>CATQJL010000305.1:73509900-73692414 GCA_958299035.1 Cylicocyclus nassatus | reverse complement strand
CAGGTAAACTTTGAATTTTAGTTAGTCGGTCCCGTGGGATCTCTTTGCGAGGGTATAGGTAATACTAAATGGACCTCCCTCTTGAAGATGCAAAAAAAATCAAATCATGAAATGCCCCCACCGTGGAGATATGGGGCTCTGACGTGGAGGGGGGGAGGTACCGTTGGAGCTCTGGAAACTATCTCACCTGGCAAAGATATTGAACTCACAAATTATATATCGTTGTATAGCTTTTGAAGGCTAGAATCCGAATCTAGCTCAAAATTGGTTTTAGCCCAGTTATACAAGTTATACTAGAGAGCGATCTACTGCAAGTTACAAAAGTTAGAAAAAGTGACCTTGCTCAATTATCGTCAACATCGTAGCTTCAACTTTACTGCCCTAGGAATTTCTCCTGACATCAGTTATACTAGTCTTATCACTGTGCTACACTGTGTATGTTTATTCTGCTTCAAGTGAACACAATTGAGCAACAAATTTTTTATTGTACTCCATAGATACCGACTTCCGGCTTTATTTGCAACAATAATTCCTAATCATCGCGGAGTCTCTTATTGACATTATCTACATTTGTACGTTCCAGGTACAACTCCATTCAGCACTTTCCAAGCCTCGACTATCTGCCATTGTCTATTGTAATTTTCGGTCGAAATCACATTTACAACATTACACGTTCCAACCACCTAAACATGCATCCTCTCACCGAAAAATGGTGTATAAAAATGAAATAATATTTATATAAATTCAAAACAATGTACTTATAAACATTTCACTAATTATATTTCATACAAATCCAGTTTAGAGAATTTGACCATTCAAACTGGATAATTTTATAATTTTCACCATTTTTTCAACCCCCCCCCCCCCCTCCCGTCGACGCTTGAAATTTTTTCATTCCCCCCCCCCCCCCCGGTCGACGTCGGAACATTTCCGACACCCTTCACTTTTGAGGCTCAAAAACAGCCGAGACACCCTTCACTTTGGAGGGTGCCCGCTCACCCTATCGCACCTATGGTCTGAATCCTACGACACTTTGTGGGTTCAAGAATCCGATCTGGCAAGTTTGGCCATGTCGGGCACGGAAGTCCCGATCTGACAGATCGAGCTGTTGCCCGTTCAGGCCATGGTAACCAACCTCATTGAAATCACAGTTTGGACGCTCTCTCCTGTACGGCCGTGTATAACGATGGAACGCACCCGAACAGTGAGCGGGAGATTGATAAATACCGCAAAGATCACCTCTGAGTAGAATACCAGATATATAGGTTCTATTAGTAATACGCAGGTAGCTGCAAAATTTTTCGCACAGAATAAGAGGTACCGCTTGCTTCTAGACCTACAATAAGGTGAGCAGCGCAGAATGTGTTAGTGTGAACTTCAAAACAACTATCTGCGCCTAATATAAAGCCTTTTTTCTAAAATTTCACCAGAGATAAGGAAGTTCTGCTGGACATATAGGTCGTGAACCTCCAGCAGTATTTTGTGGAATAAGCGAAGTTTCTGTTTCAATCACTTTTGACGCTTAGAATTCTGTGGTAGTAAATAAAATCCTGCGGAAACGCTGCAAATATTTCCTATCCCTGCGGGATTCCGTGGGTTGTCTAAGCATAAACTCACTCACAATCATTCCGAGTCTCCGACTCCAATGAGAGAAACAGAAAGAACAAAGATGATGAGTAGCGCCGACGCAGTAGAAGATGTGAGGCTACCGAAATCGAATTCTTACTTGGGCTACGCACTTGATATATAAGCCCTTCAAGACAGGAAATACGATCAAATGTATCAGATTGGCCGAAAGTTCGTACCGTTTTTGGGATAGAAAAACGTCTTACGTACCATTCGACACAGCTTTTCTTCTTCTTTTCAGCAAGTTGTTCTTGGACCAGTTGCTTTTCGCTGGTCACTAGAGTGATCACCGATTCGAAGCCATCGTTTTGATTTAGCAAATTTTGAGGATTTTCATTTCGGACTTTCGAAAGTGCTCTAATAAAGGGTAGATGTAGCTAAAATGTGCAATGCAATGCTTTTTTGGCATCTCAAGCTGGCTTTTCAGAACATTTCAAGGTTTAAAATTTCTTCAAGAATGCTTTTGAAAGTCATGTCTTATAAACTCGATATTTTCAAAAGTCGATCATGATTCACACTAAATTTGTGAAGCAGATGAGCATTTGCCGCTTCAAAATATTAATTTTCTGATTTGCTGGGTACAGTTTAGCGCGCTCAAAAATGAAAATCGTAAGGACCTTATTCCTTTTCACAGATCGGAAGGAAGAAAATCGTGTTAAAGTAAAAGGAAAAATCATTTGACAAATCATTGAGAGCGGTCTATAACTTATTTCGAGCGTTCTCCCAAAACCACAGGGATTCTCTTTAAAGCATATAAGACTTACATCAAACCTATGTTAGAATATGGTACTGTGATATACAACCATATCTCTCCAAAACTATAAATTACTTGGAAAAAGTTCAGAAAAGTTTCACACGAAAGCTGTTTATTCGCGCTTTCGGTTTTGCGTACGATCTTATTCCTAATAGCGAGATTCGAGACAAGAAATTGGGTTTGCCATCCCTTGCGTATAGAAGGCGAAAAAATCACATTATAATAGCCCATAAAATCTTGTTTGGAAATAGCGGCTTGGAGTTTTCAGAGTTTTTTCCAACTAGACCATCCAATACCAGAGGTGGTCCCAGAAAACTTATTATCTCCAGGGCAAGGCTAGTGGTTAGGCGAAGTTTTTTTACATGTCGCATTATTCATGATATGGATTCGCTCTTAAGAAAAAGGGCAGTTCCTTAAGCTTTCTTTATTCAAAAACATTTTGAAGGATTATCTGCAGTTCGATAGTTGATGTTGTTACTAACACGGTTCGATGTTGTCAAGGTATATCACTTCTTGATATTGTTTTCTTTTACTGTTATTTGTTGGTTACCTGAAATGGGTCCCCCCATGTAATAATTAAATGAACGAAATGAAATAAAAAGCATCATTGATTGACACCCGCGCCTATCTGGTGGATGTTCCTATAATGAGGTTTAGGCGAGTCAAAAACTGATTTTAATGGCATTTAAAACTAAATCGAGGATTTTCAAAAAGCCATAGATATTGAAAAATGCTTTGCCTTGCTGTTGATCACAAGAGTAACTGTTCAGAAAATGACTGCTGAAAATATTAAGAAGAGCTGTGTCGAGAACTGCTTGCAATGTTTTTAGCCTTTATTTCACATGTTTTTGAAGTAGGTCTAAAACAGCTCGAATTTCCGCACCGACTTCCACTTTCTTCTTGCTGTTAAATACATCTACTGATTATTCTAAATTTATTGCCATTTATTACTTTTATTAGTGGTCGCTAGTGAGCTTCTGTAATTTTTACATGATGATTTCGAAATCCTGAGAAGATTTTTGACACAGCTGCGTAGATTTTGCAGTGGGTGACCATAAAATGTGCCGGATGTTTGGTTTCTGATGTCTGCTGCATGAAAAGCTTCCGCGTTATTCCAGACAACGTAATATTGAGCTGGCTTCAACTTAGATTTAGAATATTCAATGAACCACCAAACTTCCCTTCTCTACTGTGAGTTCGGTAGAATCTTGTAGAAAGTTTTGAACCAGAGGGCCCTACAGTCTGCCCCAATAGGGATCAGACCGAACCGCCGGCTGAATTGCGCGCTCGCAACGCTAAGGGTCTGCGCTGCATAGCGCGCTGTCGCAGAGAACGAAGCGTTTGAGGAGAGAGCAGACTCTAGCCGCAGGTGTGAAGCAATACCTTCGCGGCACGTGTTCCCGCCATGCCAATTTTGGCCTGATTGAGATTGGGGCAGACTGTATTTTTATTATTATTATTATTATTTATTGCGTAGGAAATTCCTATGCATATTACATTCAACAAAACATGAAGTATAATCAACAACACAACTCAACACAACAAATCAGAACGAATCACACAAATCAACACGACAAATCAGAGAGGCCTATCAATTGTATGAAGGAACTATGGCGAACGAAGATAGTTCTCAAGCACTATTTTGAACTGAGAGAATTTGAAAGGGAGCATACCCTTCCTCATCAATTTATCAAGATCGCCGCTGACTCTGTTTGTAAAGAATCTCCTTCTCACATTCCTCCCTGCTCTTGGTATTACCATTTTTTGAGGTCCCCCTCTAGTAATAGAACTTCTAGTCTCAAAGAAGTTGGTGGGATTGAGTTGGCAGTCTCCGAATAATATTTTGTGAGCCATAATTAGATCAAACTTTCTTCTTATGTTGGATAGGCTGACCAGTCCTAAGATTTTATTTCGATTCTTTCCGTTGGGTACAAGTTCATATTTGAGGCCTTTGGTTCTAATCAACAATTTCCTTGTAAAGCAGTTTTGCACTCATTCTAGCACTTGTACAGTTCTCCGCTTCGTTGGATTGAAGATTACCGTTCCATACTCCAATAAAGGTCTTATATAAACTTTATATGCCCTCATAAGGATGTCGGCATTAGTTGTGGAAAGGGCTCCAAACAGATTATGTACTGCCGAAATTCCTTTAGCTGCAACAGTTTCGCAATGTTTATCGAAGTCCAGCCGACTATCAAGTAAGAACCCTAGATCTCTTATCTCATCAACATAATCGAGATCTTCACCCTTTATGTGATAATTGTAATCAATGACCTGAGGTCCTAAGTGAAGAACTTTGGTTTTTTCCTGTGAAATGGGCAATTTCCAGATCTCAGACCATTCTATTACTCGGTTCAATGCTTCCTGCATCTTCTCCTTATCTATCATTCCTGCTACTGAATTGTATATCTTAAATCAGCAAATCCACAACAAGTTACTCCTGCCTCAGAAACTAACTGAGGAAGCTCATATGTGTAGATATTAAAGAGAACTGGAGACAACACTCCACCTTGTGGGACTCCACTAGGCATTGCCCTCAGGCTAGAAAAAGCTTCTCCAATGTGAACACTGAAGGTACGATTATCTAGAAAGGAAGCTATCCACGAAACAATAGAGGGATGAATTCCAACTAGCTTTAGCTTTAGAATAAGCCTCGAATGCGACACCTTGTCAAATGCTTTCGTAAAATCCAGATAGATAACATCAATCCCCTTATTATGCTCTAACCAACGAGTCCAGTCATTCAGTGAGTACAACATGGAAGTTACGGTTGATTTCCCCTTCTGAAACCCGTGCTGTGCTTGTGAAATTATGCTTTGGTTTTCCAAATGTTTTAGTATTGCCTTTTTAATGATTTTCTCAAATAATCTAGCAAAAATTGATGTGATACTCACTGGCCGATAATTAGAAACACTACCATGATTTTTCTTCTTAGGAATAGGTGTCACAAATGAGACTTTCCATCTATGCGGGACTTCTGATCGCATCAAGCTACAATTGAATATGAACTGCAACGGTCTCGAAATGACATGTGCCACCTCCTTGATGAAATGGAGGGGTATGAAGTCAGGGGTGAGAGATTTGGATTGCGGCCATTTGCTGAGTAGTTCAAAGATCTCAACATCACTGAAATAAGTACAATCCCTATCCTATTTTGCTTCAAAAAGCAGATCAAACGGCTAAAGTTTCGCTTTGAGTTAATCAAAGTCGCCAAAGCTTGGTATATTTGCATTCTACTGTGATACTTCTTAAGTTACGCCAAGTATCCCATAATAGCTTTTTCCACAATGCTCCTTAGATAAGTGATTTTACACCATTTCAAAATGACCTTCAAAAAGTTGACTAATGAAATCAGCGGGCGTTAAGACGTTTTCTTGGAAATGTTTTTGGAAAAAAGGCTAATCTAAATGACGCTGTGTGCTGGGAATTCTTACAACAACCCCACAGTGAAGAAGGCGACCCGTGAATTCCCATACTGGAAATCCAAGCTGAATCTCTACAACAGCAAGTCTGAAGGACATCTGAAGGCTCTTATAATAGAAAGTTATGAGATCAAACGCTCGTTACATTTCAAATCCCCCTAAACCCCCTGAATGAACCCTTTTGACAATCGCGAATACTCTCCCCCCATGGGGTGGCTGCGCTCGTCCGCACACGCCGCGCTCAAATCTTGGGGCTTTAAGACTCCCCGCCAATAGAGATTCCGGCGGCAAAAACAGGGGGTGAGGGTGGGGGCAGACACATGACTTGGTGCTATAAGTAAGACTGCGCCAGAAGTGCTGCTGTTGTAAGGGCTGAAGTATGTTGCGGCGTCGCTTCGCGAAAAATTCGCGCCGATCGTACCTCCTGACCATCCCCCCTCTGGGGTAGCCGTGAACGCGGTGTAATGGTGTATCTTGCACGTGCGACATTTGATTCGACGTCTATGACGTGGTCCCATGACGAATTCCAAGCCACTTTTCCAATCAATATGCTCTCATGCATGCACTTGCACAATTTTTTCACATGATCGGAATTCGCCAATAATTCATTTCTTTCCTTGTGCTATTTTGAGCACTTGTTTGTGGCTGTTATGACAGCTGGAATTTTAATGACACCGTCTCGCGTATTGTATGCGTCGTGTAAAGTCAATCATCCAATTTGTCGTAATTATAAAATGACATTATTACAGGCATTATAGTTTATTTGTAAGTGCTCAATGTGAAAAAGAGGAGGTCTGCTTGGATATGACGACTTCCTCGGAGAGCGTCAAATTCCTGCAACTTCGGAACGGCGAGCGTATCAATATAAATTCATTCTGTAATGTCGTTCACACTGATGATGGCAAGCTTCCGACGGAGCAGAAATCTGGTAGCATGTTCGAGTCTTATAGAGAGGTGAGTTCATCTTCGATCTTGTTTTGCTGAAGGAGTTTTTTTTTGTGATAGCTGTGAGTAAGCGATTTTGTTGTGAATGGTATTCAGTTACAGTTTTATCCGTCTGTTCATGCAGAGTCAACATCTCTTGTTTTGTTTAGGATTTGGAGTTATTCTGCTAGACTAAATTGTTGTCCCTACAGTAATGCTCTTCATGCTCTTCAAATGAGAAAATTTTGCCTTCACAATTGATATCACAGTGTCACACATCTCTCAACTTCTCATTTCAGCATTTCAAAACCGCGGAGATATCTGTCCCTCCAGTTGATTATAAAGTGGTGGATTCTTTGCTAACAACTAATAGTGATAAGAAACGTCCCGAGGAGTTTGTCAAATTTGTCGAGAAAACGAAATCTGATTATGATCAGATGATAGAGTATGACTGCGACGAAGAGGTGTGTATAAATCATTTCGTTCCTTACATTCTTTTTCTTTTTGTGTTTGTTTGTTTCAAGCTTAAATTTCACTTATATAATGGAAAAGAAGCGATGTTCCGTCATCCGTTTTCCATCTTATTTATATCGTTTTTTTGTTGATTCCATTTTTTTCTATTCTCATTGTTTTTATGCAAAGTCTAGCGCTACATTTCATTTGCACATAATTGTTCATTGAAGGACTATCTCTGGATAAAAAACGTGAACAAATCACGAAAGAAGAACAAGGAAAAGTTGATAACACCGGAGTTGTTGGAGAAAGTTATGGACAAACTGGAAAAAGAGAGCTGTTTTGAAGTAGTAAGTTTGCAAATTTTGGATAATATTGATCGCAGTCGTGCTTTGCGAATATCATGTGGCACTGTGTCACTAGTGAAGCTTATCTGTCACTGATTGCCTTATAAATCTCTGCTATATAATATGTAAATTGTCATTATCTTAAGGTGAAAGGGTCGCCATCAATGGTTCCCGGTTCTTCTATGGATGGTGACGATGTATGTTGTGTATGTGGTGATGGAGATGTAAATAATGTAAACCAAATAATCTATTGTGACATGTGCAACATAGCAGTTCACCAGGTCAGTGCATATTTTGGAAACATCTTCTCATGAACTTCGCATCTAAAATGCCAGCGCGAATTTGGTTGCTTGCGACAGTCGGCTATGTTCCTTCACACTTCAGGATTGTTACGGAGTGCCATATATTCCTGAAGGCCAATGGCTATGTCGCCGATGTAAGCTGTCACCATCTACGCAAGTGGAATGTTGTTTATGCCCGAACACGAGTGGTGCCTTCAAACAAACAAGCGATGGACGTTGGGCACATGTCATCTGCGCTATCTGGCTTAATGAGGTATTACCTCTTTTCAAAGTTTGACTTGCAATTTTTTTGTTTATTCTTGCCCATTTCTTGTTTCTGTGTTCGACTAATGCGAGTGAAGATCTGACTTTTTTTATTTTTACGTGAAAGCACTCAAATTGAAGATGGTGAGATTTTGATGGGTATAATAGCAGGGCTCTGGCAGTAGTTGCCCAAGATTCGTTGCAAAGACGAAGTCAGACGCAAGAAAATTGGCCAAAAGTGGAAGGGATGTCGCTCCACTCATTACCTGGGTAATCGAAATACAAGTCAAAGTTGGGCTTGAAAGTGTCCAAAGGTGTAGGGAATCCGCCCTTTAATCAGTCAGACTTTCGACAGTTTTGGACTTAAGCCCAACTTTGGACTTCAGACTTTTTCGGCCTCTCGCGTTGATATGTGGAGTGATCACCTCCGTTTCTACCTTCTAGAGCGATTAACTCGCTTCGGAATTCATCTTTTGCACGGAACACGAGCATTTACTCAGTTAGGGGCCCCGTTATTGTACCGTAACGAAACTTCAGTTTGGTTTGCACAGCGACTTTGATAGATATCGTCCCCCTCCACAGATGTGCTACCCTCGGTCTACGTCTCAGACCTGCCACGTATGACTAAGACATTGGCAACGTTGGCAGCAACACGTTGGAAACATGCAGCAACATGTTGGCGTGGCAAAATGTTCTGCCAAAATGTTGGGGCATGTTGCAACATGTTGTTGCCACGTTGCCAACATGTTAGCCACACGTGGCAGGTTTGAGACGCAGACCGAGGGTAGCACGATCTGTGGAGGGGACTATACCTTGTCGTACAAATGGCTGCGAATCATCTCACTCCATTATTCAAATCGTTTCTATAGGTGCATTTTGGCAACACGGTGTTCTTGGAACCTATAGAAGGTGTAGATGCCTCGTTAGAACGTCGATGCAAGCTGAAATGTTTAGTATGCAGGTTAGATTTCCATCGTCTGAATAGTATCTTAATATATTCACCAACGATTTGCGTTTTCATCATCTGTTCTTGTGAGAACTTATACGTATAAATTCAGAAAGAAGATGGGTGCATGTTTGCAATGTTCGACTCGCAGTTGTCTGAAAGCTTTTCACGTCACGTGCGCACAACAATCGGGAATGGCAATGCAAATCAAGACAAATCCAGATCCCGAAAGCTCTGATCTCGTAGATGTCCAGGTATGGCAATACATTGTATTTTTTGCTCTGATTCGTATAATTCGTCTCTTCTCAATTCATATTTCCACAAGTGCTTTGATGGTAATTTGCTTTTTTTCTTTTGGTTGGGATGCACCATTGAGGTACGTATTTTCAGCGGTTTGTGTACTGTCATCTTCATGCTGCTGATGATGGGTGTGACCCAGTCACTCGCAAGAAGCGTATGGACGAGGCAATCCGTCGTGCTCGTCGAAGTATGGCGGCAAAGACAAGCAGGACACCTACTGTAAAGTAAGCTTTGGCGGATTGTTTACTTGTATATTGTATATTGTATAACTTCTTGCTGTAATATCCGAATACTCTTCAGTATGCCAACTATATCATCTGAAGCTATTGAAAGTATCAAGAAGCAAGTAGGCTCCGTCGTTAGTGATATTGTGCAGTATTGGTATCTCAAAAGGCGAAGTCGCTGTGGTGTTCCGCTTATCCGGCGGCTGCAGGTAATCTGAAGTGTCTTTTCCATCATAGAAGTGTTTTCTTTGACCCTTTTGCAATTAACAAATCTGTTTTAGCTTAACCAGAAAGTGTCTCGGCCGTCCAATTTCTTTGCTTCTGAACTTGATCAAGAGGAGCAGACGATATATCAGCAGTTTGCGCTTAAGAGAATGAGTTTGGAAACCACCAGGCTGCTATGCGAGCAAGTCAAGAAGCGAGAAAGTCACAAAAGAAGTCATGTATGTTAACCTTCCTGATTTTTTGTCTCATTTCTTCACTTCATCATGTTTACAGCGGAAAGTTTCCTCCCTGCTTACCTCAGCATTGCTCAAGCCTATTCCCCTCGTGCTTGAAGATATACTTGATCGGCTTTTGGAGAAGGACAAGGACAAGGTAGGATTGTCTTTTTGTAATGATCCTTTCCAAAACTTTTCTTCTTGAAGGTGTTTGCCAATCCAGTGACGCTGGAAGGGTATAAGGACTATATCAAGCATCCCATGGACCTATCCACGATGAGAAAAAAAGCAGAAAAGGGCAAGTATGGTAAGTGCAATTATATCATATTCGGTCTCGGACCTTTTTTTATATGCTTGGCTCGTCGTCTATGAAAATTATTTTCGAAGCGCTGTATATGGAGCTGGACATCTGCTAGGGCTCAAATCAAAATTCTATGCTAGGCGCCTTGGTATGCTTTTCTTGTAGCTTGTTTTTATATAGAATCAGTACATCACCTTTTTTAGACTGTTCTTCAAGTCTGTCTATTTAGATGCTACATATGCTATACACTCTCAGTCCTTATAGAATCCATTTTATTGTTCCTCTAAATCACTCTTGCAAAACCGAATCTCTATCTCATTAGTCCTCGAAATAGCCTAATGAAGCATTGTTGCTAACTCAAGAGTAGCGGCATTACGATACCGTCTGATCAGCTTTATAAGAGGCGAAGAGGCTTTTTTTGTAAATCTCCATTTATTTCGTTCTTACCTTTTACTGTTTTCCTCTCAATTCAGATTCGATAGCCGCTTTGCGGACCGATGTTCTTCTGATGACTGATAACTGCGAAAAATTCAACGTGGAGAATCCCTACTTCTTGCAGTATGGTCGCAAGTTTCGAAAAGTTGCTCTACAACTACTCGATAAAGAGGAGAACAGAGAGCGAACGTTGGAGAAGGTGAGTTGAATTCTCTTTTAAGGTGTTTTGATTTTTTCTTCATTTTTTATACACAAACCGCGTATGTGAGCTACCACAAATCTACTGTCATCTGGACTATTTATTACTTTTATAGTCGTTATATTGACCGTTCTTCTCAGCCACCATCGGATCACAGTCTCTCTCGACCATCGTACCTCTTTATTGGGCGAATTTAGTCCATTACCCATTTTGATGCCATGCCTTTTACAGTGGAATCATTCTAGACGCGCATATAGACTTACTTTCTTGCGAAAGAGGACTTTTCTTTTTAAGCATTTCTGTATCTACTCTCAAGTGAATTTGCTTTTTTGCATTAGAAACGTTTGAGATATCCTTTCTAAAATATGAGATGGATTGCAAAGGTGAAAATGACTCTTCAGTCTTTCTCGAAGTATGCAATGATGACTATGACTTTGATGCTCGCTGTTGTGAATTTCATCAAATTTTCGGCATTTTCTCTTTCATATTTCAAAAGCGCTCTTACTATTACAGCTGCTTTCTTGCGGGACAGAAGGCTCTATACTTTCTGAAGTATCACGCTTGGGTTTGTACGACGTGTTAGAAGCTGAGGTCTCGAAGGACGAAAGTGAACAGGAATGCGAGGAGAAAGTGCAAAGGTTGGAGTCTGGATTACTGCTCAACATTGTCCATAATATCCGACAATTTTAGAACGCATCGGACTCGCGAACCGAAACCATCTGCCGCTGGTTCTTCTTTCGAACCAAAGCAATCAGGAGGTTTGGGATTAGGTTCTTTCCTTGCGCCAAAAGTACAGGGTGGCGGACTCTTTACTATAAACGGTGGGTATGACGTGTTTTCATTTCAATGCATCAGTGCTTGGTATTTTTTGATTATGTTATTTAGTACTCTGTATCGTTTCACTTCTTTTGCTTCTTGTCAGCAGACGCTTTAGTCCCTAAAGTCAACTAAACCATCAAGTTACGCAAATTGGCACTCTTCCAGGTAGTAATCCGAAACCGAAACGAAAGACCAGTCCTGTGGACAAGACTCCGAGCCATAAAAGACGGAAGAAGGATCTGGCTTCTAGTAAGTTTTTTTCTAGGATTGATTCAATAGCATTTTCCCTCACATGTTTTCGTTGTTTGAACAGCTTTGATTATACATGTGCATTTTTGATCACAGAATTTGCCGCAACATCTGAAAATCGACTCCTAACATTAAATGAACGCAGTTAATGTGCACCAGTCTTGTATCGTGCGCAACTAAGCAGGAAATGGTCAGAACTTGACGCAGCCATACCAAAAATGCTGTATACTTTCGGACTCGTCTTGAAACGCTGATCACAGAGATATGTTTGCTATCTGCCAGCGACTATCTGGGAGGAGTTATGAGCGTTTAAATGTGCATTTGTTAAGTATTCTGTGGCGCGTGTCTCATGAAATAGGTTTCAAAAACACTTATTTAGGTTTCTGATGAGTGTGCTTCTTTCTTGTAATTCGAATAACATATAGCCACTGTAAATCTGCGCCATCACGCTACTTTTCAAGGAAATTTGTTCGTCGAAACTCCGAAATTTTTTTTCATATTTCAACGCTCTGAACTCCTCCCAGATATTCGTTTGGCAGATGAAAACTATAGATTTGAAATTAGCGTTTTAAGACGAGTCCGATGATATATAGCTTTTCTGGAATGGCTGGGTTATGTTCTGACCATTCCCTCGTAAGCAGTAATTTTGAACAGTGCGCGTCGGTCAGGAGAGCATGAATTGCATTGTAATCATAATTGCTTTGGCTCAGCGTCACTGAACTGGTTCGAGCCTTATCATAATCTAAAGATTTTCTTTGATTTACTCCAAATGTGATCTGAGTTGAGTTTATCGTGCCTGCTATAGAGAGAGTTCGCAAATGACACTATAGTAAATCAGTTGAATGTTTTTTCTTCTAGATAATACGCATCAATCGCCGATCACTGCTTTCCTTTCTCCCTCTACTCCATCGGGTAGACGATCGCTTGCCCGGCCGAATGGAACTGCCCCTCTCATGGCTTTCCGTAACAACTCGGTGAAAAGGTTTGCCTGGTTCAGCTTCTCTCAAAATTTATTTTCAACCTAGTCCAACGAGAATAACTTGTGTTTTTTTTTCGTTTATTACAATCAAACATCCTCTCATAGATGATTCATAGTGGCTGCTAGGGGGTCTTATCTGAGGCCAAGTTCATCTTCTGACATAATAAGAAAAACGATGAATGTTTTACCTTTAGCCCGTTGCCTGCTGACGTTGCGTCTTCTGAGTCTTCAGCTGAGGAGGAAGACAGTAATGCAGTTCGCCGTAGGACGCGGTTTGGTGATCAAGCCAAAATGGAAATCCAGGTATGCGTTGTCATTTGGTGGGCTATATGCGTTGAACATTTCTTATACTATTCTCCAAAATGCAGTTGATGCTAACAGCAAGCTCTCGGAGCAGAAATTCTATGAAGGTTTTTCAGGACCTGAGTGATTTTGATGGATATCACCATAACGATCTCGTCGTTGTCGACGGAATCGCTGGACGGTACGTGCTTCCGTACTTTTTGTTCTCGGATTTATTAATTTTTTCCAAGACTTATTACTATTCTTTCAGAGTTATTGATCCGGTCGATGCGAGAGTCGATGGTGGTCTCCCAAGCGAGCTTGTCAGTGAATGTAGAATGTCTGCTCACAGAAAGGAGTCTCAAATCTGTGTCTACCTCTTTGAAAATGAGAATAAGTGGTAAGCTTTTGTGTGCAAGTCATTCAAGTGTATTTTGAATTCCATTTATTCCCTTCCTTAGGGGATGGTATCCTTCCCGGGACGTTCGTTATCTGAACACGAATGGCGATAACATGTCCTCATTGTCATCTTTCAAACTGGCTATGAAGTGGTAAGCACAGAAACTTTTTTATCGCATAAAATGAGATTAAAAATCTTTTTGATAGGCATAAGAAAATGATGGAGATGTATAGTGGTAAGCAGCCAATGTCGTCACGATGACAGCTTTCGCCAACGATGTTTTCGAACTCCTTCTCGCCAAATCTCAGTCGTTTTCCGAAACTGGTTGTATGTCCTGCATCGTAGTATTTCACTTACAGGACTGTTCCAAGATCCTCTTTCGTATCGTTTAGTGTCTTATCCTACTGTCAGCTTTTGTGTTAGAAGACGGTGTGTAGGACTCAGTTAAGGTTATCATTCCTCGTATTAGAGTAATTGAGAATGGAATGATGCCGTATCATATTCATGCCAGGGCATGACATTTTAACAAAGGTCTCATAACTATCTGATTCACTCATTATCATCCCGATGTTCCATTTGTGTTCTCCTTTTTCATCTAAATGCATGTTCTAACAAAAGCATTATCGTAGCAAACTCTGGATCTGAATTGACTTCCGTGTATCATTTATGATTTCCTTGTACAGCATTGTTGATTTGCTTTATTCACGAGTCGTCTTCAGATGTTCGATATGAACAAAGCCAATTTTTATGACGTTTGTTGTGGATTCCTCCGAACGCATAAAACATGTGCGATAAAACTAGGTGATATCTTACAAACTGCATCTCTTTGCGTACATGCCAATAGCTATATGGTCAAGTTTAAGGGAGACAGAATCATGAAATTATGGGTACATTTACTCACCAAAGGATAAAGGTCGTCTAAGCGTGGTTGCCTTCGTCAAAATGACAAAACGACCTCAAACAAGACAAGAAACTCCTCAAACTTAAAGCAATTTCAAAAATAGATTGGTTTTTCGAAATCCTCACCTCTTCAGTCTGTGGATTCTTTGCGCGTGAGGTCAATTTGGTACTGCTTTGACTTCGTTGCTCGAGGAGTGCCCAATTTCACCTTCAAAGGGCCACACGAGGCTCTGTTTTCTACCTGTTGCGGTTCGGGTCATTTTTACCCAAATCGTAGCAGAATAACAAAAGTGAGGAAATATGGTAGATTTGCGCGGTAGATATAGGCCGTCCGCGCACGGCGCGGAGAGTGCGCAAGGTATGTATTGCGCGTCACTCCTCTTTTCTCGTGCACTCTCGCCACCTGTTTTCTCTGCGCTCTCTCTCAGTCGTGAACGGCCTTTAATGTACGCAACAGCTCTCCGTGCGCAGCGCGGTGGTCTATACCGCTTTTCAACAATAGTATTGCAAACATGGGTAATTGAACCTCTTTATCTAAGTAACAACATATGAATAAAACAAATAACGCGAACGCAAATAATGAACATATCAGAGTACAAGTGATGACGAAAAAAGATTCTGCATCGTTTGGCGTGTCGATATCAGAAAATTGAATGGTCGTAAATGTGTCGTATGAGGATGAAGAGTGTCGCGGCTCTGCGATGCGAGCGCTCCTAGAAGTAGGAGGCCGGGAGCACTGGTTGCTGCCGCGCTATCCGGCGACGATTACGGTACTTTCCCACGCTTGCCGCAATCGCCGCTCCTCGCCTTGGCGCGTTGCCAGCCAGAAGGCTATAAATAGCGGCGGCGCCTCATTGCAGCGTCTGTTCGCTTTCGTTTTCGATCGATAATCTTTTCATATGTTTCTCATTGTGCTCGTGCTGGCAATTAGCTCCCGCCTTTGATGTTTCTTTTGTGTTAGCGGTCGAGCGGATCGGAAGTTTGATTGAATTGGAATTCTAATTTGGGATTGTTTTGGACGAGCTACTTTTGATACTTTTGAGACTTGAGATCTTGTGAATTCTGGGAGCGGGGAGGTGTCGCGCCTGATATCCGGCGACGCGTGGCGGATCTGAATTGGTGAAGCCTCGGGAGCATTAGCATGTTTAGATGTTATATAGACGCGCAACATTGGTAGCACGTGATAGAGCACCCTGTCCCTTGTTGGGGTCTTTCTTCTTTTAGTTAGTAGTTTTGTAGTAGTAGTTTAGTATTTTGGTTTAGTGTGTAGTTGTTTTCCTTTGTGTCATAAGGATAAAATATAAGTAATTTGTTTTGTATCTAGCTACGCGCTAGATAAAGCAGTAGGCTAGGTTGCGTCGTACGTATTAAGCGGGCGAGCGTGCGGGTGTCTCGGGTAAGTCTAGGTGCTTAGGGCCCACCGAGCCGTCACAAAGAGCATAAGGATATTAGCTGGCTTGTCCGGTTCCGCTCGTCCCTGTCAAAACGCTATGATAAAGCCTTCATCCGTATCCCTGTACAACCTTTCCCTGTGCTCACGTCTACATGCCACTTTCCTATTCCCGCTGTTTTCGTAATCAGCTTCATGCTTAATTACCTCCCTGTGCCAACCCCCAGCCCCGTAGCTCAAACTTTGCAAAAAATCGATAAAAGTAGCGATGATTCCAAAAACTAATATTGTATTCGTAATCAGCATGCTCGATTACTCCCCTGTGCATACTCCCAGCCCCGCAGGTCAAACATTAGGAAATATCGATAAAAATCGATAAAATCGATATCGATTGATTACGAAAAGTAGCCTACGACACTCGCCCTACCACGAAGTGTATGTGTGCCAAGTTTGGTCCGGATCGATTCAGAAATAAAAATTTCTATTCGAAACATACGTACATACAGACATACATACACACCAGGGCTCGGCACGAGCTGGCACGAGCTGGCACCAGGGGATTTTCAAAACGAAATCCCCCTTGATTTTCGCTAAGTTTTACGAAGTCCTCCTTGACCCTAAACCTAAAAAAACCCAAAAAACGAAACGTCGACTAAGAAACGTCGCAATATCTTAACAAAAACGATATCCCCTTTGCTTCTTGTCCCAAAAATGATATTTAGCTTCACCGTGCCAGCTGGTGCCAGACCGCGACAGACATACATACATACAGACAGACAAACAATCATTCAGCTTTATATATAAGTTGACGGAATAAATATACCAACGACTACTACCTACTGAAAATAAGTTGCTGACTGACGGAAGTTTCGACAAGGCAGCGTCGCGGCAAATTGATGGGTGCCGAGATTTTACGTTGTTGCAATGATAGACCCTCCAGCTAATCTATCATTTTCATTTTCATTTGTACGTTCAAGGCGTTCCATGAAAAACAAATCGAGAAGTTAGTGATACACTGGAATGATCAGATAAGTAAACGAATACAGACATCGTCGTGTCAGTCCGAGTCTAATCCTAGTCAGAATCATGTAAGAAAGATGAAACGGTTTGCGTTAAATATGTTGATATGCTAATAGATATGTATACAAATGTAGGCATTAATACTTATATCTCCAAAACTTACAGTTCCATGGAGATGGGACTCACGCCCCCTCGTTGCCATGGAACGATCTTTACGTTACTCTTAAAAGCAAACCGACAGCTTATAAGGCGGATCTACTGGCCCAGGTATAATAGCCATTACCCCACCCAGCCGGAATGTGGGAGGCCCAATGACCCCATAAAAGATTCACATTCAAACTATTTGGTTGAATCAGCAAGCTGTACGACCGAATATACTAGACAGCTGAGCGAAAAAGACTCGGACCAAGATGCTGATAAGACTGGTTAGTAACTAGAAGAAAACGAGTACACCGAAATCACAAGTCTGACGCAACGTGAGACGACACAGAGAGACGTCCAAGCCATAATTTATAACCATAATTGAAAAACGAACCATCACAAAACCAAAGAAGTACCTAAAATGGCAGTTATTAACGATGGAACTTGGAAGAAAATTCAATAGAAAATAAGCCTATGTCGGAGATTCATCCACAAACACAGCCGTCTAGCACCGTCTAGCATCCCAAGCAAAGAAATACAAGTTCAGCAACTTTGATACAAAGAAGGTACCTAAGCAATTTTAGCGACACTTGACAAGACAAGTCTTCTTAACATTAGGGCCGCATGCACTAACATCCCCGCGGGGAGGGGATCGCAGCTTAAAAGAAAGCTCCATTTCCTGAAGCTCCAGATATCTGGATTTCACATTGTGTACGTAACCGTAAGTAATCCTACTATCCTTCACTATGAACACATTGAACAGCAGCGAGAAGCTGTACAAGCCGCAGTCCACCATGTGGATGATCCTTGATGATTCCCGGCGTTTTTTCTTGAAGTCATTTTTCTTTCTCCAAAGTTAAAGCAACGTTTCCAGAGTTGTGCAGATTACCTAACTCGACACTGCTTAGCATTTTGCTGACAAGAACAAGTGATGTATCGGAGTCATGAAATTTGCGATGAACCACAAGTCGAAAGTAGTGGTTTATCAAAAAATTCAATTTTTTAAAAACTCATTCGTTCTTATCAGTGACATGCTTAGCACTGTTGTGTTAGATAATTAGTACAAGTTTGGATGGTTTCCGTTAACTTCAAAGAGGGAAAAATGACTTTGAAGAAAAGCGCCGGGGATCGTGGGGGATCATAAAAGTTGGAAAATGCGCCTTGTACAGCTTCTCGCTCCTGTTCAATATGTTCATAGTGAAGGATAGTAGAAATACTTATTTCATAGAGCGATACTATTTTTGGGGAGCTGGTGCTAGTATTGCGAAAAAGCACGAAAAGCGGAGAGTATGCTTTTTTAATTGTCACAGGTAGATGGCGTGAAATCTAGTTATCTGGAGCTTCAGAATATGAAGCTTTCTTCTGAGCTACGATCCTCTCCCCAGCGGGGTTGTTAGTGCATGCGGCCCTTGTTTATTTCTGAAATTGTGGCTGCTATTTACATTAGTGGTATCAACAGGAAAACGCGAAAGCCATCTAGTTACCTTGCAGAATACGTTATCGAACATCAGTAGGTATTTTCTGCCCCGGATTCCTGGATATTGCAGGTTAAAGAAACCAGAACTTTCACTGGTAGGAACAACCAATACTTGCTAGCTTTTAGTTTGTTCTCTTTCCTCGAACCTTCCTCAAGCAGAATACAAGATCCGCAAATACCCGGCTATGTATTGAAGATTCGATATGAAGCTTCTTGAGGCGGGCTTGGTATCCTGGGTGAGGTGGGTCATTCTGGGTGATAAAGGTCTATACAACAGCTTGTAAAAAAGCTGTTGAACCTTTTTTTACTGTACGCATATCTTTTTTGCGGAAGGAAGACCAGATTTGAGAAAAGCATTCTAGGTGAGGGAGAACAAACGCTTTATTTCATAGAGCGATACGAGTATTTTTGGGGAGCTGGTGCTAGTATTGCGAAAAAGCATGAAAAGCGGAGAATATGCTTTTTTAATTGTCACAATGTGCTCAATGAAGCGAAGGTTTGCATAAATCAAGACGCCCAGATCTCTAGCGCATCATATCCTTTCAATGTAGTGCCTTTGATGTGATAGGAGATTGTAGAACCACCTCCAAGATGAAGCGTTGAGCATTTTTTAAGGTTCAGTCATTCATTTATCATTATCACTCCATTCAATCAATTTATCAAGAGAAGTTTGCAAAGCCAGTGGAGTCAGGGTGTCAGTGCGTTTCAGTGAAGTCTGGAGCGAAGAAGCGCGTCTGGAAAGCCCAAAATCCGCCCCGGAAGTCTTCCGGACCCCGCCCGCTTTTGGACTCCGCCCAATTCTTGCACATAATTTGAAGCTAACGCAAAAAAGGAAGAAAGCTCCAAAAAAGTTCATTCTTATCAATTGAAAAGCTCAGATATGGTTTTTAGCATGGCGAGAAGGCCGCGAAGAGGTGAAAAAAAGCGGAGAGCGAGATTTTGCCGGGAGACTGCCTATGAGATGTGTCGATGTTGTGATTGCAAGACATGGCTTGCGGATAGTACGATCTGGACAGCAGTTTCGTGTAAGTTTCGAACGATTATGGTGTTCTAGCGTTGCCAGCAGCATCTGCATCCCAAAAATGCTCGTGGAACGCAGATCATCAAATTATTAATGAGATTTTACTTTACCACAGATAACAGCATCATTACATGCTTCCATCTGCCTCCATCCATCTACTTCTTATTCAATTTCATCCGCGCAAAGGTTGTCTGCATTGCAAGCACGTTAGCTATTGTGTCCACTAGATCAATTCTATCGCGCAACCTAGAGAAAAATGCTGCGAAGCAACGATCGCTTCAGCTTCCGTTCCAAAAAGAGAAGTTCGTTGTCTGAAATGTGGTGTAAATGAGCAAATTCGATGTCCAGCGTACATCTGCAAATGCGAGTTGAGTAGATAGATCGTGTGTCCTGAGTTTTTCTGATTTGATGCATACAATGGGACCTACTAAGATTTGTATACTTTCAAAAAGACGCGCCGAAAGCAGCGCATTTGTACGAGAGGCATGCGAAGCGGTGACATTCGTGGGAAAAACGCTCGGACATAGACCGTACGTCCAGAATCTTGGACCCGCAAATGAAATCAGCAATAATTGGTAGGAGTATATATTTTTAGAGTAGCCAGAAAAGCCAATTTCTGAAGCTTTGAAATAAATCCCTTCCGTCGTTTCGGATCCTTGAGCTGTCCATTTCGCTTCCTCATGTGTATTCTAGAAATGCTTTTCTGCTAGAGCGAATATGATAAGAGGTATACCATGAACATCAGCTGAATTCGCAGCGCAATTCATTTTGTCAATTATCATAAGGAGACATAATGAATTTGTAGAAACACAGGCGACTATGAAAATATATCTCACTGTAAATCATGTAGGTCGTGACGTAATCTATAAGCGCAGCCACAGTTCTGCAAAAGCTGACGTCGCAGGATACGGTAGATATATGGTACAAGGGGAAAATTATAGATTATTACAAATTTGGCTGAAACTTTGTGTAGGTGGGTTATTTGACTTACTGATCACGAAAACGATATTGGTTTCGCTTGATAGGGGCTTTTCTGGTAATATTAAGTAGTTTTACGGTATGGATTTTCACGCTAAACAAGGAAAAAGGTGTTTATTTGATGAGGAAATGTGATATTCGTATCTGGCAGAGCAAATAATCCTATCATGCAAAGTTTTAGCGAATTCAGAGACTTTGACTCCTTAGTGACTGACGCTTTGTCCACAAGCAGCTTTGCGTACAGCGGCTCGTTTAACTTTGTAAGGTCGTCAAATCTTGAGTTGTCTTCGAAGTTTATTTCTTCCCTACTGCGTTAGTTGAGTTGAGCTCTAGCAGCAATTTGAGCACTTTCGGATTGTTCTGCATGATCTACGTTAAAAATGGCTTCATTTTTACTTAAAACTCCACGAATCTTCAAATTTCATCAGTTTAAACTCGGATTTTTTCTTTACTGTCATCAGAAAGGCTTGTGCCAGTTTATAGCTCACACAACAATCTATCAATATCAAAATTTGAGCGCATCAACATCAAAAAGTGAGAAGTTACGGACTCACTTGCAAAACTTAGTCAACAGCCTAACTATATTCTTCTCGGCCAATCATATATCATCGTGAAGCACAGCTGATAAGTCGCAAAAGTTCTATAGCGAAACTTTTTGAAAAGCTAGTTTTTAACACCTTCGCCCAACTTATTGTTAGATTTTTTGCAAGAATTTTCGCCGTGCTTTTTCTTAACTCTAGTAAAATATTTAACATGGAAAGCTCCTGCGTCGCTCTGTGTGGTGCCCTTTGTGATGGTTTCACAGCTTTCTTTTTGCATGCTCAGGAACTCTTGTTCAGAAAGATGAGGAGAACAATGCAGATAGGTTCGCCAAAACTAAAGGAACGTAAAAGCCGGAGAAAATCGGGTGACGCATCAAAAAGTAAGTTGTCTTCAACGTGCACTCACTTTCTAGTAGGATAATGGGTATCAAACCGTTGTAAGATATTTATGTCAAGCGTGGACTACGAATGTCAGCCATACTCTCTGTGCAAAGACTGAATGTAGTTCCCCCAAAATTCAAGCATACAACGCTTGGCCTAACAGGAACAAGCCACAACACCAGAACTTTCCATCACTCCTCATCAGAGCATGGAAGTGGCTTAGGGGCAGAAGCTTCCAAACAAGGTCGGCTTATCTAGGATGTTGACACAGTTAGAGATCCCTCCTCGACTAGGGCAAATTGTTGAATCCTTTGGAAATGCGGCTTCTCTTGCTTTACGGTCATGAAGCAGCTCCCCTTCCTCTTTAGTTCACAAGCCCTGCGCACATGCATTGACATGCATGACATGCATGACAGTGAGATACATACTTCTGGTGATTTCGCAGCTCCGCGACGCGAGAGCTCTTAGAAGTATTAGACCGGGGGCAGGGTCGTTGGCGCGCTATCCGGCGACGATTATGGTAATACTTTCTCACGCTTGTCGCAATCCCTCCAGTTCTCTCCTTGCCTTGGCGCTTTGCCAACCAAACGGCTATATAAGGCGGCGGTGCCCTACTTCATGCTGTCTGCTTCTTCTTCGATCAATAATCTTTTTTATGTTTTTATTGTGCTCATGCCTGGCAGTTCAGCTTCTGTCTTTGATGCCACTTTTGCAGTAGCGGTTGAGCGCACCGGAACTCATACTAACTTAAAATTCAAGTCAGATTTAAGATTTATTTCGGACGAGCGACCTTTGGGTCTCTGGGCCTCAGAATAGTAGGATCTTAAGACTTTTGAGAGCGGAGAAGTGCATCGCCTGTCATCCGGCGACGTGTGGCGGATCTGTATAGGTGAAGCCTCGGGAGCATTACCATTATCGGAGGGTTTAGTAGACGCGCACGATCAGTAGCACGGGACGGGACACCATGTTTCCCGTGTTGGAGTTTTTCTTCCAGTTTAGTGGTTTAGTTACAGTAGTCCTTGTTATTGTATGTAGTTTTCTCATCATTTTATGTTACTAAGATAAGTTGTTAGTAACTTAGCATAGCTTCTTTAGGCGCTAGGTTAATTAAACTGGCGAGCTCACTAGTTTTCGAGTAAAATTTAGGTGCTTAAGCCCACCGAACGCCACAGTAGTACCCCCCTGGATTAGCAGCACCACATACTCTTTCGCATCATCATAAAGGTTTTCAGAGTTTTTATTTGGTTTACGCAATGTGCGCGTTAGATTTGGATTCAGCCTTCTGAAGAGGCTCGAAAATGACAGAAACATGAAGTGCGCCACTGTTCGGACAGGCAATATCTTTGGGAGGCAAGACCAAGCTTATTCTTTATGATTTAAGTTCTCGAGGGGGCGATATGAGTAAATTAGGAAGAGACTCGATTATAGAGATTTGTATTTAGACGAACAGAAATTCGAAGGCATCTATGCGGATGTCACGTACCGCTGGCCATGGCTGACGGGACCTTCTCACCAGCATAAGATGGAGACCTTCTAGAACAACTTCTATACCAACTTCATTCGCCAACTGCTTCTGCGAGTCAGAGGCGGTCTATACGAGATTATCGCATTGCATCTGACGTCCTTCTTCCAGAAGTGGATTTCCAACAGTGAAAAACTTCAACGTTCTCCTCTTCAAGAACAGAGGACCTTCGGAAATACCGTTTAGCAGCCTGCTGAGCGTACTGTACAGCCTTTCACAGATATCATCCTTACTTGTATGTCAGAGGCACTAGAAAAGGCGTAGCCCCGAAACAATCAGATTATGCAAAGAATTCGGCTGCATGTATCACATCCAGACGGTTTCGTGGGTCTTTGCACAAAAAGGACATTAGTTGCATTGCTGAGCTGATTCAATGTTCGCACACCTTCAGCATTATACGACAAATATCGCATCAAACTTGACAACTGGAGAACTCTTCGAACAAGTGTAGTTTGATTTGCAGCATCCATATTCACATTAGCGCTAGTTTCCCTGCTATAAACAGGCTGATAGTCGTAGAACTTCTGCCTTCACCCTCACTTCTGTCTTCAATCTTTCTTGGAATCTAGAACAGAAGGAGAATCAGGTGGAAAAAACCGTGATCCACCTGGCATCCTTATACGGAAGTCAGAATAGGTTTCAACGAAGTCAGCCGACCTCGCAATCTCTTAAGCACTTACTGACAAGAAGTAATCGACTTCGTTAATGTATAGTTTCCGAAGTGCCATAGCTAACTATCAGAAATGTCTTATATAGATCATCACGTTTTTTGTATTAATCCGTCAGAATTAATAAACTGAAAAAAGAAAACAACTGATGAAATCGACAAGGAAACTGTAAACTCTGTGAAAAAAGCAAATATCATTTATTCGAATGTCATAAAGTTTGACAAAGGATTGCATAATCTTTATTTACAACAACTAACAAAGCAATGTAACTGAAACAATCAATATTCTCAGTGCGAAAGATTCCGTAGATATGAAGTAGATCAACAATGGGCAGCTTATGAAGATTCGACTGGGAAACTCGTTTGTAATGGACAGAGTCACATGAAACGCGTAAGACCTGGATAGTGTTGGGAGCAGCTGGGATTCGCCGATGCGGATAGGCCTTCTCCAGAATGCCCGTCAGATAAGCTGTCATCTGACATGCGCTGGAGGAGCGGGTTCCCTTCGGCAGAGGTTTATCAGTTGGAGGATTTGGCACGTGGAAATATAAGTAGCTCAGATGCTAGAGGATTTAAATGGGGCGTGGATAAGAACAGCCCAGAGTTGCCGTTCCAGGACCGAGATAGCGCCGTGACAGCGCCGTAAATCGATCGGTACGAGGCGCGCTCACTTGGGCGCTGGCACGGCGCGAGCACGGCGCTGGCGCGCGGAAAATTCGGGACCGCTTAAATGAGCTTTTAGAATGGCATCTTGTCTGAAAGTGTGATGGGGTGTGTAGAATATACATTTTGGAAGACCTAGAATATAGCCGTCTCTTCAGACAAGACTCAAAGGGCACGCTTATGTCTTTATGTGTTGGGCTTCTTCTCCTCGTCGAAGGAAACGTGCATCATCTCTGAGCAAATTCGGGCAGCGTGTGTTAAACACTTTTTCGGTTCGACAACGTCGTGCCAAGCTCGAGGCGTTATCGATGAAGTTGATTAGCAAAATAGTTGGTGAAATGTCTTCCAGGAAGTACAGGCAGAAGGAACGCCTCAGCTCCAGGGCGTAGTCGCCGCGTGTACGGGTCAGGAGTGTTCTCCTAAAAAATTTCACTTAATTGGGGAAATCAAATATTTTCAATACACAAGTGAGTAAAATCGGATAGTTGTCTAGCGCCCACAACTGGAGCCAGCCAGCGCCGCGCTAGCGTCGATCGATCGATGCGTGGCACGATGCTGGCACGACACTGGCAAGGACAACTTTGGTTTGGCTTCCAGCCTATCAACCCTTTTTCGTACAAATATAACGCAAAGCACCCACCTGCAATAAAGCTCTGATTCGATGTACAAGAAATACGAAATCTGGCCGATCATCTGGCAATGAACGCCAACAACATTGCATTAGATCGTAACTGGAAAAAAATTGTTCGAAAGGCTGATAATTTAGAGGAATGTAAAAAATTTGCTTACATTACATCCGGACAATGCATCGGCTGAGGAAGCCTCAAACCGCTTTCAAGATATTGTCGAACTTTGGCATTAGAGACGTCCCCGTAAGGAGAAGCAGCTCGTGTCATTAGTTCCCACATCAACACACCGAACGACCACTGAAATACAAAACTTATGTTGATAGAAAATTGATTCATTGAGAGATAATAATTGTAAGGATCACTACTAAACTTCATTACTAAACTTCATTCACTTCACTTCATTTACTAAATACCGATAAAAACTAGTCAAATCCATATTTCTTTAAGCAGCCGCGCATATCCTACGGATTCACGATACTAACGTTTCAGGGTAATTTGAGGTTATCTCAATTTGATACACAGAGTATAAAATTTTTCTTTCAATTTCGAACCGAGATTACTGTTCAAAGATTCTCTCCCGTAAGCAATTTAGGGATTCTCACAAATTAAGCTACAGCTACCCTTGCATAAAACAGCTAGTCAAGAAGGGTAAGCAAAGCGGTTAAAGGGTGTCAAAATGTAAGTTTTCTATTGATTTTGTTCGGACTTTTTTGGAAATCCTCATATGAATGACACCTCCATAAAAAAGATGAAATAGTTTTTCTGATATCTTATTTTTAACTGAATTGTTCTTCTCCAGTACAAAACCTTACCACATCCGTAGCGGCATTGAATACTCGTCGGTCTCTGAGACTCTCAGGCGCAAGCCATTTCAGAGGCAATCGAGCTGGCCCTACAATGAAAACAAGTGCTGATGTGTATCGTAATCGACAGCGGGCGATTATGAGAGACTGACTATGCTGACAAACCTGTTTCCGACTCATCTATATACGACTCTTTATCCAGTAAGTCAACGGCTAGGCCGAAATCTGCGACTTTGACCACTCGATTCGACGATATCCTGCAAGGATTGTGTATCATGAAATCTAGTTTAGGAAACGATATAAATGCACGAGAATTTTTACTAGATTAACGAATGAGGCCCTAACTTAGACCCCTTTTCTGACATTGGTGGAACCTCAGTTCAGAAAACTGCGTATGGTGACAGATACTACAGCCTTCTCAAATTGCCGCATTCAGAAAATCCTTCTTGTAGGAATATGGATAAAAAATGAATAGATACAAGCATCATGTCTTCCATAATAACTTCGTCAATACAAAAAAACAAAGAAAAGTACTATGAAGCGAAAATGAGTGCTTGCATTGCAAAATTGTTGACATAAATAAGGATTAGCAAGCAATAAAGGAAAACCAGGACTTCACTAAAACGCATAACTGTTAAAATCTAATTTGTTTTGATTATCAGTTTATAGTGGAGGTTACACAAACAAAACTGCTGCGAACGGAATTTTGAAATTCAAAATAATTGATTCAGACGGGCTGTTTGTGTGTGGCTGCAATTAATTCTAGTGCCACTTGCACTTAGGAAATTCATCCAAACAAATTAATTTTCTTATATGGCTAGTTATGGTTGAACAACTAACATTCCTAGATGATCCCTGTCATTTTTTTGTTAATTTGCAGTTAAAGTTTACCCGTTGCAAACTCACTACTGGAGCAAATCTCAATCATTTGTTTTAAACAAAAATAAATGGAACAACTTTTATCGAATTCTAGTGCAATTGTCCGAGCTTTTGCAACTTTGCAATCAGCATTGAAAGGGGAAAGAGATCTTTAAAAAAATTGAAGCAGTACTTAAGGACCCCTAGTACTGCTGAAGTTGAAAAGAGCAAGAGCTTCTATAAATAAGCAGATTATTTTGAGTCATTATGCCCTAGAAATGACGCTTAGAAGTGCAATAACACCATCCGAAAGACTAATATACTAATAACAGTGCAATTATGTAACAAATATTAATTTTAGCACTTTGAGAACTTTGTTAAAATATTCAATTATTGGGTGTGCATCAATAAACTTACATGCAGTTTCTAGCAGCAAGGTCTCTATGGACAAAATGTTGAGCGGCTAGATACGCCATTCCTTGGGCCACTTGATAGGCAAAGTCAAGAAGTTCCAGCACGCAAAGAGCCTAAAAAATATTCCATTAGTAAAAAAGGACATGATTAATCGGGTCCAAGACTGATCGAACTCTTGTACAACTTACTCTGCTCGGATCAGCGATATAGGTCTTCAAATCGCCTCCTTCCATGTAGGGCAAGACCACCCACGGAGTTCCCGATGGTGAGATTGCGATGCCTTTTAGGGAAAGGACATGATGATGGTCGAAATGCTTCATAATTATTCCCTCACGGAGAAATTTCTCAATGTGAGCGATGTCGCGCGAGCGTTCGCCTAAAATACAAATCTTGAGCAAAATATGGAAAATTTGGCGGTATGTAAAAATTTCAGAAAAAGCAGCAACATCTGCACGCGTTCAAGGCTACAGTATACCTACAGTAGTGAATTTGCTGTATAAAAAGACCGTAAAGCACACAAAATTTCTTCATATGCGCGATTTTGTAGTGGACTCAACTATCAAGCTGGATGTGCTAGAACTAGATCTATTCAAGCAATTTTTTATAAGTAAATAGTGAGCAGACTAACTATATTAAGAAGACTTGTTAGCAAACAGTAAAAATTTTTTTGCTGCAGCTGTGAAATTCCATGTACTCTCTACGGTAAACAACAGAAACCACAGAGGATCATAAAACCAAGACTTTCTCTAACAGCCCATGGGAACTTCCGCGAAACAAGAAAAGTTTGGAGCATATCCACTGGATAGTCTACTATTGAAGAAGTTTAAGCGTGGATAACGGGAACTTCCACGGGAATTTTTCCCAGACTTCCCAAAAAGTTCCAGTATAAAATTAACATAATTTGCAGTACGAGACGAAACATGACTTGGTCAAAATTAATTTTATAAAAGTTCCACAACGACTATAGAATTACCTTTAAGGGTCTTTACAGCAACTGGATGTGTTCTGCCTGCCGAGTCTCGCATATGTCCACGATAAACATTTCCAAAATAACCTAAAATATTTTTTCTATAGGTAGAAAAGATTATCATGATGGAGCAAAGGTAGATCACAAGCTCTACATTTTTTTATTTTCAAATCTAGCGTTCCAGTGATCCAAGACCCGCAGCAAGTTGAAAAGGAACTCCTATATCACAGTATCTATGAATTTCTACATCTCCATTTCCCATTCAATTTTTGTTTTTCAATCTCAATTTCCCTCCCCAACTTTTTCGTTCAAGAAGTCAGCTGTCACATTACTAAAGTTTCTTTCATCTCGATTCACTTTCAACAGATTTATGCGGCTACTCAAGAACGAATTGGCTGAAGAAGTCTGCCAGATAAGCGCTCAAGAAGTGACTAAGCTCTCCCCAGAGGATATCTGAACACCACACGGCCACTTTTCCCGTTCAGCTGACTTAGGAAATAGAAGATTTGCTCAAGCAAATCAAGCTTCCGTCTTTTCATTGCGTCGATCAATAACGATTTACGTCAGAGATTCGGCCGAGTTGCCTCGAAATTTTCTGAGTTGCGGAAAAGAGCAAACAGAGAGAGCTGAGGGGGCTCGAAAGAGCGCACAATGCTAAAGTCGTTTGAACGGGTGGGGGGGGGGGGGGAGGAAAGATCAGAATTCTTAAGGCGCTGCTCCTCTATTTGTGTTTCCGCGCAAGAAAGAGCCAAAGAATAGCAAATGACTAGCATTTCCTAGCATTTTTCTTTCCCTCCGCTCTCCCTCCTCCCGTGCTTCCGTCATTTAGGGCTGAAAAGGGACAGAAGTGGAAGCTGTCAGGCTAGCAAAGTGTCCCCTATTGTTTTTACCCGGGCGAGAGACAAATTTGGCGAGAGGATCGTCTTACAACAGAAGAAAAGCTTGAAAAGCGGGTTCATTTCTTGTCCTCGGGCCCCCGACAATGATGAATGGGCACACAAATTCGGCCCCTACACCACTCCCCCCCTCTACCCAAACCGTTGAAATCATAGCTGACAACTAGTGTCTAGGCTGACGCATTTCTGCGTACATTTTCTACGTACATATGTGCTGAACCAGTGAAGAGAACCACTTGAGAGTGCTTGGATACATACGAGAAACTAGGTTTCGACTGATAAAAACAGTCAGCTCAGCTGAACGCACAACTCACCCTTGCCCACAATAGACTCGAGCACAATGGCTTCGGATGGTATTAAAAGGCCGGAAAGTGATTGTCGAAGGTCTGGACTTATCATCTGCAGCAGACCAACGGTTGAGTAGGTGGACGAGACTGAAAAAATATAGAATTATGGAGCGGCAATGAGGGAAATTTTCTGGGATTTTCCCTGTACTTGAGACTTTTCCAACCCTTACACACATGTGATTCAATGATTTTGATTCGCGTATTATCCGTGCATATTAACCTTAAATTTGTGCTAATTTTTATTATCTCTTGAAAAGTCCTTTATTACTTGTTTTCGTGAAGTACTGTCAACTCTTGGTATAAAAAGCTCCTGCATGTTTTTGTTGAAAATATTTTCAAGTGCCGAAACACAGAGAACATGAGATCTAGTCCACTACAAGCGTCAAGTACAAAATTGTTGACGCATACATTTTCCAGCAAAACAGAAAGTTAAAACTACCGTGCAAAATTGTCTGAATTCATTCACTCTATTTCTTTTCTTTGAGGCTTTCTTATTGTCACTAAAATTGATTATACCAGAGGAAAAGATGGGTGTGGCCTTACCCTGGAAAACTTGAAAATTCCAAGACAAGAAAATTCTTGAAAATAGGCGAAATGCTATTTCGGATATTCTGGGAATTCTAGGATCTTGAAAAGAGTGATTGTGATCTTATACTGAAGACTTTGTAATATAAAATGTTGAAAATGGGTGAATATTCTTGTGGATTTTTCTGGAAATTCGGAAAAGGAATTGATGTGTTTGACCTTTTTCTGAATATTCCAAATATTCTAGAAAATATCCTTCCTTAATGTGAACTTTATAGCCCCCTTACTTTTTTGATTTTCCGAAATCGAATTTTATGCAGAACTACTGACATAAAATAAATATGATGTGAAATCACTTTGCCAGTAAAAGTGCAACTCTTGCAGCAGTGCAAAGGACAAATGCCCCCATTGGGACACAACTTTTGAGATTTTAAAATTGATTAGGTAAAGTAAGTTGACATAGGAGCTATAAATCTACTAAACAATCTTGCGCTCAGGAATTAGAACAAGTAATCGAAGTGTAAACAAATGATTAGGCTGGTGTGATTAAGTAGGTGCAGCTAGTTTGCTTAGGCAGAAAAAATCCAGCAAAATACAAAAAAATAATCGGATTTTTTCCCACCCCCTTTCTCCGGACTTGACTCACCTACAGAGGAGGCACGAGGTAAGTACCGGCTTCGTGGATGTGGTAAAGAGTGATGCGAAACGGATCGATATCGGCTCGAATACGATAGTTCAGAATCGGAATCGGACGAGTCAAACATTGGGTTCAAAAATATTTCACCCATGAGGATTACTGTAGGGATACTGTAAGTAAACTGTAGCTGGTGACCTCTCGCTGGCAGTGGTATGCTAGATTAGAGCGATCTGGTAACAAAACATAGACGAACAGGAGTAGTAACGATTACAAGAGTCGAATCAGGCGATTCTGCATGGGATTAACAGGTAGGGGGTGGTAGTATAAGTGCGGGCGGCGCCTGTATGTGTTGTGCGTAACTAGTTATATGAGTGTAGGTTGACGGGGGTAGATATAACTGAGAACGCGGGGGGCGTAATCGACGACGGGGGGTTGGTAGCCGGGGAGCGGGCAAAAGCGCACGATTTGAGCTGGTTTTGCGCAGATCGTGAGAGAGATCACACGACAAATACCCGAGACACCAACCGACAAGAGATAGTGAGAGAGAGAGAATGTAGCCAGCCCGGCCGGAGATGTGGCAGAAGCCGGAGCGTCCTGAGAAGAATGCGCGAACTGTAGACGAAGACAGAGCGGTTTGTAACTGCAAGTGATTAGCATTTTCACACACGCGATTATTATTGCGCTCTGAAGAAGTGAAAGTAGATGGGACCCGTCTAGTGCAAAGTGAGCTGAGATCGTTGACCTAGAAAATTTCACTAGTCCAGCAGCTAACATAAGTTTGTATCTTTTACAAAATGAAGTGAAAATCAGTGAAATTTGTTATAAGGAATTATGCAGTTGCGACGGGTTCAACGCGGATTTTTGATCTCTATTGCTAATAGAACTTTTTTTGAGTAAAATTCATGTTCTTGCAACTAGCTGACGTTGGATTCAGTGATATACTGTGAACAGATTTTTGCAAGGAACTGGAACAGAAAAATGAAGAAAATTTTCCAACAAAAAATGAGTCGCAACCTGCCTTTCTGACTCTTCACAACTTCCATCACAGTACTGCCAAATTCTTTGAGTATTTATAATCTTTAATAAAATCATGTTTTTCTGAGTTCAGCGGCTTTTCAACATGAAAAGTTGTGAAAATGCTTTTGAGCCTTCGTTTCTAGTCCCGTTTTAGCAGCAAGAAAGATAAAAACTTTTTTCCTGGAAATATTCAGCTTATGGAGAAAAAGAGAAGCTGCTTGTCTCACAGGACTTCCTAACGAGGTCACACTTCATTATTCATAAGAAACGCGAGAAGCAAAGGGCCTCGAAAAAATTGCCTACATATTTCTCGAATTCTGAGGAAAAGAATGAAGGAAACTCTTTGACAAAGTAACTTCAAGCAAAAAATGACTTCAAGGAAGACAAACAGCGCAAAAAAGAAGATCCATGGCAGTGAAAGGCTAAAAATAGTAAAACACTGGATGTCAAGCAAGTGTGCCGTAGCCAGGCAACGCTAAATCAGGCGGAAGATTTTTTGCAGCGCCCGAAAAAAGAGACTTGAGAATTTTATTGCACTTAGCTAAGCAGCTCTCTTGGTGCTTTTCGGCTACTTGAATGGAATTGCACTTTCGTCTATCGTGATTTTTTTATCGCCCTATATTCACAATTGTGACCCAGGGCTGCTATACGACGTAGTGAGTAGAAATCATTGTAAAGGTTTTGAAAATCAAAGCAATTTTGGGACCTTGGAAGTTTGCAAAGGCAACTGTTACAAAGCACTGGATAGAAAATGAGCACACAGTCGCAATAGTTGACTGCATGAGAAGAATTAACAGCTGTCTATTATTTCTCATTCATGGAACAATGTACTATTTCTTCGTAGTAATACTTTTCATTCAGTAATTACGACTGATGCACTTTTCCAGTCACTTACGCTCATGAACCCCGTGAAGGTAAGTACAAAGAAGGAGCACATATATGGACAACAAGTTCGTCTAGCAAAGCTATTTCGTAATTTCTTAGCATATATGTACTTGGTCTAAAAATAGCTTATTTGGAGAAGTTTTATTTTTTTTCAAAAATTCGAATTTGCCTATCCGATTCAAAACCCACTTGGGCTCTTATCCTCTAAAAGAAATGCTATGTTTGAGAGTTCAAAAATACATCAACTGAATGTTTTGGGTTACTACGGAAGGAAGAATTTTTAAAAATTTGAGAATCTAACACGGCATTTACCTTTAAATGTGAGCGACGGATATTCCTATTTTCAGAACGTTTTTCAAGAATCGTGTTTATAAAAGTGGAAATAAATCACCTAAATCTAGCAATTGAGCGCTCTGTAAATAATCGAAGGGATTTTATGGTGAAAATTGAGTATAAGAATGGCTCAGCTATATCGAGAGTGAATTGGACATTGAAGTTTTCAAGAGCAATCTTCCAAAAAGGTATTCTATTCGGTGTAAAATTAAAATGAAGTAATCGGAAGAATAAAGCACCAAAGGTTTCGAAATTCGATTATGGGCTAGAATTATGTATTAAATTTCAGGGTTAGAAATATGACAGCCAGAAAATCAAACAATTTCTGAAATATTTCCGACATAACTCGTAGAAACTTTAATTAGCGTATGTCATAAGCTTGCAAAAAATCAAATACAACGGTTTCGAAACTCAAATGTTGTAGATAAATATTCTATGTATTTTTGCTTTCTTTGTTTTAAAAATACAGTGAAAAATCGCACAATTTTGAAATATTTTTCGACAAAATTCAAGGAAAATTTAAGTGAACATTGCAGTTGTCAAAGATTTGTCAGCGATCAAATAAACCCCTAGAAAAAGCTGATTATCTTGTTGAAACATAGGCTCAGCTTGTCTGAAAGCAAAGTTTACAGAATGCAAATGAATTGCAAGGGGGTGAAGAGTACAGCGGGTGGAAAGGGGCAAAGTATGTTTGCCTTCCGCTCCAGTGAGGCGCTTTACCCCCAGGAACAGCCCCGGTATCTCTGTTCGCAATCGTCGACAAAGAGTGAAAAAATAACGCCTACAGCAGACAAACATAGGGGCTGAAGTGATGGAAAGTGTGTGAAGCTGGAGATTGTGTTGGCTGGAGTGTTATATGCATGAATTGCGTTGTTTTTCGCAAACAACGCAGGTTGGCTGATTTTAGCGGAAATATGGCGTGAATTGCTTCGTCAAGGCTATTCTAGGGAGAAAACGCTTCAACAATTTGTCATTCATCCCTCAGGCAGCAAAACAGGCGTAAAAATTATTGCATTTTGCACTGCAGCAAATTTTACGCTAGGATTACTGTAGCAATGGCTGTAAAGTTTGTTGTTGTGCATTTGCGGCACTTACAAGTGCGTTCCCTTACAGTACGATAAAAAGGATAAGCGTAAAAACAAACTGAAGTAGGGTCGAGAAAATATGTCTACGAATGTGTGCAATTGCACATCTTTCAGGAGAAGAACCATAGGGCCCGGATATACGCTAGGATTACTGTATTTATTTTGTCAAATTCATTGTAGTGCATTTGCAGCAATTTTAAGTCGGGATTTTTTTTGGTTCTTCTACTTCAGGAAGAGGGAATAAGCGTATAAGTACAAATCAGCAAACTAGATCTTGGTACAGTTGGAATTGACTGTATTTATATATGGCAAGTTGAGTATATTTCCTTGCTAATGTGTGCAATTGCACAATTTCCATGTTGAGGTTAATAACGGGGCCCAAATAGTATATTTTGTGCTTTTTTCTAGCTTCTCTTAAACAAAAAGGTGTTTGAAGGCCACAGGAACATTTATGAAATGCACTTCACCTGCGGAATGTACACTCCATCATCATCGAGGATTTTGTGCAATTGCAGACATAGCAAAGAAGCGCTAATATCACGCGCAAAAACTACATTAAACTATGAGAAATAGCTAATTATCGTAACTGTTCTAAAGAATGTGGCTAAGTTTCCCTGCGCCAACTTTTTTTCCATTCTACGTAGCCAAGAATTCATAGCCGTTCGTTACTACAAAAAAAGAAAAAGAATGCGGATCCCCAACGATGTCGTGTCCGAGATGAATTTATTTCGTTGCACTAGTCACTAGTCCTTGGGGAGAAAGCATGATAAATCAAAGGAAACCTTATATTTGGGACCATTTCGCAAGAAAATAAATGTCAACTGCATGACATACCTAGATAGTGCACTGCAGAAATCATTTTGATTGCTTTTGTAGAGTAATAGTTACAGAAGACAAGCCTGAAATAATAGTAAAAAGGCTTGGATGCAGAACTGACTATTGAAACGATTGACGTTGAATTTATATAGCTACTGGCAGGAAAATGACGTCATGTTTATTATTACTGATAAGGGGAAACATTGTATGAAAATTGGTATAATCTGCAGAAAAAAATTTAGTTCATCCAGTTCAAAAGGCATGAGATTATTCTTGAAAAAATTAAAGCTTTCTACCTGCAGTGTGTACTTATACGTCATTTTAAGCCGATTATCACAAGAAAAAATTATCAGAATATAGAGACTGGAGATTAATTTGTTTTGGTCATTTTTTAACCAAAATACTGATTTTTGGAGATTACAAAATCCACTAGAATATGAATAAGAATAATAGGTTTTTACATCAAGATTAATGAGAATCAATGATAAGCCTTGGTACCCATTTGTCTGATTCTTCACGTATGGTATGTATTCTTATCTTATCAAGATTTTCCAAACATGACTGTACCGCGCAATAAAAATAATAAAAATAAAATTCTTTCAAAATGCTGTAGGATTTTCTTCAGACAAAAGCTATTAATTCAAGAATTAACTATTTCGTTGATGAGTACAACACGTCAAAATCAGATTTCGTAGAAACCAAGAAGTAGCTCTTACTGATAAGGAGTGTCATTGCTGTCAGTTAGGCTTTCTATGTCTACAAAAAATATTATTGCTCAAAAACAAAATATTATTGCACCCGATTCAGTATCGAGACATCACTAAAATATTTTTATTGCTCATAAATACCACTCTACTTATGCAGCTTCTGTCGGGGAAATGGGAATTAATGGAATTTAACTCTGATAATGTCATAAAGGTCTAGATTGGGCGTAGTCACAGAACAATAAATAAATGTTTGGAATTCTTATAGCTTTGAGAAGAATGAAGTCTAGCTGGGGAAAAAGAGAAGTGGAAGTAAGTAAGAATTGAAAGCTATGGAAGAATAGACTGCATTTGAACTCGCTTCAGTGAGTTTTATGTGTCCAAAAAGCAGAATAGAGCAGATTTTCCGTATGGGAACGCCCGTTCCAACTCCCTTAAGACCTTTCCTAATCCTAAGAAGTCCACTTAGGCCCAGAAGACCAAAAATTCCACAAAAATTCCACGATAAAAGCGACGCAAAGGTGCAGAGCCAGCGGCCAGCAGAATGTCTCTGCTGGTGGTGTTTGCACGGCTCCATGAAGTCCGGATGCGGTTTGTGCATGACTGGACAAACATGCAAATATCACACATTTATTCACCACCCCCTTTCCCCCTCCCCTCCCCCGTGAACACAAACACACTTCCAAGTTGAGTGGCACACACACTCTGAGCTGAACTAAGGAGAACTTGTAGGTAAATAGAATCGAATATGGTAAAACAGGTTTCAAGAACTGGAAGTAATTTGAAGAGCTACTAGTTTGAAAACTTCCCAAAAATATCGCTGGTTTCCACAACAGAAGGATTGAATGTGCTGATTTGATGTTGAGAAGTATAGTATTTTCCAGAGATTACAAAATCTGCGCCAACAACTCGTGGGTACTGTAGGTGTACGGTAGATGAACTTTGGGCACATGGTAGATGAATAAACTGCTGCACATGGCGTTACTGTGACGCTCAGTAGTAAATTTACAAAGGCTTCATTATAGAGCTTTACAAACAAAGGTCTTCAGGAAGAAGCCGATATGGCAAAGTTTTGAAAAAACTAATAGCAGGGGTACGGTGGGCATACGGTAGACGTAGAGAATCAAACTGCTCCACTCTGTGCTATTGTAACGGTATAGAGAAAAATCACAAAGCTATGACATGCTAATGCCTTACAAGCAATAATTTTCAAAAAGCTAAATGCATTTGCGCATAAACATCTACTGATAGGGTATACGGTAGGTTACGGTAGTTATACGGTTGAAAACCAAGTTGAGGTGGTCGCGAAGGCGACCATCGGGGACGCCGCAAAAACCTCTCTTTTATGTAGTAAATAAGAGTTTTTATATTTTTCTTCAGCATTCTTAATTTCGTTACAACTAATAGTTTTGAAATTCAGCATTGAGAAAATCAAGCAACATTTGAAAGACAATCCGAAACAAATAGTATGATTTTGACCTCCCCCATCCCTCTCCCCCCCTCTTCTTCCATGAGTGCATGTATAATTCACTCCATCTACTGGTATAGATTTCACAAAACGGTACAAATCTCTGCTCAATTTTCGGGAAGGGTTCTCGAGTACTGAGAGGAAATGGGCTGCCAAAAGTATTAGCCCCGTAGGGGACTCGAACCCCTGACCCTTAGATTAAAAGTCTAATGCTCTACCAACTGAGCTAACGAGGCTCCATGCACGAGGCTGTTTATGTAATAAACATGAGTAAACTGTATCGCGGAGCTGTCCTCTGGAGGCCTTTAGGTACGATGGTGTAAGTGCGATTGAACTTTTTTCACTTAAAAAAAGCTAAAAAAGTGGTGCTCTATTCATAATTGTTTGACTGAAGCAAATGATTCTAATTTTCACTTTTAAAAACCAATTTTGCAAGGTGTTCTTTGGTCCTGTGATTAATTAGTTAGCGCATTAAATTCGTTTGTAAAAATTTCACACAAATAAGATAAAAACAATCGTATCTAGGCGGAAATGTGGAAGAAATACATACAATGGGAAAAGAACAATCCCATGGAAATCGAAGAGTACGGGCAGTTTGCAAGGCGAAGTTAGCATTCAAAATAATGTTAGCGATGAAAAGTATCTTTGAATTGTTGCATATAAAAAAGTATTGATAGCACTCAACATACGTAAATTGTGATAGAAACACCACGTGAAAAGAAAAAAAACTGACATGTTTATGATTTCTTTGCTTTCATAGTACAACAAATTAGAAAAAAAGTTTTCTAGGAAATGTGGCTAGAGCTCTTACAAAGTTTTGATTACGGAAACAAATCCATGTCACTTCCGAATCTGATTAGTGAAGATTTTTGTTGGCTCAACTTGGACGCTACGATTCTAAAAAAATTTTAAAAAGTCGATTCTATTTTTTTGAACATATTTTCAATTCTGTGTCATGCTTTCCATAAAATTCGACTCCTATGCCAAGCAAAAATTTTTTGATGAAATAGGAAGGAAGGACAGTAAAATTTTGCTGTGTTCTTGAGCAGCATTCTTCCATTTGGCAGACTCTTTCTCCTTCTCACTCCCAAGAAAAAGCTGAATGTTGAATTAACTCAAATTTCATCTTTGTATATTCGATGAGGCACACAGGACATAGCAAAAGTATGTAGATGTGCTTTAGGTAGAAAAAAATGCACTTCTGCAAAGGAGGGCTGCATATTTTACGCATAACTCTGCTCCAAAAGAAAGCTGAGATTTCGCGAACAAAGGAAAATGCAAGGGGGAAACAATGAAGGGAAAGGGGAAATTTTTCGTAAGGGGAAGGAAGAAAAGGTTTTTAATTTATACTTGGAACGGTCTCGAAAGAAATATTTTAGGAAAGGATTTTATTTTCTCGATGGAACGGTCCAGAATGACTGATTTCCCTTCCTTAAGGTTATCGGGACAAAAAAATAACGAGAAAAGAAAGAAAAGGGAGAAGAGGATTCTCACGAGAATAAAGAGGATGGAAAGCACGTATCCTTCATAGATCATTCCCGACTAATTGACCTCCCTACTTAATCATAGTTTTTGGAAAGAAAAATGCTAAAGAAAGAGGGGAAGGATCTTTATGAGATTCGTGAAGAACGGAAGGACTTTTATTTTCATAAAATTTCAGAGTGACTGATTTCACTCCGGAATTGAAGCTTTGGAAAAAAAGGAAATTGCCAAGGAAGAAATGAGGGATTTTCTTGGGAACAAAAATTCCTAGTTTCTCAGGAAAACGTTGCAAAGTGGACTTTCTATGAATCGTGTTTTGGAAAAAAAGTATGCCAAGGAAAAAGAATAAAGAGTAAGGGAATGATTCTTATGAACGGATTGGAACGGAATAGTCTTTATTTTCTCCATGAAACTCTCAGTATGATTAACTTCTTTTGAAGGCTACGACCTTATAGAGAACCAGCCAAAAATGACATCATTTTATAAAGAAATCTTAAAATTGCTTTCAGCCTACGGCTATATAGTATTGTGCCCCTCGAGTCCTTCAAAAAGGACAATTTTCATAGCTTCAACGTAACGTGAACGGAAAAGGCGATTGAATAGGCGAGTCCAGCGAAAAAATGGAAGATAACTTTACAACGAGCCATGCATAACGGCTATATCATAGGGTTCTGAGAAGTGCAAGGCTGTCAGGAGCATAGAACCATGAATTATTCGTGCAGATGTGATAGATTACAATGCCCCAGTGGGGAATGGGAACATTACTTGTAAGGTTATTACGGCTAGGGAACTTATGTGAATTACTTTGAGGGATTTTATGCTAAGAGGAATCATCTGGAGCAACAGTAAGCGCTCAAAACAGGTAAGTTTCAAAAAAAAAGGGCTACGAAAAAAATTCTAGAATTTTTGGAAGCAAACTTTACTGCACCATGAAAAATAAATTCTAATCTCATTGTAGTATAGAAAGCATACTGATACTGAAAAAAACATATAAAATCTGTAGACATATTCAAGTAGACGCTGCTAAAGTGTGCAATTGCACATTCTACCCCCATATTGGAATACAGACCCTTTTACTTCTGCTTTTACCCTAAAAACTTGCTTTTCGCTGCTCAATGCGTTTCCTCTACCGATTCTTCCTAGAAGAAAGTATTGTATATTCCTCTGTTTTGAAAACTTGAAGACATCTGCTCCATCAAATATATGAACTGTTCCACCGTTGTGCAATTGTACACATTATAATCTACTTACGAATTATCGCTCAATTTCATACTGTATACTGGGTTCAATAAGAATTGTATTTTGTAAACATCGCATTTATCTTGTCAGAGAGTTACATAGAAATGGAAATACTGATTCAAAAAAAAATTTTTTTGAGAGGGGGAGGAAGGAGGAAGCGGAGGGGGGGGGGACAAGGCATTAGCCACTTTCTCCGAATTATACGGCATTATTCAGCAAATGATAAAACTGATTATGATTAGGGATGGTGACTTTCTTAACTCAGTGGTCACTTTCAAAAAATTTAACAGCCCACTCCTCCCCCTTGTTGTTACTGAGCAAAACTATACGTAAGCTTTCGAATTTGACGAGCAAATGCACTAATAGACGGAAAATCTCAACAATTTTGAAGAGAAAATCTCAGCAACTTCTCTCAATAAAACTTACCGACAATTACAACAACTATTCTGCTGTTCGTCCATATAAAATGTTATAGATGCTTACCCGTGCTACATGTGGTCCACTGAGCAGGAGTAGGAGCAGGAGATGAGCCCCGTTCACGGCAGTGATACTGTACCAAAACGGCCAACAAAGCCACGGAGATCACAATCAACTGAAATTTACAATTTCTTTTGAATTCTGTAGCCCTAGTTGGGAAAACTTACGAAGACGAAAGCGATAAGTAGAAGTGAGTGATCAGCAAGAAATGAAAGACCAACATCCGTGACTGATGTCGAAAGTACGGCCGATGCCGTCGTGCTTGTAACCTAAAAATTTTTTAGGAAAATAGAACTCAAAGAATCTTTAAAATTCTAGCAATTGTCTGTAATTTTTTCACTTTCTCACGCTTGTCTCTTGTCTATAAGAAGGCATTAAGCGATTTCACCTTGAGACTTTTCAAACCTGTTCGGTGTCTATAAAACTTTTATGCCATTGATGCGAATTGGCACTTGATAGGGTTATAAGATGTTGAATAAGCTCAAAAGGGACCCGCCCCCCTAATCTGATGTGATTATACTCAAAATAAGCAAAAATTGGGGATCTAATGCGAATGCGATCAAAAGGTTTACGATCTAAATAGCGAAGTGTAAAATTACATAAATGGCTCAAAACTGCTTCTTTGACGTCAATCTAAAAATTTCTTTCATCGATACCTCTTATCTTTAGCACCTATTTTCCTTCTAAAAATAATCCGTAAAGAGTTTGTATGCGAATGTGTCATAGCAAAACGTTGTAAAAGCTTCTTTAATGCTTTTTCTCACTTCCCATTCTTACGGCGTTGAATAAACACTGCCAATGCCAATACGTCATGTTTCCATTTTAGGGCCTATAGAAATTCAGAAAGCAAGTGCCTTAGTGGAACTACAGCTCAATTATTTGGAAAGCAAACATAGTTTTTGATGTGCTGTGAGACTGATAGAGGGGAGCTATGGCATATTTATAGACACCATTTATGGCGTATCGGGTACAAAGAATGAGCAAAATACTATGTTGGCGCAAAAATACTGCCGTATCACCCCTTTTATGAAGAAAATTATAGTTCCTTGACGTCTTAGCCACTTTGCACGACTTTTCTGTCTGGAAGAAAGCAATGAACTTTGTACTCATTTCTGGAAGCAGAACTAGCTATATTCTATCAAAAAAAGTTTTTAAAGATGAAAGCCAGGGAAAGAATTAACGAAAGTTTCGAATTTTTTCAAGCAGATCAGCAAAAACTCAGAACGTCGCAGTAAATTCAAAAAGTTGGTAGTGAAAAGTTTTATTAGCCGCTTATTTCAAATGAGCAAACTTCAAGCGAATAGAACGTTCCAACTTGGGCTTACGAATTTCGAAAATAAACGTCGAAAAAGGAGAAAAATGTAAAAAACACCTAGCACAAGATATCGAAACACTTTGAAGCATTTGTTTCGAAACCTTTTCCCCTTAATTTTACAGTTCAAACGGTCTTCCCACACCACTGATGAGACCCAGAGAAGGCCGTACTAGTTTTATTCTGATTTCCGTCTAGCATCTAGGGTCGAAACGGAAATCGAATAATTATAATTTTAGTATTTTCATTCTGTTTTCATTGTATATATACTAACCAAAAACGTAATAAAAAAACAAGAGTAGAAGACTTCTCAGGTACCCTCTAGAAGTATTCCTATTGATGCGTCAGAACAAAAAAAAAGAACATATTTGGGTGAAACCAAAGCAAAAGTTCATTGCTCCACAGTCTCAAGCCAGCTCCGAATGCAAACTATAGTAGAATTTATTTTGTTACAATGTCTAACAAAGGCCAAAAGGTCTATCTTCCTTGAGTAGCTATGGTAAGTATTTGCTCAGATTTGGCACAGTTCCAAATCATCTCAGCTTCTACTGAAAAGCAGTATAACCACGTTCAAGAGATGTCTCGCACAACTGTTCTTGGCAAGAAAATATTTGATGCAGAGAAGATATTTCTACAATATGTCAAATTCAAAAGAAAGCGATCAACATAGAATTTGCTCTATGCTTTGCGTTTTTTCAACACAATAAAAAATTTACTTGCTACATTTACAGGTTCATTCTTTCACTAACTGCCATGAAAGAAACTTTCGAACCACTTACCTCAGTCGGAAAAAGTCTTGCTAGTTCAGTTTTAGAGGGCGAGATCATGGCTCACATAGTTCTGATCTGAAATATTTACTATATTTCGCTGGTTTACTTAGTCATTCACGAAGTTCAAAACGCGGAGCACAAAATGGGAGAAAAAAAAACAGAAAACGGACGATTGAGTATTATTATGAAGAGTCTCAATGAATAACCGAAGTTATATAACCTTTCTATGGACATAGTTTACGATACCGCATTTAAACGGCGTTTTTATTCCAGATCTTCATGCGGAAAGTTCTTGCCTTCTTTAGTATTCTAAAGATTCCGCAGCCATGTTTGATTTTCGTGAGAAAAATCGATTCATCGATTTCAAGCCGAAAAATGCAAAAAGCTTGATTATTTTCCAAGTAAACATATGTTCATGTTCACTGCCAATCAAGAGATTAGGAAATGGAAACCGCGCAAAAAAAATACTGAAGACAGTTGCAGCTCGATGATCAAGCATCTCAAGAATCTTTGAATGAGATGTATCTTCCGCAATGAACCATAGAAAATTGACTTCATTACTCGGGGAATATGTGAAGAATATAATGAGCCAACTTTTTCAGCTTCGTAAGAGGACAGATAAAATGGGTCAGTATTTTTCCAGGTGGAATACTGTTAGTCAGATTTCGCACCTTTTCTAAGGCAAATTGCCTGCAATGGGACTGATTGCTTCCTTTTCTTCATCAGTAGAGTTTGGTTTCATTCAGGATCCTTATAGCACCTTTACATGTCTTAAGGTTGTACTAATCGAGAAGAACCCAGGATCTAACTAAACTTTCAAATTGATTTTCTCCTCATTTTTATAGAATTCTAATGGATATAATTCTTGTACTATGATCAAAATGAATGAGAGATAAACAACATAGAAGAGACAGTGATAGGTTGATGCACAATTTTTGCACCAAAAAATAAAAAAATTCTTTTAAAAATGCTCAAGCAGAATAATCAGCTCACAACAAATGCTTCTTGTTACGTATATCAAAAGTGGTAATTTATATTACATTTTAGAAACTCAATTATAAACAAAATATCAATAAGTCAATTTGAAAAAAATCGAAATTCGTAACTATTCGCAGAGACTTCCAATCACTACCAGCTTCTCTTTATTGAAAAAGTATGCCATGAAAATATGATCAAGAATAATAAATTTTTAGTAGACGTAACTCTAGTGACCGAAAATCGATAAAACTTTTTTGGGAATTTCTCTTAATCACTTTATATCGTTGCCATATGCCCTCGAGGAATTACTCAAGCACCCTCGCAAAGCGCAAGACTTTCTCTCTATTATTTTCAAAACGGAAGATTCCATTGAAGAAATAGATGAAATAACAGAATTTCAAAAACATCAACCTAATATAAAGTTCTTGAGGAGGTTCTCAGGTACAATTACAATAATAATGCATAGGCAGAGCCAATGTGAATTAAATAGCAATAGTAATGGAAGCCATGGACTTCGAAAGTTTCCGAAATTGATTAATGCCTAACAAAGCTAATGTAAGTTGCTTAGAACCAGCATGTGATATGATTTATGAAGGTCTCAAACATAGAACATTAAGCTATTTTATGGTGATGGAATGCGTGTAGATTCTAAAGACCAAACGAACTTTACTGTCCTTCTATGCCACATCAGTAGAAGAGCGGAAGGCGCAGAAAAACTGCGCTGGAACTAAGCGAAGTTAGAAAAAGCGGTGCAACCGCGTGTTCTTGTTCGGTTCATTTCCTCTTACGGTTCATTCTCTGCTATCTGGGCAGCGCTAGAAGGTAATGGAGGCCATGGGTGCATTACAGTAATGGGCAAGTGCCAACAAAGTTCATTTTAGGGGGCAAAAAAGGGTAGACTAGAAATTTTGCCACGGTTCAGTGGAAGATGCGGGTTTGTTCGAATTGACCGCAAAGTGGATAGCGCACTCGACGAAACGAAACGTAGTGAAAAAGTCGCACTCTACAGCCGAAACACCTTGAAATGTGCAACGCTGCCAATGCGCTAGAATTCGCCGTCGTCTTCGATGCGAACTGGGCAATTGCACAAGATCATGCGCTACGCGGAGAGGTCAGAATGGCGACCGCGCGGAAAAAGCGCGGGTCGCGCTTGGCTCCGGCGTCGTAACCAACCAAGGCGCAAGAAATTGGTCACTGACCTGATAAGTATGAACCGTTGCTCGGTCAGAATTTACCCGAATAGCCGGGGCAAGGTAGAAATTGTCGGGCGGAAGGGCAAAAAACACTAAACGGAAGGACAAGAAAACACGAAAGATGGTCTTGTACTGAATAGTGAGGTTATTCAGGGAATTTTAAGCAGCTACTGCATCCTATTAAAAGTTGCTGAAAAAGAGGAGTGGCCCCTTACTGGTCAATGAAGGATAATAATAGAAATTTTGAGTAAAAGTAAATAAAACAGACTTCAAAATCTATTGTAAATCGATGATGATAGATTTGCTTATGATGGCTGAAAACATCAGAACCAAAATTTCGAATGAGTTGGAAAAAATTGTAATTCTGCTGTGTCATGTCTCATATCAATAGTCAAGGCTGATTTGTGAAAAAAAAATGAAAAGTAATGGCAAAAAAACGAAAATGGTTCTGCATTCCAACATAATAGGAATTTTGAGCCTGTAAAAAGCTCAAAACACAGGAAAAAACATCGAAATTTCCAAAAATGGGCGATAGCCTACGATTTTGCTGCGTCATATCTTACAACAACAGCAAAAGCTATTTGTGAAAAAAGGATGTTAAGGTAAGAAACGAGAACTGGTCCCGCACTACTCAGTGATATTAAAGATTTTCAACCAGTGACAGCTGAAAAAATAAAAGAAACTCTTGTGAATGAGAGGTATTTGATTATGCTTCTCATGTTTTCCATCGACAAGAAGTTTTGTAGAAAAAAAGGACAAATAAAGGATAATAAGGCGAAAACTGGTCCCACTCAATGGTAACATTAATTTGAAGCTATAAAAGCAATAAAAGTTAGAAAATAGAAATTTTCAAACACAAGAGATAAGGTCTATGGTTCTGCTGTCTCATGCCTTACTAATTTTGTCGTTCGATGAATCTTTACTTTAACAATGACCTGTCCTATATTACAGCAGTTTGTCAAGCAAATTTACAAGCAAATTTCGACAGTTTAGGAAATTAGAGCAATCTTTGAAAGGGGTTTTGAAAATCTCTTCAGAAATTTTAGGTTTTATAACAAGGTCACTACTTTTTTGCCCGAGGAAATTTTGACAAACTCTCCAAGCCAAAAACTCATAAGGTGAATTTTTGCTAGCATAGAAAAATTTAGTATCGTCGGTAACCTCTTTAACCAACTGTTATATATATATATAGAAAGAAAGTCTTATCTAACTAAATCTTTAGTGATTCATAGGACTTTGCCGTCACCAGAAACTCCAGTTATTGCAGTGGAAAGGAAATGACTCATAAACTATCTTAAACGACTTTGAGTAATCAAAATGATGGGTGAAAATTATTGGGTCATTTTAGGGTTAGAAAAAGAAGCTTAAGAGAAATTGTTTATGAACAATGTCGACTTGCAAAATTAACACTTCAAAAAGAAATATAAAAAAGGGTAGGACTTATGAAACAACTCAATACATGCATGGTTTTTGACAAATGAAGGTAGCCTTGTTAAATTTATTTTTGCAGCAATTTTCATTTAGAGAATTTCGCGGTAACAAAACATACCTTTAGAACATAAATACACAAAAGGAGCCGTCCATCCTGAAGACATAATTTAGAGAGCTTTTCGTTGTTGGCTTGTCATTCATCCACAAAATTCCTCCCATACCAAGCAAGATACAAGTAAGAATGCAATCACAAAACGTCTGGGTCATTATTGCTTGAAAAGTCAAGTGTCAATTCTTGCAATCATTTTGAGAAGACAAGTACCCTTTGATTCAACTGGATTGTCTGCTAGAAGGCGGGGCTTCGCGAGCTAATTAAGGCTAGGGAATGACCAGAGAGAGACGCGCGCGAGAGAGACGCAGATTGCGTCGCGGGAACGAGCGGCCTTAATTAGGTTACAGAGTCCCATCTTTCAGCTGCCAATCCAGTTAAATCAAAGGTTAGAATTAAAATGTTTGAAGCATTTCAGCCCATCCTTAGGATAAGAAGGTCTGCGAAGTACCTCGGTTCATTAGAAAAATCTAAAAAATTAAACTATTCAATCAAAGGTTGATTGTATTGTTATTTTCCTGCCCTCCCCCACAGCAAAAACTCCAGATATTTTGAATTTTACAAGTAGCTCATCCTATCCGATTTGGAAGTAGTCCCTGAACTTTTGAAAACTTTATCTTTCTCTCTCACAAAAAATTCAAGTTCTACTACGGCATCCCATAATACCCTTGAAATATTCATGCTGCTTATATACAAAAAAGATGTTTTTTCGTTTTCTTCTTTTCATGGCCGAAAATTGCCAGGAATGCTAGGAAAAAAGTTATTACGCATCGCAGCAAATCTGAGGAACAAGCCACATTTTCGGTGGTAGAAAATATGTTTAAAAAGGTGTACGATGTTCACTGAATATTTGAGATACTTTATTGCATTTTTTATTTCATAAAAGATGTAGACGGGAGCCTGGAGGTATCTGATCTCCATTGGATAACAAAAGTTAGATGATACGGTAAAAATATCTGAAAATTCGTTTTTAAGCACTGACTAATGCTAACCGTTGAAAACCGGTAAAGGTTAACCTCAAAGTTAGTTCTTTAGTCATGCAAAAAGCCCCTGATGCGAATCATCAGCTGGTCTGCAGCCGGCATTCTGCTATTCTGCTGTCAATCAACTGCAACAACGAAAAAGGGGAGGGTTCGACCTGAACTACTTGACTCAAATTCCGATCTTATCGCAGTGACTAGGCATCAATCTGCAAGGAAATGCGCGCGAGCAGAGCACGTGACGATTGCATGACAAATGAGGCGCGCGCGACCGGACGAGCAGCCGCGAGGAAGCTGATCTTCTGCTTGTTCACAAATAGGAAGTGAACAATGCGCAACGGGCTCCTGAAGTGAACGGATCAAATTTCTGTCGCCTGCGAACAGGTGTCGAACGTGCGTGCGCGTGACTGAGCAAAGTGGTAGGAACACTTATCGTACGTTCATTACGTAAGTTCTTAGGTACAAAAATAAGGCTAAATTTTCTCCCTCAATTTGCGAAAAACTTGATTTTTTTGATTTTTGATGGGGTTTGAAGTGGAGAGGGGGGGGGACGTCTAGACGCAACGGGAATTTTCACAGCACCTAATTATCATCATTAGGGAAGCTGCTTCTATGATCATTTGCAAAAAGTGGTTCATAGAACTTCCTCCTATCGGAAATATTCTCTGCCTGGAAAATCCTTGAAATCGCTGGAAAAGTTTTATTGTTTTCCAACGACTGAATGTTTGTGAAAATTTGAGAAGTTCCTAAGCAAAAAATTTAATAGTCCATCGAAAAATTACCTGAACAGATTACTCGAAGGCAGCCACATAAATAATTTTGTAGATCAAAAATAAGATTTGAAATGTAAAAGTTAAAATGTACCTTTAGTTATTTTCCTTTTATGAAAAAATTAACGTGGTTTACAAATTTCTTTTCTTTGAAATATCTAAATTAACTCAGGAAAATGTTGGAAGAATTTAGAAAACTTCTGCTACCCGAAAACACATGAATATTGCTAAAATAAAAATAGACTTGTTACGATGATTTTTGAACACAACGTATTTACACTTGGAAAATTGGTGGAAAATTTGGCAAATTCAAAATATTGCAGAGAATTTCTTACAAATTTTTTGAAAGTTAGCTGAATAAACAATTTCATAGATTTTCACAGACAAAGTAAACATTCATAAAATAAAGTGAGACGTCTCGCAGCTGAATATAACAGCTTTTAAAAGCATCTTCTATTTTTACGAATTTTGCTCCAAAAGCAACCCTAAATATAAAAGATTTTCGTGTACAAACTCATCAAGAAACTACGAACGATGATTAAGAGAATATCAAAAACAACTACAGAACTTCAGCGAGATGTTCTCAAGAACTAGGACACGAAAGTAGAAAAACACACGCAATGTCCGATACCTGGCCGTTTATCTTGGGGTATTTATAAAAAAGTGAAGTGCACTTCGATGAAGATGCAGTTCTGCGCCCCATTAGACCAAGGTGTTAACCATATTTTATTGCACTTTCAAGAGTGTCATATTATCTCTCCTTAGATGAAACTGCCCCTTCTCGAGTTTTGTAACAAAGAGGAAACTCGTTTTTTGCTATAATATCGTTTTATTGGTGCAATTCACTTGAAACAATGATGAGTATGATGCTTAAGCGTATTAGGGCGTGATTCATTAGTTTCCTAGAACTTTGAAAAGAGATCATAAGTTTGTTAAGGAGGTTTCAGAAGCTATGAATTCTATAGTTTCTCTACCTGAAAAAGAAATAATGAGTGATTGAGGTAACAAAATTCTTTCAACTGGGTGGGTCTAACAATAAGAGTGTTAAAGACGAGTTTCAATCATTTTCACAGCCTGTAAAGATTGTTTTGGATTCCTGCCGAAATTTCGCATATAAATTTGGATGTAAAATAAAAAAATAAAAAAAAATAAGTAGTGAGTAATAAAAATAGAAATAAAATAAATCATAGTGGAACTCATGATAATATATTAGGTGGGTGCAAAAGTTCTGTCGTTTCATTTTCAAAAATTTGTAACTTCGCCAGATTTCAACGGATTTGCTTGCTTTTAATTTTATTAGAAAGATTAGGTCTTCCGCTTTCAAGCGCTTTTTTGTTGAGCTTTTGATTCACACTGAGTGCCGAGATAAAAATGGAAAACTAAGACCATGTAAACTTTGACCATTTTAAGTTAGGTCACCAAAAATCTGGAATACTGTAGAAAAATCTGAAATCGTCAGTACTTATGTTTTTTGGCTTACTCTTTGCAATTGTGAAGAGTTTGTGCTGTTTGGACGTCTCTATGAGAAGTTATGATTTTCGCGAAAATGTACAAATTAATTGATTTTGGCGTTTTCCATGGTAAACTCGATATTCATAACTTCTCACGGAGACGTTCAGACAGCACAAACTCTTCACAATTGCAAAGAGTAGGCCAAAAAACATAAGTACTGACGATTTCAGATTTTTCTGCAGCATTCCAGATTTTTGGTGACCTAACTTAAAATGGTCAAAGTTTACATGGTCTTAGTTTTCCATTTTTATCTCGGCACTCAGTGTGAATCAAAAGCTCAGCAAAAAAGCGCTTGAAAGCGGAAGACCTAGTCTTTCCAATAAAATTAAAAGCAAGCAAATCCGTTGAAATCTGGCGAAGTTACAAATTTTTGAAAATGAAACGACAGAACTTTTGCACCCACCTAATAAATAACGACAATAATAATATACAAAATATAATATACATAATAATAAAATAAACATTGAATAATAAAAATATAAAATAAATTCAAATATAAATAGCCACACAATTTCATAGTCCAAGACCACAGCTGTCTAGTGGGTCATGGTTTTTCAAATTTGTCCAAGCAAACTTATATGAATTTTATAAGGTACGAATTATACTCAGAAAAGCTGACAATGAGGCTGATGTGGAGTGGTTACGGTAATTATACTGTAACTACGAGGCAGGTGCGTATGAAGTCAAAATTGCGTAATTCGAAGCTTTTAGGACGAAATAGATATAAAAGAGGGCATCCAATTTTGATGTTACGAAGCACGCAAAATTGAATTTAGAGGAGTAAATATTGTTTTGAAGTAGTCCGCTACCTTTCTTACGATTCAAGAAGTACAAATAATTTGAGCAAAAGTTTTATTCAAAATAATTTACAGAATTTCAAAACTTCGAGTCCAGAAATACTCCGACAATTCTCTTCAACTTCAACAACCCTCTTCAATATTTTCTCTTCAACTTCAATTTTCTGTGCTTGTTTTGATACCTTAATAAGTTCAAATATTTCAAGCTTATATGCTTTGAATACGTGCAAATGACTTTCTCCTTGCCAACTGGCTTCTACTGGATGCTTTGGATCGGTATCTACTAATTAAGAATAAAATTTTCTAAGACATTTTAAGAATTTTCTAAACCAACTAATTTAACGAACTTGAATTACGATGCAAACATTCATTAATTTATGAATCAGTGGCAATACGAGCAGAAGTTACACCGATGTAGAATTTACAGTCCCTTTTTCCATAATATTGTCAGAGAGTAAAATCCTTAACGCTGCACAGATATAACTCTAGCACTCGATTTGCTGAGCAAATTGCTGTAAAGTGTGCTCGAACGATGAAAAATACGAAAAGCAAACACACATCGAACGGAACAAATGTGTGTGTGTTTGTGAATGCTAGTATGTGAACCCTTGAATCAACTAGAGAACCGGTCTCTCTGATCGTTTTTACCGCTGATGCACTCAAAATGCAAGAAGTCGCCATACAGAAGCCCTATTGCCATGAATCTGAGCCCCGCCATCGCAAACGTCAGCCCCCATGGATCCAGTTCTAGGCTTTGCCTTTCCGCTAAATCCTCAAACACAATGGCGAAGAACAAGCATGTCAGACGAGAGAAGCGTGATGTATGACGCAAGCTACGCAAGCACGGACGGATTAGCAGATTAGGCGGCTAATGAAGAGGAAGCGAACGGCCCAGTTTCTGTGCCATTGGACTTTAATGGTCATAAATGAGTCGTAAAACAACTAGCCCTGTGACGCTCCCCCCCCCCCCCCCTCATCCCCCGCCTTAAATATGACGGTCCGCACGACACGGAAGGAACATCAAACATTGCGCGCCATGGTCATTCAGTTCCGTGAAGACTGCCTCATTTTGAAAGTGAAATTTGTCGGAAGCGCACTATTTATCCCCCACAAAAATAAATAATTTAGCCCCCAAAGCTCAGCTTTTCTAAATAGCTGCTAAATTGCCCCATTCGTAAAAAGATCTAGGTTAGTAGATAAGCGAAAGTCGATGCGCAGATGGCACCAAATCGTCTTCCCTCGAAAATCGGGCAAGATTTATGAGCTCCCGCGTCGTTCGTCGAAAACGCCACATCATAACAATTCTCCCTTTTGGCACAGATTTTTGTCCTATATCGTTCGACAGATGTACATGATGTTAGTGGCCATAATAAGAATCAAGCCTGGGCAACCTTGGTTTGGGTAGCAGGGTAAACCTGACCAAATTTTAAACATGAATTTGGAGAATTTTGGGAAAGTTATGGAGAAAAACTTTTGAACTTGAAGGAGTTAGTGCCACATTTTGCTCAAGGTCTATTTGTTGTTGGTTTTCAGAGCTTTCAAAAGAGAAAAATATATAACAAACTGATGTAAGATAAATTTTGAGAGCTAATGGTGTAAGTTTGTATCATCAGAATAAATGCTTTAGGTCGCTTAGTGAAACTAGAAAATGTAAAAAATAAGTCCTATAAAACCAGCAATTTGAAAATAAAATGTGGCTGCAAAGGAGAGTACCATGTCGAATTTATTATGCTGTTTGAATAAAAAAGCAACCTATGCAAAAAAGCAAATTGGTATCTTCTTTCGATGAAAACCGTGACCTTCCACTGCAAAAGTATTGGCGAAATCACCAATTTTAAAAGTATTACTGTAAATTACAGTAACGGACTGAAAACACATTGCACTGCTGGCTTCTGAACGAAATCCCAGAAAGTAGTATTACTGTATCAAAAAAAAATTTCGGGAGCTATCTCTAGCTTTCATAGACTGATGTGCACGAATGGAATTGGAAAGAAAGCAAAAATGCTTACTTGATGCCATTTTCTCTGCATAGACTCTTAAATCCACAAGAAGTATGCTAGCGTCATTTGTTCTTAATATGTGAGATTGCACACTACGCGCGGCAACCGACGACACATTTCTAGTAACTTTTCAGTTGAGCCTTATTATCTAGCAAAACAAACGATAAGATTGCATACTACCAATTCATTTTCAACCAAAACAAGCTAAAAGAGAAAAGAAAACAAGGGGGAATCATTTGATTGGAAGACTCGTGTGATAATGTGCGGCTTGTGCAATACGCGTATTAGGTTACAAATAATGGAGATACACGATTGATTAATTAGTGTTATCGATATTATTGATTTATTAACAAATATGAACAATGGATTGGTCTGTAAAACTAGTGACTATCCGCATGGCTGGTAGTCTTATGTGAATGTTGGGATATCACAAAACTTGTCAGCTAGCTACTAGCTATGAAGCCTCTGTAGCGAAAGCGACCGTCCAGACCATCTAGTAAAAGAAAAATAACGACTGACAGGATCTGCGAAGCGGATTATTCGCAAAGATTCACCTCTACAGCCGGGCGGAAATCTCTGAACGATGAAAAACGCGTGAGTCCTGAATGTGGATCAGACGCGGACTCGGCTCGCCGTCGGATCAGCCGCAAATGGTTCCGAGCGGCGGTGAAAGGAACACCGCGAGTGAAATAGAGCGAACAGAGGAACACTATGGTGATTAGCATATATACATGCCCATCTCACTTTCACTTGTCTGTCGGCATCGGTATGCAAATGGGGCGAGGGGGGGGGGAGGTATTATAGTAGCCGGTGCAGCGGTTATGGACACAATTTCAAAAAGCGTGCTGGCAGCAATCCAAAAAAATTCCTCAATTACTCAAAAGTAAGAATTGTTTGAGCGATATAAAGCGAAAAAATATGAACAAAAGTTTTATATCATAGCTGCATGATTAAAAAGATAGATTAGTGCTATCCATGAAACGCACTGACGGTAGGGTTACTGTAAGATTACTGTATTAAATTGTTGCATAAAAATTATAATACTGCTGTAAGCTTATACTGAATTGTTAAGCATAAAAGGGCAACAGAGGTTATGTTGTAGTTGAAATCTATTGACCTATTGCCCTTGCACGAATCATAACGCTTAAATCAACTGGCCAAGGGGCTGGAAGGCGAGGTTTTGTGACCTAATTAAGATCTCTCGAGCCCGCGATGCAGCCTGCCCCTCTCTCCCACTCGTGCTCTCTAATCATTATAGGTCACGAAGCCCCGCCTTCCAGCCGCAAGGCCAGTTGAATGTACAACACAAATATGAGATGATCATATTAAAGAAGCGCAGATGAGTAGGGTTACTGTACGACTACCGTACCAGATTGGTGGTATGGCTACCAATATTTTGCAGTGAGGTGCATTCAGTGCAGTGAATTAGATTGTTGTAAAAACATAATGAGGACTCAAGCGAAAAAAAACTACAGCTAAAATATCGGAGTCTAGCACAGTATTCAGTGAAAATAAAGAATTCAATCAACTCTAGAGCGCACAATGATAAATTACGGTCACTGTACTAATAGTTTATCGTAGAACTGCTAATTATTACACCCTCTGATTCACCTGGATTGGCGGGTGGAAGGCGGGGCTTCGTAATCTAATTAAGGATAGGTAATATCAGAGAGCACTCGCGCGAGAGAGACGCAGATTGTCGCAGGTGTGAGCAGCCTTAATTAGGTCACACAGCCCCGCCTTTCAGCAGCCAGCTGTTGAATCAAAGATTACACTTGTTGCGTTTTGCTTTGACTTCAGCTTATGGAGGAGATACAAAAACAATGGATCTTGAAATTATGTTTTATAACGAGATTTGGTCATCAACTAATAGAATTTTCCTGAATTCTGGAATGAAATCCAAGAAAGGCATAGTGTTTTGAGAAAAGGTATTGTGAATTCTAGGAAAAAGCATAGCGTTTTGAGGAAAAGTGTTGTCAATACGAAAATAACAGTTCAATGGCTGGACGTACACCACAAGGAGAATTAACCAGAGTCTCCGAACTGCTCAGCGCTATTTTTGAACTAATTTTCTAGCCTCCCGCCCCCTCCTCAACAGTACAAGAATACAGCAGTAGATAGCTTCAAGAATAAGCTAAAATATCACAATGAGAATGTAAAAGAAATCCGCTGCTACGCAGCCACGCTCGACAAAACTGTGACAAAGTTCGAAGTGCAAAGCAAAGCGCGCCAGACTGGATTTATTGTGGTTTTCTCGATAGTTGCACACACAGACACAAGCCAAACGATAATCTAGCACCCTGTGTCGTATTTACGCAAGAGATTCTAAAGCTGCACGCTGCCGATTTGAACGGAAGAAAAATTCACATAAAAAACGTAAAGGATTTCGCGTTACGCTGTGACAATTGGTTTAAGCGTAGCGAACGGAAAATTCCGCAAATAATCCAATGTTTCTATAGCGAGAGGCTTCTGTGCACGAAATTTTTGGGATTTTGATTACTCTGGCCATAGAGAGCTTACTGCACTGCTTACTGTACTTTGAAGAAATAATGAAACCTTTGAAGAGGATATTTTGGGATGAGAAACTATTAAATGAATACAGAAACAGTTAGTAACTATAGCATTGTGGTTGATGATCGAGAAAACACATAATATAAAAATAGTTATTGTCAGAAAATTAACAAATTACATTAGAACCTCCAAAAAGTGACTAAAAATCGTTCAAAAATCCTATAAAATAAGAAGGCAGGATTAGGATGACTATGACATTGATTTTAGCTTAGCTATCCCTATTAGGTTAGGAAAAACCCTACGAACTTCCAATTTGTAGTCATTAAACAGTAGGCTCATAGTAGTACTCAAATATGCCTATCCTGAATTTTTTTCCGCTCATATAAAGCGCAGAAAAAAGGTACTCCAAAATGGCAGACTCCGCCCCCTGCCCCTCCCACATATGTCATTGTATACTACCATTACTAAGGATAATCGTAGACTTATACTCCTGTATGTGCTCTTATGATCGAGAAATACCAAGTTTTACATTAAGAACCCGAAAAAAGCGGCAATTTGGCATTTTCGGACCATATGCTTCTCATTTTTTTATCTCGAATAGACACCATCAACTACACTTCTGGGTACTACTCTATAAAGACCAAGTTGGAAGCCCGTATGAAGTTTCTGGAAGGACATCGGATTTTTAGGGTAGCCGAAAAAATTTGATTTCGGCTCAAAATTTTGACTGGATTACGACTTAGGTGGATCCTTGGAAATCTTTCCATAAAGATTGCTACGCTCTATCGAAAGTTACCCTAAACCTTTTAGGAACAGCTCAACTTGTTTGAAATGAGTATAATTTTGAGACATTACTAATATTTCTGTCCGCGATATTTTCATTTTTGAGTTAGTAAAATGTTTACTGAAGTTCCCAAAGATCGCATAAAAAATTCTGCGAAATGATTTCCCTCCGTACTCTCATGCAAAGGATCTAGGACAAAGCGAATCGAAGAGGTTTGGGGCACCCCAAAACGAACAAACGTGCCCGAAAAACGCGGCCGTACACAAACAAAACGAACTGAAATAGATTCGGACTCGAGCAAATCTCATTGAAAGAGCTTTTCGATTGGAAACATAGGAGAGCTTGAAGATAGCGTGTGATTACATAAGCTTCGGCAAATACTCTCTTAGCAATGCTCAATTTCTGAGAAATATCGAAGAAAGGTTGAGTACTAGGCTGTTCCGAAAGTTCTGTCTGATTTTCCTTGCCTCATGTTTGATGCAGCGGTTCTCTTAAAGTTTTGCATATAAGAGGATAATATTTACATCACTAGAAAGCTCTCTCCTTGCTGTTTCCAATGCTTAATGATTGTTATAAGAATTCTCACTGCTCTGCATATTAGAGTCCAAGGGCGCAGGGTCCCATAATTTAGCAATTTCCAAGAAAGCTGACAGGTAGATATGTCTATCATTTCGCGTGTGAGAGCAATGGTGTGCCAAAATGGACGGTTTTGGAAGAAAACTCGCAGAAAGTTTTAAATTTTTCTTTCTCCCTCGATTGCCTCTTTTACATGGCACGGTATCCTTGTGGTAACCAAGTTGTCAGTCTAATGAAAGTAAGATCATCGGAAAATAATCAATCAGAAGAAAGTTATAATAATTATGATTAAAAAACCGAAATCGAACAGAACTTTTGCAACAACTTAGTACTTTTGTTATGTAAACAAAGGAACTTTATAGGTCCAAGCGCACCATCAAATTTCATTTTTGGAGCAAGGCATAATCAGTCTGAAATTGGAAGATTAGAAATAAAGATATTACTCTATTGAAAACAAATTTGATAAATTAAGAGTAACATTTTCAATTAAAATATGCGGATAATGTACGATACCAAAAAAATAGCAGGCAGGGCTCCGCTTTATGGCATTTTCTACTTTTGCTTTTAAACTGAACTACATTTCACTTTCCTAATATGGCAAAATAAAAAGCCGAAAAAGAATAGGAGAAGCGGTCAATGGAGTAGATATACACCGAAAACAATTTCAAAAAATTAGTAAATTGAAGAGGAAAATTTGGTGCAAATTCCACTAGATAAGTTACACATTCATAAAGCATAGCATTGCTTGAAGAATGAGGATAGAAGCTATTAAGGGACTGCACCACCGTTCGAAACTTTCAAGAGTCTAAACAGCATGGAAAAACTTTTGATTTCTTTTTCCAGCTTGGGCAAACTTCTTTTTAGCATTTTTCGTTGCTGCTGCTTAGCTTTAAGCTCGAAATCAATGATGATTAAACCGTAAAAGAGCATTAAGCTTGTTACATTATGATAATGAAGGTGAAAAAGCCGTGATGTCTATGAATGGATAAAATTCAGACAAAAAATATTGGATGGACTGATCGATATAACACAACGCTGAACGTTGACCAGATTAACGTCAATAGTATAAACGGGTTAGGGAAGGCTGATTCGTGAGATCATTGGCTTGATTTAGATTCAGGAAGAAAGGATAAGCCAAACATAATTACTTACTTCACGAGGTTTGTATGGTCTCAATTTTACAGTCAAACTCAGCTGAAGGTGAAAAGAACTCTTACAACAATATTTATTTAAAAAAATAGATGACTGATAGATTGCACTTAGATTCATTCTACTGATTTTGAAATGTAGAAAAATTGGGAATATAAACATAGTTAGAGATTCATATATTGGCACCAAACTGCCATATTTAGTTATGTGTTTTTATTTCAAAATAAATGAGTGGAACCCTAAATAGTGAAATTCACAAACCACAGAGGTAAAGCCAGCCATCCTCAAAGTCAGAATCAGTTTCGATTTCATTCTATGCATCTATTCAATATTCGTTAGCAAAGCAATAGGCACCGCTTTTCCAGAACGGAATACAATTTTTGAATTTTTTGAACAAAAAACAAATATTTTAGAACTAGTTCATTCTTTCTAAACTACGCTTATGCAAAATTGTCTAGACCCTCTTTCCTTCCTGAGGAGTCCCGGAGAGGGTTCTGAAAATTAAAATTCTGTCTAAGTAAAGGGACGAAAAGGAGTAAAAATGTAGTTATCTCTTCTTTATTATTTCGATTTAATTTTGACGCAAATTTCTTGAATGTGGACAAGTAGGATATCAGTAAAATGGAATTCGTGCATTTTGATTTCGAAAAATCACAAATTTGGTCTAAACGAGCAGATAAATCCCCTAATTTAGGAGAAATACTAATCTACATAAAAGGAATCAAAGATAGCTATATAGGATACGTAAAAGCGGGATCTATCTACTAGAGGGATCGTGCAGGGAGTTTTTTGTGACCAAGCGTGCGCACGGCCCTTTGGCAGTGGTCCGTAGTAGAGAAGATGAACAAACAGAAAAGGGAACGGGCGGGGAGTTTTCTCTACCCAAAAAATTCACCATAGCGCCTACTCTACAGTAACAACACAACACGACAGAGCTCGTGCGCATGTTTTCTGGTAGAGGAAAGGAGACGTTCGAGCGTGACAAGCCTGTTTCCCGTAGATTAGGCCGGCCAAAGCCGATTAAAGCGTCGGAGAAATGACCAGCGGCTGCGGGACCGCCGCGCAGCAGAACTAATGAAAGCGAAATGGTTGTGTGTCGAACTAGACGAAGCGGATCAGATCAACTCGCACACACGCACACTACGGAGTCAACATGCTCTAAGCTCGTCTGAGGAAACGACGTCACAGAAGCGCGCGAGTCGCGCTGAATCCGTCCGCAAGTTGCGCAGACGCGCAACTTTCACCCCATTCTTCGCCTCGCTGTTATTGTGCATTTGCGGACGTCGGAAATGAGCGATTGCAAGGTCGTAAATGTCACTTTGATGCAGGAAACAATTAGCGCGGTCATTGCAAAACATGAAAACTATTCGCTTAGGAAATGGGAATTTTAGGAGCGAAATGGAAATAAAAATTTTGACCTTGCACGAACACCTTGATTTAATTACCAGTTATAACATTCGCTGCGTCAACATTTAGTGCTCCCTGAAATTATACGAAACTTTCCGATTTGTACTTTGATACTTCAAACATTGGTACATGATCAATGGCTGACTATTGCATGTATATGGCTTTTGTGGCAGTGTACTGCAGGGGTACTGTATTCGCACGGTATTACGCATTACATATTATTGCGCTTCTAAACCGTTGTTTTTCTTACCTTAATCATTGCAGATATTCTAAAAAGCGAAGTTAGAGACCCAGATGAGGAGTAAATCACGAATTTTCAAATTGTTTATGAATTTTTGCTTGACAAAAGGGAATAATTATTTTTATTTCTTTCTTCATAGATAGTATGCAACAAAGCGGTTTTTTACTCATACTCTGACTTTCTTCAATGTATTTGATAGTAGAAGCAGACCAGTGAACAGAAATCAGAATTTCAACGAAATGGGACAGAAGCAAATTAGAGAATAATTTGAAATGGTGAAAACCTCTTACATAAACTTTTTAGCGCAGTTATTTCTTACCCACCCAAGAGGAACTGTGTTTTCGTTTCATAACGTTATAATTCTCCATCGTTTTTAGCTTAATTGAAAATATCATCTGATTGGAATGGCAGAACTTGAGCGGCACTCATCATCTCGCTTTAGCTCTTGCGATTTTTCTAATTAATAGCAACTAACTCTGAAAGTGAGCGCAATTAATTACAAAGATGGGCACGTGGTAAGAGTAGGAGTTACCTAACAGTATCGATAGAAAGTGATCTTTAAACAACTAGTGATCGACACTACAATTTGGTTGTTAACAAGAGACTATAGCAGCCGTTGTCGGACATGAGCGATATTACTCGCCCAAGAAAAGGAACAGTTGCCCTAATAATCGTGATGGATCGCTGTTTTCTGTCCAATCGCTAAAAACCGCAAAGAGGTTAAAAGCTTTACACCAAAACTACCAATAAAAATGTTAAAGCATTACACCACTTATGTTAGGAATCACCAACTTCAGTCGACAAGAAATAGTTTAAACAAAGATTCAGCTTAATCATTTTTAATTATTTACAGCATCTGTTCAAGCAACGATGAGGGGTATTAAGCAATAGTAACATCAAACCAAAAGCATTCATCTTTGTAGGGAAGTATATGTGAGGCAATAGTGATTTATCTGGAAAAGAATTGAATAATAGCTAATGCTACAGAAGTTTCAACATTTATTATAAATTATAATTTCATTTCGAAAATAAGCTAAAGCAAGAAATTGCAGTTAGTTAAAATTAACGCTTTAAAAGCAAAGACTCCTTTATAGTTTCTTTTCAAGGCAGATGTGTTAGCAAAATCGCTGCAAAAAATAACTTTTTTTTAAATTTTTTCAATTTAAAAAAGATAATCTGTGGACAAAATGAGAGAAAATCATAGTTGCATGTGATTGACAAATATTAATCACAAGTTATTTAATCGCCTATTCAATTTTCACAAAGAATATAGCAAGTTTAAGGCAGAAATGAGTGAAGAAATAACTTTGTAAAATGTTAAAAATGCACATCTCTTCCCTGTATCCTTTGATGAAATTTATTTGTCAGTATTAGCGATAAAATAGCGTCTACGGATGATAAATTTCTTAAAGGATAGATTTGTTTTTTTAAAGTAAAATTGGAAAAAACTGACAGGAATGAGATACAATCCAATAAGAGATAAGTAGAAGATCGTTCAGCACCTGGAAGGCATAGTTTTTTTCGTTTCCAATTCTTTGCCAAAAACTAATGCTAGCTTTTTTGAAGGATACTGAAAAAATGATTTTGAAGGATTCTAGGGCAGTGCATTGCATTAATGTGTAGCATTAAGATGAAATGATTGATACGCGTTATGATAGAAAAAATTGATGATAGCAAGTCATTGTGGATCGAATAAACGGTTCCTGGCTGGACGAACTCGACATCACATCGCCCGAACGGGAACGGCTTCTTCCGATTAGCCTATCTCAGGGGCTATGATGAGTTAGCGCAAGCAAAGCACAGTCGCAAATGTCTCTACGCTTGTTGACGAGACCAACACGGGCATGGTGGAGACGGGGGAGACGGGGGGGGGGGAGAAGAGTAAGAAGTGCTTGTCTCTGCACACTCCAGCGATGGCCGCGGGTCTCTCGGCATGCTGTCGTGTGCGGGGCCCAAACTGCTAAAGCTTATCCATCAACATTAACCGGTTCTACGGGCAAATGATAATGAAGGAAAAGAATGACCAAGACAAAAACCAACACAGCCGTCGTGCAAAGATGCGAAGCAGCGTACGGACACGAGCTTATCGTAGTCAGAGAAGTATGTAGATACATAGCCTTTGTAGTAATGGACTCTGATTAAAGAGTAAAGTAAAGATGATAACTAATTTTTGCTCACTTCAAAAATATTTCAAAACACCAAAATCAAAGGCGATAAACAGAAAAGTGTGGAAAAACTCAGCGTTGCATCTATACATATATGCTTTTGCTCAGTGTTATTGGTTAGGGAGAAAAAATTCTCAAAAATGATAATAGACAATTTATGCGCCCCCGGGTACTGTTCCCACAAATTTGTCAAGAAATTGTAGTCCCTTCCTCCTTTCTGTACTTTGCAATATCCCCGAGAGGAACATTTGATGACTATAGAGCTCTAACATAAAATGCTTAGAAAATTACTGGCCCCAGCAAAATGGGTTTTCTTCTGAAAAAATTCGCGACGTAAAACTCGCAGCAATTGTAGCGCAAAGTTTACGGTAAATTCATATATTACAACAGGGAATCGAAAAGGATTGATTGCAAAAACTTCAAAAACGTTTTGGAGCTATAATCTTTGGTCCAAAGTAGCTGCAGAAAATGATGCGATTGTGAATCTTAGAAACACGAAAAGAGAACCACCAGATTTTGAATCCGAAGTATTGAAGTCAGAAAACTTCAGACACATTGCATTACAAACTGATGTAACCGTACATAACTAGCAAAAGCAAAGGAAAGAATAAAATGTCGATCATCAGCGATTTGCATGGTGAACACAGGCGAATGCGTCAGTAGAGACTGTAACTCAAAAATGTGCACTAGAAGGCAGCGCCCACGCAAAATTTTGCCTCCCATGTTTTTGCCATTCTGGGGTCTTTTCGTAGCCATGATTACACTTATGAAGTTTAAGCTATCCAAAACCGCCAAAAAATCCGATTCTTGGGAGCCCCGTCTTGAGGGCGCGGACTGCTTTCAGTACATACATGGGAGGGCGGAGCTTGACAGGATCTGGGCGTGGCTCGATAGGACTTTCGCTCTTCCAGGTCCATTATTTCCATTCAGAAACAATATTAGAGGACCGGACCAAATGCAGATGGCCCTCTTCTGGGGCTTAAATACAGGATTGGCGCTAATCATAGGGGTTAGATTTAACCTGGACACTGCCTTTAAGAGAAAAGTTCTTTTATATAAAGCACGACAAATGAAGCGAATGGTATCGAACATAAAGTATGCAATGATATACGCCCGACTTTCCTCGACTTACTTTAGAGGTTAATGAAAAAAGAATGTAGAGCAGATGGAGGTATGTCGTTTGCTCAGTACTTTCACTTTACAGCTTGATATAATCATGTTGCTACACATTCTCCTTGGACACCAAGCTCTTTGTTCTCTGTTATTTATAAATTTACTTAGTTTTAATATAATTGAGTTTCCTGATATTTTTGCTAATGAATCTGTACTCTACTCATCCGAGCAGGCTGCAAGAACTGTTGAATTGTTGACGAATCTTATTCAAATACCTAAAAAGAAGATTTTGGATTTGTGGAACTTGTAAAATGAATCGTTCAAAGTATTTCGACAAACAATCTACGGCTCGGAGGGTCTATATTCGTCAGCAAAATCTGTTTAGAAATGTATGCAGATGAGGTAAACTTCAGTAGAATATGTAATAATATTTATGATTTTGTTTTTGATTTGTTTTTGAGTTTTTTCTTCGTTGCCACCTTTGCATGTTGGTAGATAAATAAATAAACGTAAAGGATAATTATGCAGGTGATAAAGTTGAGCTGGTGCCAAGGTGATAATATTCTTACCTTTTTTTCATCCTGCCCCTATCTTCCTCCCTTTTCCCTTCCGCAACTGTATGCTTTGCATACGAACATGAAATGATGAGCGATCATCCCCATCATCCCTACTCTCTCTGTTCGAAACTCTTCTGCATCATTGACTAGCAGACACAAATCTGACCGGTTTGAGCTGGCTAAACCGCTCTAATGGAATTAAGCCTTGGTTTATGTTTATACTTACGTTGCCTACCATCCCATGTTTTTTCGGTCAAAAAACCGGTGCTGAACGGTGAAAACATACAGAACCGATGAGATTAAACTTGCCATTAGATGTGGAATGTGGTAATGGGAGTTTTTACGTTGGGAAAAGGGATTAATTATGGAGGAAAACCGCCAGGTTTGAAGTTTGTTTTATTTTCCAAAGATTATGGTAAGTTTTCAGAACAACTGGAGTGGCATCAAACGGATAATTTTTTGGGAAAATTCTACAATGACAAGAAAATTTACCATTACCCTAAATAAGTTCTGTCGACTGGGTAGCCCCAGAAATTTTCTTGAAAGATCTAATGATTTTATATGTATCGTGGTGTCAAGTCAATAATTTTCGGAGTGTGTCTTAAAAAAGCTACCGCACAAAAATTGTTGTTGTAGGGTTTATGTAAAGTTGCTCCTGAACAGAAAACTACTGTACGTCTCCTTAACAAGACGTCACCTGCCTGATATCTTTTGCTTACCCGTCCAATTACCCTTCGCAATTTTTTCCATTGACATCCCGCTAGTCAATCATCACGCTTTCTTTGTTTTTGATCCGGTTTTGCCAGTTCACATCACCTTTCTTTCTTTCCGTAAAGCTTCATCAAGCTTGCTTTATTTCCGAGGAGGCTTTATTCGCGGAAAAAAAATTATAGAATGAATGAAGTGGAGAAGACATAAGTTTTTTGGTTTCAACAATAGCGGGTACATGATACCAAACAGCGAAAAAGCAATGGACAAAGAATACAGAAAAAGATAGTATTGTTCAGTGGCTGGGCATTGAGCACTTTGGAAAAAAAATGCGAGCAAGCATTAGAAACTGGAGCAGATACATCAACGGGCAAGGGAATATGTGGAGAAACTGGCTCTGTCAATTTTCGTTAACAATAGCGATTGCTAAGTAATTGGGTGTTATAATTGTGAATAGGTATGCCAATTAACAGGGCAATGGTAAATAGACGGTATGTAGTTAGCACTACCTCCAAATCTTCAGTGGGAAATTTCGTCTGGGGGTCAGATTCAGCAAAAAAAGCTGTCTAAATCGCTCCCGCTCGCACCTTGCTTAGTCTTGTCGCTGTTGAAAAATTCTCATCCAAAAGTTACCACCAAATAAAAACCTGCCATAAAAATTTCAAAAAGAGAGGGTGGGGGGGGGGGGTAAACAAATCATCCGTAAGCTTTCAAAAAGTGTATCAAAGTTTGTGCATGACTGATAAAATAGCATAAGTACTGAAATTCTAGTTATTCAAGAATACAAAATACTCATTACAATCAAGAATCGAAGAAGAAAGGGGAGGGGAAAGGTCATTTATTTTAAACTCCGAAAAGATTTTCGCAATAGGATTCAATGCAACTTTGCTAGATTTATCGAATCTGTTGCACATGATAAGCTCACAATATTTTTTTTGCATTATTGAAGCATGATCTCTAAACACAAAGTGGTGAATGAAAGTAATGACGGCTTATATGAAAGCACTCGTACCGTTCAATGGACAGGGAAAACAAGCTCAAGAACTAGTCACATAGCTCTTCAAAAGCTATGTCTGGCTTTCCTGACGGCGCTCCAGAGGAAGACTATTTTTATATGTGAAAAATACTTGTAACAAAGCAATATCTGTGTTGGAGATTCTCATATGAGTGCAACAAATTCGCTAATCAATTTCGGGTAAGTAAAAGAATAAGTGCTCAAAACGGACTAAAAATGCTGGTCGTTGAGAAAATTTTCACAAATGCTAGAAATTCGAGCCAGAAGCAGAATTATTTGAGAAAAACGTCTGATTACTTAATGATTATAAACATCATGTAAAAAATTTCCAAATGACGAAATAGCACATTAGCGAAAATCATAAAAGCATGTGTAATTACTCTTCGACTAATAAAAAATAATGAAGAGTGATCAAGTTCAGTGGTCTAAAAACTAGGCTGATAGATAATTTTACTGTGTGTTTCACAAAGATTCATTCAAACCTCAAACGGCTATTAGCGATTTGAACGGAACAAATTAAATGAAAGAAGACGAGAAGAACAGAAACCGATGAACGCTAATTTCTAACACCTGCTTCAATGCACTGAAGGACGGGGGCTAATAGCGCTGGCCTTGACTTCACGATAGAATCTAACGTTCCAACAATAAAAAGAATTCTATTCCCGAACAAACTCTAAAAATCTGTGTTAAATGCGGTCTTCGAGCGTGTTTCTCGGGCGCGCAATCTTTGCCTCTTCTTCAGGAAAGGTCACAACGAGTTCAAATGGTTTTTGAGAGGGTTGGAAGAACGGTACGAAGTGCACTTGAGACATGGATTTTTGTACGGAAAATAAATATAGATTAGAACAATGAAAAAATAAAAGATAAAATTTTTGGTGTGGCTCAGAGAGCGCTAGAATGCAATCAGCTAGCAAACCGTATAGTCAAATCCTGCTCTCGGGGCCGACCCTTCAGATTTTGATAGCCCGAATGCCGATTGTATTTGCATAACCAAGCCGAGAGGGACGGGGTGGGGGGCAACCGTTCGCGTATTGTAAGCAGCAGGACGCCAAAAACCTGGTCTCATCAATCTTCCAATTAGCCTGGGTAAAGGAAAAAGAGGTTGGGGAGGTAGAGGGTGAGAAAGGAAAAAAAATATTTCAAATTTGCCTCGTAGAAAGTTCTGGAACTCTCGAAAAATTGATTTGCGAACAAAAACCTCCCTTTTTATATGAAATTGTATATCTTGCGTTTACGGCTTTAATTTATCATTCTTAAAAAATGAAGAAAAAATTTGCTAATAATGCTAATTCGTTCGAAGACCTACGATCCTTCAGAGCTCTCAAGTATCGAAAATTTGAACAATCTGATCAGTGATCGCCGAGGGCGCCCCCCCCCCTCCTCCCTCCTCCTAACCGGTCCACAAATATATACGAGCTATTGCGCTCTATGGTAATTGCTTGAACACACTCAGAGGGTCCTCCCATGAACAAAGGTGTGAAACTAAATACAAGGTCAATCAAGGTGAATTGCGCCTGGCGACGACCGAGTCAGTAATTGGGCATTTAGGACAGTGTTATGAGCGATTATTGTAGCAACGGTGTCTAAATTCGTCTAAAGCAATCAGCGGGGGGGGGGGGGGGGGAGGGAAGGGGAATTAAAGTCAAAGTTTTTGATTTATACCATCACTAATGAACCCTTTTGGTCCAGCAATTATCTTAAAGGTATTTACCTATTTACTCAACTTATATATTCGAGACATGATAAGTGACAAGATATATCATAGCTAGAACTTCAGCTGAGATATATTAGAAAAGTGATAAATAAAGTAAAGTTTGGGTATAATCTAATATGTAAAAAATCGTAACACCATTCAAAAAGATCCCCGAAGCGCGCGGATGCAAATCTAGCACCTGTAGGGTTATTGGCTCACTAGTGTAGAAGTAAAATATAAGAAAAGGAAACACAGTAAGGATAAGCTTTTTCTAAAAGATTCATAATTCACCCGAAAAATGCTAACATAGGGGTGCACTTCAGATTTCATGATTTGATCAAGACTTTGTGGTGCTAGGCAGCTAGAGATATATACAGGGTGTCCCAAAAAGATGTGCACACTGTTTGATCGTTAATAACTCTCCTGCTTTCATGTCTTTTGCCGAGCTTGAGGTGTCATTCTATAGAGCGAGGTTTAACTTAGATTTGCTGCGTGGAGCAAATGATCGATCTCTCTTCATTACTGTAAGATTACAGTAGGAACTTCGAGGAGGATTTCAAGCCATTCCAAGCGGTATTTCGCCGGTATCTTGCCTCAGAAAGAAAGCCAAACAAGCCAGAAACTCTTGAAGTGGGCTAGTCGAAGTCGCTGACTCTAAATATGAAACTTGCAATTCAGTATAGTGCTTCTTCCAAAAGTTACTTCGGATTTAGGGTGACCATTGTTTATCTAATGTTCGTCAGAAATGTGAATACGCCATCAAGAAAGCTTGAAAAACTCATGAAAAGTCATGTAGTGAAATTGGCACGCCTGAAAACCTTGCCACACAAATTTCCAGATTTTTTTGAAATTATTCCATCAAATGGCCTATTCCACAGTGGCGCTGCAAGCTAAAAGTTCATACCGTAATCCTACAGTAACGAAAAATGATTAGTGATTATTTCCATACTGTAAATCTAAGTTGATCCTCGCTTTACAGAATGGTACCTCAAGCTCGGTAAATGACATGAAAGAAAGAGAGTTATTAACGATCAAACAGTGTGCACATCTTTTTGGGACACTCTGTATACAATTTATTTATTATTATATCAATGATGTCCTTGAAATTATTTGAACCCTTTCGCTCGAAAGAAGGCTAATTTTCACGATATTTTGCTGAATATACATATAATAAATGTTTATAATGTAAATATTTAACGGAACCTAAGCGCAAAAAAGCAGCCTAAGGCAAAGAAAAAATAAAAGAGTGAGTTTATCTTTTGTTAGTATTGCTGCATTTAGGTCCTTACAAAGATTTGAAAATCGCACGTCCTGAGTCTAGCTAACTGATCTATGTGGGCTGTGCTTATAATTCATTCAAAAAAGGCCTTCCGCGAATAGAAGAACAGATTGACAATTAGCAATTCATGCTTCATTGACATTTCGAATCTCATTTTGAACGGCGTCCACCAGGTTCACCTCCGTGTTGATGCCTTTTATCGATGCTGATTTTAGGGTATCGATGCTGATTTTAGGGTTTTTCAACTTCGAAAAAAAACTTTAGACTATTCTCTTTGAAATTTGAGCTGCAAAAAAGTCCATATTATGGAAACTTTTGTAAAATTGAGCTGACGCAGAGTTTCTATGACGTGAATTTGCAGACAGAGCCAGTGTTCCTAAACCAGAATTCAAAAAATTAAAGCAAAAGCAAAACTTGTTCTGCACAGAATTTTGCGCAATGTATAACATCATTCTAGTTTGTTTGATGAAATAAGTGAATGTAGCATATTGAAAGATATGGTTTCAGTTTTATATAAAAGCTAGGAATACTTGAGTTATGTTAAACTGCTTGCAAAAAAATTCTACATTAGAGCTCGGATGGGCAAACAAGCAAGTACAGTAAAATAGGATCTTCTAGAGCTTTGGTATTGCTTTACTGTTTGTGAAAAGAACGTCGAGAGAGTGAATTTATAGTTCTCAGAAGAAATTATAGCAGAAAAAAATGCGGATATTATCAGTTTTTTCATCAAGGACTATCAGAGGCTTTATTTGCGCAATTTAACAAAGACATTTATGACAAAGAAGATAATTAATGCGCTAGGATGCTAGCGAATTTGTTCTTTAAACAAAAACTTGACAATGTGCAAGATGAAAGCGGAGCGCTAATTATGGGGGGCAATTTCCAAACGAGAAACGAGAACAATTGAGGAAGTTTTGGAGAGGAAAGCGCAAATAGTGAGTGAGGATGAGGTCAGGGTTGTGCATTTGGAGGGTGAAAGCTGAACAGTAGAACCGGAAACCCCTCTTATGAGACTAGAACCTCCCCCCCCCCCCCCGTCACTCTTTATTCGATGTAGAGATAACCAGGCACAGGGCTGGTTTAGCCTCTAGCCCCCAACTGCTCAAGAGCAGTTGTGGTTTGTGGGATTAGAGCCATTTACTTGATAATACGTTGATTTCGGATAATAAACGGACAGGACTGGGGGGCCAAAACTCGTTACGAAAAGAACCAGCTTAGTAATGCCCCCCTGGAATTCATAAGGAGGATTGCTAGTGGAAGAGTTTTTGCCTTGCGGACCGTTCTGCGTCCTCTACGAAACCATTCAATCATGATAAATTGAAGGCACTTCGATGCTAAACTTGCTCACCAGATAGGATAGTTAAGCCGTTTTTATAGTAATCGAAAGTCTGTATTTCTTAGAAGAATCAAAAGGATGAGGCCAAAACTTCCCATTTAATTGACCTACAATTAATCGAAAACAGCTTTATAAGTTTCATAAACGAAGAAACTTTCTCTTAGCCCGGATAACTTTTCCTGGAATGAATAAGAAAGGTAGGGATTTCTATGTGAAAGGTTTCTTGAAATAAAAAAATTGGCGTTCCTATTTTTTTCTATTCCTATTTTCGCATTCTTGGTTGTAAACAATATCTGACAAAGAGCAAAATTTGAGCCCTTGTTGTATGTTACAGAAGAAATATTCAATTGAAGCGTTGTTTTCGAGTTTTGGGTGAATTTTTAGCATTTTTTTGTGTAATAGAAGCAATTGAATAAATGTGAAGCTGGAATATTTTATCCCAGCAAAATGTGGAAGATACGATTTCAGATGACTACGGTTAGGGCAAAAAAGCATCTTCTCAATCATATAGTAAAGTTCTAAGCAAATGTATAGTAAAAACACGAACAACAGCAAACCAGACCAGAATTCAAACTCATTCAAGGCTCCGAACAGGATACTAGTCAAACCGAGAGCTGTTTCTCCCAGGGCCGGCACAGGACAACATCCGTGTGAATGACTAGGCAGTTATAGGGCCCGGGCCCCGTGTTGATGACACTGACATGTGTACCAGTTTCGGTTTTACGACAATACACATAAGTTCGACGATGAATGTCGGATAACTAGCACAAATAGGTTCGGCTGTCCGAGTTCAGCACGGTTAAACCAATTTGGATAGTCATTTGGATGCTTCAGATAAGGTTTATGCGCATATAATTGCAGGTAAATCGTACCTAAACGGGCGGTTTAGAAGTCTACTTCCCTACCAAAATTAAGGTTGATGAGATTTTGACACTGTGTGATAGCGGGGCCCTTAGATAATTAATCGCCCAAGTCCCGCTACAAAAAGCGAATTTCGAAGCGAGAAAAACACTTCAGAATATAGAAGCGGCTCGGGTGGCTCCGCGCATCATCCCGTCCAAAATTGGGCTTCAATATATTGACAACTGTCGCAAATCCGTCATTCATTACGTTTATCATATTTTCGGTATTCCTATCTAACTTGGAGCTCGCTTTGAAGCTCTTTATCTTTGGACCACCCACGTTGATGGGCGGAGCGACCTCGACCGCTTCTACCTTCTGGAGCATTTTTCTCGCTTCGGAATTCACTTTTTGCAATGGGATTTAGGCGATAACCTAGTTTTGAGCCCCGCTATTATCCAACATCAAAATCTCAGAGTCCTCAATTTGGGTGGTGCCTTCAAAGGAAAAAGTACTTACAATGACCAAAAGAGGAGGAAAAAACTATGGGCATGAAAGGCGTGAAGTGGCCACCAAAGAGTTCCGGTTGACAAGAGAAAAGACGGGGGGGGGGATGGAGAAGAGTTCTTCGTGACCTTCATACGACGTAACGTTAAGTGTGTGGAAACTACTAAAGTGAGAGTGTGGACAACGGTGTTGAAGAAGCATGACTCTGCGCGAAGGACTCTCAAGAAAAACGCACTCTTATTCGTAAAAATCCCCCTCTGTCCCATTCCTTAGTGGCTTCCGGCGCTTCAACTATCGTCTGGGGGCCGAAATATACATCTAAAATTTACTTTTCTGCTTTTACTCCAACTTTCCAACCTCGATATGCATCTTTGAGAGTCCGAAAACAAATAAAATCACCCAACGCCAAAATATTTGTTCCCTCAGCTCTAAAAAGTGTACGATTCTGCTGACCATCGGACACTGCCCCCAAAACTGAACCATTTGTTTTTGCTGCAATGCATACATAGCGCACATTGAATAACAATGGAATAAAATCAACAAAAATCCAATGAGGAAGGATGAAGGCCCTCGATTGGATTGCTGGAGAGAGGAGGAAAGTTGAGGTGAAAGGGGAAGGGGATCTGGAAATTTTTTCAAAAGGATGCCTTGAGAATGAGAGAAATTCTGTGCAAAACGGGATTGAGAATCTGAAATTCACAATATTCAGGTGGTTGCGCCTCTTTTACTCAAACAATCCACCGGAACTTCCGCAGGGCAAGCAAAATTTGCGGCGGTTCCGCAGGATTTTGCATACTATTGAAAAAGTGGGAATGTTTAAAATGGGAACTTCCGCAGGACTTTTTATAAAGCTCTGCGGAACTCCCGCAAAGAGCCAGCGGTTCCGCAGCATTCGACGTGCCAGGTACTTCCGCAGGGTTTTTAATGTGCTGTCTCGTATGATGTTTCTCGCCATATATCAGCAGTAGTGGAGAAGATAGTAGGTGAGTCTCACAGTCAATAGAGCAAGGTTCAAATCTCGCCTAGATGTTCCCTCTTGCTGTTGTGGTTCGCATACTTCGGAAGACTTCCTCAACACTTCATTTGAGAACTTCCGCAGCACGTTTACGGAACTTCCGCAGGTGACCCGGCGGAACTTCATCAAGCGTTCTGCGGAAGTTCCGGTCATTTGTCTGAGTAGGTGTTTTTTTGTAAGTGACATCAAGTAAGAATACAAAAGTCCAACGAGCGTTCATCTTCTGTCACATTACAAAATGAGTAATAAAAAAATGGACGGGTTATATAAAGTGACTGTTGAGAAAGAGTGCATGGATTGCGGAGCCGCACCCTCAAAGCTTAGAGACACGACTCTGTGGGTGGAGTTAGAGCCAGCAGGCGGAGCTAGAATACCTTTTCGAACTATTTTTCATTTTCTACGATGTATTCGACTCACTTAGGAATTTAAGAGTGGAGGCTTTCAAAATATGTATCGGATGGATTGTATTTCTCCTTGTTTATGTTATCATAAATTGCCAAATTCCATTACTGTCCCTCCCCCCCCCCCTCCCTTCCCCTTACTGCTTCATCTCTCTTATCCGAATGATAAAAAATTATGGTGGGGCCAATACATACGGCCTACATATATGTTAAATGTATTACAATACATGAACATTCTGACATTTCAGTCATTTTAGCTAATTGTTTAGCAGTGGAAGCAATTTCGTTCCAAGCCAAAAATTTCGTCACAAACTAATTTATTTTCCTCAAGAATCTCAAAAATTATTTTAATTGTTTACAAGTGTAAGTCATTTTTACAATTTTATGGCTCATGTAGTCTACTTTAGAAAATTTTTGCGACTTTGGGGGGAGGGGGGGGGGGGGAAGGGGGCGGGGAAGTTTATATGTAATACTTAAAGAATGATATAGTAGTTTGCTGTAAAATCTTCAATTCTGGCTCCATCATTAAATTAAAAAATTGAACAAACGTCAAATAAGTTGTCGTTCACCCCCCCCCCCCACACTATGTATGAGAAGCAGAATTCGATCTTCGAAACGAAACACAGCGTCTAGTGTCTGATTTACGAGGTATGGGCCAATCATTCATTTCGTGCCGACTTTCATTTTTTCCTCGAAGGAGAAAAACAACAAAAACAAGCAGTCTTCCAGTTTCCGTTGTTTCTGCTCTGGAGAAAAAACTTTCGTGCCGGTTGCACTAGGAATAGCTTTCGGCAGAAAAAACCAGGATGACAAGTGTGCCGCATTTTTGAGTGCAGAGTTTGCTTTCGAAAAGGAACCTCAAAATAAACAGAGTCAGTGAAAGTCGCCTTCATAACTCGGACCAAAGATCGTTATGAAAGCGCCGAACGAAAAAAGCTCTCGACGAAGCTGAAACATTTAGAATGAGGACGAAAAACTTGTCGTTGATGTCCTTGCGCAAGGGAATGAATAGAGGAACGAATAGCTTTGCTCTTAGCGACGGGTTCACAAGTGGAAAAATCATGCGCAAAGCAGCTTGAGCCAAGTGCTTTCACATTTATTTTGGAATGGGCCATTATGCAAGAAAAAGAAATGGTAGCGAAAATTGCAATTACAACTTCACTGGGATATTTGACTACATTAAACTTTTCAAACTAGCATTTTAAATTCCTATGTTATAGTTTGGAAGAACGGTGCTCAGAAAAACAGTGTAAACTTTTAATTCATAGAAAAATTTGCCAAAATCGCAAAACCCAGCGTAAATAAACGACAGGCATAAAGCAAACCGTACCAGAAAACGAGCAGGTGAATAGTAATGAAAAAGCGGAATAAATATCCACAGTGAAAGAGATCTCAAAAAAATTCTGATGCTTCTCGTCCATAATCAGGAATCTTGATTGTGGTGCTGTTAAGTAGATGTAAAATTATTGGAAATTAAAGATGTGTGCTTCCTCGTACTTAGTTATTATTTTTGCTTGAAGCTAGGTTCACTCACGGATCAGCTTAGCTGCTACGAAAATGAATAGCAACTAAGCCGAGCAACAAAAAATAGAGAAATAACGTTCACACAATGAGGGAGAACAAGTTTGGCCACTTTTACAGTTCGCAATTTCATGATTATTAGTGTTTTCTTTCATATCGCCACACATGCTGACAAGCAGTTCTGTAATTGCGTATAAGACAATGGTCACAGCTGCTTGCTCAAATGTCAAATTTTTTAGATTTCAAAATATCGGAACCTTTATTCTCGAAGTGTTTCCAAAATTGCTCTTCTTATGTCCCTGAAAATGATTGTTAACACCTTCGATAGAAAGCGAAGGGTATCAATACAAGTACACGCTACCGCTAATTCGACAAAAAAGTTACCGAACTCCACCGGAGTTACCGGAATCCGCGTCTCATCGTCACATTTTGGCTTGAAGCTGACACTATCGTGAATTCAAGGACACCATTCGACTCATCTCTGCAAGGCGCATCTTTTGAGATGGAATTACTCATTTGACAGGTTAACGTTGGGATGTTAGATTTCACGAAGCGTTACAGATTTTTGCTTACGGTAGGTTACTTAGTGTGCATATTCACTGTACACTGAGTAACACACCGTGGGGAAAACCTATCAAATCTGACGGTTGCAGTATACAAACTGGCACTTTCATACATCAGAAGATGCATCTCGCAGAGCTGAGACGAACGATTATTTTAAATTCAGAATTTATCTGTTCTGAACCATGATGTAGCGATGCGAGGCAGATTTCGGTTAACTCCGATGGAATTAGGTGGCTTTTTGAGATTTATGGGCGGTATTGCGCATTTCCAAAGGTATTTATGCACAAACAAAGCGGCACAATCTCCAAGAAATAGAATTCTTTCCTAAAATTCAATAATACTTCATCTTGCCATTTGCCTCACTCTGCCATTATTTCGCACAAGAATTCTTATATAAAAGTTTCGCTTTTACCTTTTTAGGGAATATCGTAGACTAGAATCGAACGCATTGAGCACAGAGCACGTAGTTTCCAAACAGAACAGAATCATTCCCGGAATGGAAATACAATAGAAAAATGCAAAAGTTCTTTTCAGTAGCAGTATGTCTCACTCTAGAAATGCACGGGATGTAAATCACACCCTAGCTAAAACACACATAGGATCATTTCGCTGAAGTTACAGAAACTGGAATGATGGTACGTTGAAAACGCAGTGTACATATATAGCTAGTGCAATTTTTAGAAATTTTAAATTTAGTCACAGCAGTTCGCCTCTCTTTGTTCTGACTACAACTATTCTTGAGCACATAGGAGCAAACATCAGCAGGAGAACTACTCTAACAATCCGAGGGAACTTCCGCCGGACAAATTATGTATGCGGTTTCACAGGATTTTGTTTACTATCGCAGAAGTTTGAACTCAAAAATGGGAACTTGCCGGGAATTGGACTCCACACTCACTGAAAACGGAAACTTCCGCAGCATTTTCAATGTTGCAAGAGGTTCATTCCCTGAATGTCCAGCGGAACTTCCGGTCAATTGTCTGAGTAGGACGTTATCTTACAACAGTATTGTATATTCAGAAGGGATCCGAAATATCGTCATCTTTCACCCAGATCTCAGAATTTACGATATTATTTATAATGATACCCATAGATTATGTTATGCGAGTCATTTATAACGAAGTTTTCGCTTTTGAAATCACACATAGAATCGCAATCAAGTCAAAAGGCTTCTCGCATCAATTCTTCAAAATTTATAGATAAAGAGTCGTTGGACCTATTCAAAAAAGGTGAAGTTGCGGTAGACCGCGCTGCTCCTGCAACGAAAACGCCTGCAAATCTAGCACCCTTACGATTACTGATTCACTATTGAAGAAGAAGAGCTAAGCTTACATGACCAAAGCTCCTTCAAGTTTCCCTTTTCCCTATCAGAAATGCAGTAATTCAGGTGTGAATGGCTCACTTTATCACCCTATCGTCGCATGTATAAGGCCCGAGGCCTTCCATGTTTTTTATGGGTCAATTTTTTGTGTTTTGGGCGCTTTTATGTCTTGACCCAGCAAAGCCGATATTGCGACAGGCATCTGCTTGCGATTATGAAAAATTCTCCAATTGAAATTGAGAGAACTGACTGCGAAGGGTCTGTTAGAACGTAAAAATATCGAATACTATGAAAAAAAAAACCAGCTGGTGACATTAGAAATAAGGATAAAGATTTGCTTACACGAAGCTCATGATAGTTTCGGTGTATAGAACCTAAATCGTCAACTTCTAAGTATTTAGAAAAAAAAACTTTGCAGAAGAAAGTTAGCACATGCATATACGCATTGAGGAATCTGAAGAAGTCTTGACATGAACACTCCTACCACTAAATGTTTGATGATAGAGGTGATTTACACATTCTCAACGTAATTGCGTCGCATTCCTTCTCTGTTCCGTGTTCTTTGAAGCAGATAACTGGGCATCATCCAATCTTACTCAGACGAATGACCGGAACTTCCGCAGAGCGCTTGCGGAAGTTCCGCCGGGTCACCTGCCGGAAGTTCCGTAAACGTGCTGCGGAAGTTCCGAAATGAGTTCCTGCGAAAGTTCTGAAGAATGCCAACCACAACAGCAAAAGAGAACACCGAAGCGAGATTTGAACCTCACTCTATTGACTGTGAGACCCACCTACTATCCTCTGGGAGACGGTCAAGAGGCGCGATTTCTCTGGCTGTCACCAACTTGAAACTCCATTTTAGTGCTATGCGAGTCTACAAAAATTACCAGATAAATTGCATTAGCTTACTATCTGCCTGAGGTCACCACTTGCTGATTTTCATAGTTTTTGCTATAAATCGGATTGAAGTATTTACGAATTTGTTCTGAAATGTATTTTCATGAGTTTCTGACCTTTAAAATTGCTCTTTTGAATTTTTTCTAATATATCAAGATTGAACAGCTCATGCAACTATCTAATACATCTTCTTTTAAATTTCATATACTTTTAGAAAGTTGCAGAACACTTATTATGTGCCATTTGATGTCCAGCTGGCAATAAAAATCGCGTCTCTTGACATACACCCCTATCCTCTAAGCTAAGGCTGACATGGTCGATAATGCACTCTAGTTGATGGCGAGACAAGATCACGAGACAACATACTCAAAGTCCTGCGGAAGTTCTAGCAGGCCAAAGTGCTACGGAACCTCTGGCATTTTTCGGAATTTCCGCAGGATTTTGAAGAAGGTTCTGCGGAAGTTCCTGCTTTCAGCCAGTTTGGCATGAAAATCCCGCAAAAGTTCCGATTTTCAATGTTTTCATTTTTGCAATAGTGAACAAAATCCTGCGGAACTTCTGCAAATTTGGCTTGTCCTGCGGAAGTTCTGGTGATTTGTCTGCGTTAAGCAACGAATTACTTCCCTGCAAGACTTTTACTATTAGAGGTGAACATTCGGAGACATAAACATCTATCAACCATCTGATCTATCAACTTATCTACAAGATTTAAGCTCTTGGCTGTTCGAGAATCAACTTCTACAGAAACGAAGTTTTGTACATATATTAATGATAGTTCGTCACCCTCAAATGCTGCATAGGCAAAATTTATACATGTAGCAAGAAAATGTTGGAAAATGAATTAACCCTTGTTGCCTCCGAATAACGGCTAAAGTGATGAGTTTAGCCTTAGCTTTCCCTGAGGTCATCCAGATTTTGCAAAAGCTTTTAGAAGCTATCTGTAGAAGAAAGGTCAACAGGAGAAGGATGGTGGCCGAAATTAGTGCTTTGATTCGATTCACTTTCCTATTTATTACGTTTGCAAATCCACCATTAATAATATTTCAATAACATACCAACTTTTAAAATAGTAATACGTAGTCACCAAGTATTCTGTGGGTCGATTATCAACAGAACGGTAAAAAAAATCAACATTCTCGCGTTTTCATTGGAGATCTCAGCTCACAGCAGCACGAGCTTTCCTCAGCTAAAAATTGTAGTTCATAAGAACTTATGTTACAAACGTTGCATTGTATTGAAATAATTGAAATCTTGGCAATTTGATTCAACTCAAAAGGTGCGATACATAAATTAGTCCAATGATCTCAAACAATAAGAAGGTGTTCTTGTAATTCATATCATATACAGTAACATTCTTTTTCATGTTCCATTGATAATCCACAATCGCCTTTGAATAAGTTCGGAATCGTGTATTCCCTCTCAAATTGAGTATCGAAAATCTTTTGATTCGTACATATGCCACAAATACTACAAGGGAGTGAGAGCGAATTGTGTGTTGAAAATTTTTGTAACTAAAGAGCCTTTCATGCGTGATTGGACTTTGTGAGTAAGCTATGTTGACTACTTTCATGGCTCACCATTTTAATTATGCTTACGATTTTCCTCTTTGTCCTCTTTCAACCTTCTCCGCAAGAATCAGAGATAACTCGATTTTTCTCTATTTTACATGGATAACTTTTACTACCTTTTCGCAACTCTCAAATCTAAAACTTCTTGATCATCAACGCAACAAACCAACTAAAAAGGCGCTTTACTTGATCATCATCATAACAGTTAGTTTTGAATAAGTGAACCATATACCCGGGTGACCGATTTTAACAATAGCACTGGCTTTTTTGCGTTAAGACAATCTGTTTTTGAAATTTTTACGAACGTTCTTTGGGCTAAATATCATACTTATTGGCATTGAATGTTACCCAGGGCAAATCAACACGACTAATTAACTCAGGAGCCATACAGCCACAGTATTCTTTACAGAATAATGGTCCAAGACAGGCTAACTACATTTTCTCAGACGATTGACCGGAACTTCCACAGAACGTTCAGGAAAGTTCCGCCATGTCACCTGCGGAAGTTACCAAATGAGGTGCTGCGGAAGTTCCCAAATGAGGTATTGCGGAGCTTCCGAAGAATGCGATACAACAGCAAAAGAAAACACCTAAGTGAGATTTGAACCTTACTCGATTAACTGTTGAGACTCACCTACTATCCTCTGCACTACGAATGACAATTTCGATAATGCACTCTAATTGTTGACCAGGCAACATCATACGAGACAAGACATACAAAACCCTGTAGAAGTACTGGCACGTCAAAGTGCTGCGGAACCGCTGGCGTTTTGCCGGAGTTCCGCAGCACTTTGAACCGCTTCAAAAAGTCCTGCGGAAGTTTCCGTTCTCAACCAGTCTGACGTGAAAATCCCTCGAAAATTCCCATTTTCAACGTTTCCATGTAATAGTAAATAAAATCCTGCGGAACTGCTGCAAATTTTGCTTCTTTTGCGGAAGTTCCGCTGAATTGTCTGAGTTAATGCATACCTATCCTAAAATGTGAGTTGGGTAACTTGGTATAAGCTCTGTAGACCAGCTTCAGATTTATCAAATAGGATTACGGCATAGAATATGATGCTTAGAAAAGTATGAATTCATTGCCATTCTGAGGATGACCGTAGATCTACCTTCGTGATAAATCATCAGCTGGAAAACTTTAAGAAGTAAACAGAATCTTCTGACTTCTTGGAAATTCCTTTGAAACGGATCTTCGCCGATCTAATGCTAAAGAACTTCCAACTCGGCCTAAATCATTGCGTAGTTCAATATTATATGCACTCAATGTTCGACGATGCGAAAGAACACGAATGCATGGCGTATTCGCAAAAAGAGAACGCTTCGAAACATTGACATAAATGTTGACGTCGTAACTCGTACATCTGCAATTCTTATAATATTGAATCAATTACCTAACTACTTAACTACAAGTCTTCCATATATGTATTGCGCTAACACTATCAGAGCCCTATTCGTAACTCGCTGTGCTAATTGTATCAATACGGGATCAATCTTTTCCAGTGGCATACCCAAGATTTCCATTTAGGGGAGGGGGGGGGGGGAGGGGCACGACAAAAAAATTTTTCGGATGAAGGAATGGATGGCCAATAATGGTCATATGTATGCCCTTACAATAGTATTCGTACGCAAAAGTTAGGACTTATTTACAAGTCAGAAGCATGTACTTCCTGCTGGCGAGTGTAACGCAAACCGTGGAGTATTAATTTACAGAAGCGGTAACAGAACAAAACTTTTTACAAAAGGGGCATCCGAGCAGCAGTTGCTGCTTCAGCGCTCGAAATTTTTTCTGAATCATAACGAGGTTAGCTGGCGCCACGGAACAAAGGCGAACGGCTCGACCGCAATAGTCGTAATTCAACACTCGTCTGACCCTTCGGACTCATCGTTGTTAAAGTTTTATGTGGCGATGATAAAGTGCAGAAGCTTTACACTTCTCGTTCAGCTTTTATTCCATAGCATAGCCATTTCGTGAGTAAAGCGTCAGGATAGCTTCCTTTATACTCGTTCTCTCGCTTTCTTCCAGCCAAATTGGAAGCACAATACTTTGAAATTCATTTTTTCTCTTCCCTCACTATTTCATATTCTCGCGAATGTTCTCGAGGAAAAGCCATAATAAAGAGATCGAATCACAAAATTGTCTAAATATTGCAGGACTTTTTCGCTTGCCTATGGTACTATCAAGCCATAAACATGTAATTTTTTTCATCGTCTGAGAAAAACTTTCGAAGGCCACCTTCTTCTATGTCGTTGATTCAAAATATTGATGAATACTTAATTTGTAGATATTTTAGTTCTGACCCTTTCGCAGAACGGAGCTTTTTCCACTGCATGAAAAAAGAGGACAAAATTGTGACCGATACATATGTATGCAGCCTTACATCAAAGTAATATACTTCTAAGCTTCTAGTAGCTCCTAGAAAAAATTGTCCAAGCAGGCAAATGAGCGTTGAGTAGCTGTTCGATTATTGTTATTGAAAAAGCGTGTGAGAGAAAATGTTATAACTGGATCGAATGTCAAAATAAAAGCATGTTGCATACGGCTTCTCAGAAGACATCTGAGCTTCACAACTGCAAGCGGTCAGATCCCAGATATTCTAACAAATCTCTTGATAGCGATTCAATTGTGATATTCAAAGTTTGTTTCGAAGTACTACTTCCTACTGCAAAAACCAAACTATTGTATCGGCTCTGAAAAGCCGTTTTCGCCCATGCATGATCGACACTTGAGTGATTATTTACAGCTGGTTGAAGAAAAGCTGGAGAAGAATCAGCAATAAACAAAGTAAACAAGAAATCCCTAATATCATTGTATTATTACCAATGTGCAAATCAAGGAAATCGCATGGGATCCTAGAGAATTACGGTCACATTAGAGATATCTCCCCCGATGTTTTCAAAAATTTAAGAGGGTATTCGATTTTGTCCAGCGCAAATCTTTTCAAGGCTAACCACCTAATGTTATTTTATCAAACCAGACTCGGGCAATAGCTTGCGAAAAGTGTCCACTACAATGATACATCAATATTCGGGTAGGTCAAATCTACGGGTCTCTGCTTATTGAAGCTCTAAAGACATATAAGTTCACCCTCATTGAAATGGTAAATAAGTGGAAAAAATCAGTGCTCCTGAAAATAGCCGCTTATCTTTTTGCATACCGCTCGTAATCAATGTCTTGCTCTTCTCCAAAGGACAGCATAAACAGGGTCTGGACTAGCGGCAACCAATGGCGTCGGCCAGGATGCGCTGCTGTCATTGGCTGCCACGCCTCCATACGAAAATTCGGTCTAGGCCCAGAGATTCAATGTGCTTCCCACTGTTTTTCTCGAAATTTGTGATAATTTTTTGTCATTTGCGCTGTGAATTTTGCTACGACCTTTTACGTTTTCATAGCATCGCTTACTGCAGTGTTTTTATAACAAATAGCAAGAAGCATTGGCTCTGCTCTACATAATCCTTTCCTTCATCTTCCTCAAGTTTAGCGAATCTTCCGTTTTCTATACACATCTTCTAGTATACAGCATGTTTTGGAGCATTCGTGCTCTAATCTGGTCCAAAAAACAAAAATCCCCAGCATGGATACAAAATGAGAAGCAAGCACGAGCGAATTGCTTCAGCTCTTTTTATGGCTTCATCATAGTGGATTGCGTTCTAAATGGCAGCATATTCTATCGCTTGCGGCTATTTGCAGAGCAATTCCGAAATTGAGATTGAATGAAAGCAGGGCTAGTCATAAATAGAGCTCCGTAAGCGGATTTTTTTATGCCGTTCTCGAGTAATGAAACAGGAAGATTTTTTAAGCTTCTGCTTGTAAGATTTTGATCGTTGAGCTGTCAGCAGCCGCATTACAATGATAATTGCATTTTATTCTTCATAATTTGCAAGCTTTTGTTTAGGCTAGACGAAATTCGACATCCGATGATGCTATTTCACTGGGCTTTCCTGAAAAATTTTCTTCTGGAGACAGAAAAATCATTAAAATGCTACTAAGTTGTATAGAGGTTAAGCAAGTGTTCTAAAACCATTGAATTTACATTAAGGTTACTTTTGCAAGTTTCAAAACTGGTGTCGGAGGGGTTTGGGGGAGGTGAGGGGGGGGGGGAGACAAATAAAGAGCTAAATCAGAAAGGATTGACAAATTCTGTTCTATTAGCTAATGTATGTAAATCAATGCCTTGACGGCAAGAAATCGAATTTTTTACAAAAAAAAAAATGAAGAAAGGAAGCTGAAAGGAAATTTTTGAGTATCATTTAGGGACTGAACTTGCTGAGGATAACAATTTTTCACAAGAGCTGAATGCCTTGGGAAAAAATTCGTTTACAAATTCTGGTAAAATCGTCCCATCAACGTCACTACTGAGGTAAACATTATTGTTTTTTTGTTCCGACTGATAGACCCCTCATGGTCCCTTGACGCATGCCTAGACACTTATTCAACTTAAGTACAAAGACGTTGGTGTTTCATTGAGCGCAATATAAACACTATTAATTCTCAGTTCCACTCCCCGGGCAAAAACCAAATTTTTTTCTCGGAGCACAGCTGTTATCGCCTGAGGAAACAAACATCTTCGACAATGCGAACCTCACCTGGTCGCAAGTGTAACATACGTTGTTTCTATGTGGTATGTGTATAGCCGTTATAATCCCAGGGTATCAGTGCGATTAGTTGTCGTAATTTATGTGAAGCCATGTGCCCGTACGTCCGTCTCGCGCTCACATTCATTATCTTCTCAACTGCAGGCGGCAGACGACGACCGAGCATTATGTTCATGATTAGAATATGAGTGGGGAGGGGGGGGGAGGATAAGCTAGGGCTTGAAGCACCATCCTTGGCCTAAGACGCATGCATATCACAGCGTCTTCGATGTGCGGATGCTTTTGACCTTATTCGTATCCGCACTGCTATTTATAGCTTCGTGGTTTCGTGCAATTGCACAATATGCATGCATTTCGAGTCAAAAAAATTGACGCTTTTCTTTCAAATGTAGCTGTTTTATTTTCTCTACAAAATAGCATATATTGTTCTGCTTGTTCTCTCAAAACTCAGGAACCTCTTCAGAGGCGCATAAAAGTTTTTTTATAGTGATTTTAGAGCCACTTTCATTTTCAAGACGTCCCATAAGAATACAGAGTACTTATTCTTTATCAATCATCGTTCGTCTATGACCTACTATAGTTGTATAACAGTCTATGAAGAAACTCTGTATAGCATGCAATGCCCTACTTTTGGCGACCATTGTGTAATTGCACACTTTATGGAAATTTACTTCGACACAATGTGTTGATTGAACAGCCTTCCCTTCCATTCCTTCCCCATTTCTCGTAACTTCAACTAAAAAATTTAGTTTCACAATTTTTATGTAATTATATAATATGTATTTATGTAATCTTTATGTAATTCTAGGGCTTTGTCTAGGACTTTTTTTGAATTTACCAACCCTTGTTTTGAAGTCAGTTTCTGTAATTCTTACTTTTGTAGACTCCATGTCCTCACACTGTGGTTCACATCATGAATAAACTTCAAAGCTGTATCACGCCATCAAGCTCACCATTTTATTTTTATTTCTACTGGTTTTACACTTCAAAATCCAATAGGCGATCAAATAAACTGCATATCCTCATTTTTAGCCATTTCACTCTGGCGGATTATCTGGAAAAATTTTCGTCGGTACATTTTAGCTTGTAGGTAAAGTAGAGAAGCGCAAAACAAAATAATCTAGCTATTTTCAATCAAAAGTCAGTTTCATTCCAGATTTCAGTGTAATCTGCCAGAGACGATGCAAAGCTGTTCTAAACCCTATCTTGGCAAATACTGATTTTACCCATCATACAGTCCCTATAACCTTCAAGAATTTTGTCAATATACCTCGATATAATGCTAAAAAGCTTTTTCTACTGTTCCATGCAAATTTTCATTTCCAATTATCCCATTCCCTATCAACGAATGGGGCAACAGACCTTTTCATCAGAACGCCTCATTAATGTCGTGCATTCGGAGAGAGAAAATTGCATGGTTGGGTTAAAGTACATGAATTCTGGAACAGGTCCTGCGAAATTCAGTGGGACTTTACGGAACTTTCCCCTGGGAAATTTTACAGTAACTTCTTCGTTTCAACAAAATTGTGCTAAGCAAAATTCTTCAAGGAGAACATTACTTTTTTCAGAGAGTTGGGTCAGAACTTCCGGTTTAATCTAAAGTAAAATTCATTTGATTAGTCAATTTTTTCCTATCCAAGTAATGATTCACTTATCCTTACAGCATGCTATATATTGAATAACTGAAAACATGCTTGCTTTACAAGCACTCTCAAGTTTTCCTTGAGAAAACAAAAACAAAGCATTTTTTTGGACTTACTTCTAGCTTATTGTCCTACTTTCAACCAACAATAGCACACGTAGTCGGCTTTATCTAAGCCGACACTTGACAATGCCGTCGAGAAAAGATGTATTTACGGCCAACGAGGACAAATAATACACGCTCTTCGGCTAATTCTCGGTTCGCTAGCGTTAAGTGCACTCGTACACAGTGCCTGGTACTGATATTCTTGACTACTAACGGTTTTATTACGAGTCACTGCTTATGCTTATGACAAAAACATTTACGCGAGTTTTTAGGGTCGTCACTGCCCCCTTTTTATACTTTTATTTGTTTTGTCTACATATTTTCTCGTGCGCTACTTTCAAAAACGTTCATAATACTGGAGTCCATTCATAAATACTCTAAACAACTCTCAACACAACAACTTCATTTTGAATACTACTAATGCATAAAAGGCGGAACATACCTCATGCGATCTCAGTCGCGACGCGATTTGGCAATTCTCCAGAAGTCTTCAGATCCAACACTAGCAAACTGCACATGCATAGTGTGTATAACTTACGTGGCTTGATAAAATACCCTATTTTCTGTACAATTAAAGAAGTGTCTGGAGTGAGTTATGGACAGTTGGAATATTGTCAAATCGCGTGGCGACTGAAATCGCGTGAAGTATGCCCGGCCTTTGATGTGGTCATATACAAGGCACTCATACATTACAAAAAGTCATTTTATCATCTATTTTCAAAAATATTAGGTCATTCCGAAAGTAATTTCGCTTTTTTCAAACGGCGGCACATCTAATGGAACAATGATTTTTGAGAGATCTTGGTAGCATTCGAAACAGCATTTCATTCTCTTTCTAATGGTAATAAAACTGTTGCAAAACAGTCAATGACCTTTCAGAAAATCACCAAGATTTGCGACCTATGCTTTTTGAGATAGTCAAGTTTCACAATTTTTTAGAACTTTCATATTAGTTCTCAGAAGAAGCTCAAGCGACGGTTCGATAGAGCAAACCCCATAGAATACAGTGCAGCTTTTTTTGTCTTTTCCATAGCTTGTCATACATTTTGAGCAGAATTTTAACTGATGCTACCAATTCCCATACTTGGAAGCTAAATCCTAGTAGAACATCAAAACTTGAGCAGCTCGGGTGTCATTCGATGCAGGCTTTTTCTCCTCTTTCTAATGGGTGCTTTTTGTTTCCGATTCATTTAGTTTCTGGGGATAAAATCATCGTAACTCAATTTTTTAGCGAGCCCCAGGCTGTGCCCGAAAAACTCGAAATTTGATATTTCGAACCCGTAAACCCTCATTTGCTTTGTAAAATTAATGCTAACTCATAGTACCATCTTGGTAGTCTCAAATTCCGAAAAATTATGATGTTTGATGCGATTGTGGTTGAGGTGGGCCTGCCAAAAGGTTGAGGTGTGCCCGATGGTGCTGTTAAAAATCTTTTAAAAAATTACGGCGAGCTATGAGAAGGGGAAAAAAGTAACACTGCATTCTATTATACAAGAATTACTCTATCGAATCGTTACTTGAACTCCTTCCGAGGATTAATATGTAAGGTTTGAAAAATTGTGAAACTTGACCATCTCAAAAAGCATGGGTCGCAGATTTCGGTTATTTTTGAAAGCTCATTGACTATTTTGGAGCAATTTCATAATCATTAGAAAGAGAATGAAATGCTGCATCGAATGCTTTCAAGATCTCTCAGAAAGCTTTGTTCCATCAGGTATAGCGCCTGTTTGAAAAAAGCGAAATTACTTTCGGAATGACCTAATATATTTGAAGGTAAGTAATCTACAATACTTTGAAAAATTTAATATAATCGTCTAGATCGATGTATGACATACATCTTTATTCAGAAAGCTTTTCTTCTTACTTACTCAATTTCCTGGAATCATGCTTTCTAAATTCATACGCATACTTTTTACTCCTAAACAAACTTACTTCTCAGTATTTGAAAAATAAGTTTTACAGTCCTTGCTTTCTTTTTGAAGAGTTCCGGGGAAGGTCCGTATTACCACTCCGTCTAAAAGCGAGAACCAAACGGAGCCTTTTGGTTATTTACACATTGTGAATCAAATTCTTATTATCATTATCGATTAATAGATCCAAGGAGTCTTTCTTATAATTTCTACTTATCCGACAATTTATCGTGATCCTCAAAAACTTCATGCTACTACATAGGTTTGTAAACAGGCTAAATATAAACTAGCTAATAGCCATTTGAGGCTTATTCACTTTCTATTTCCTACCTCAAAAGATATTGGCACTATCAAAGAATGGTAGACTCATCTAAGCTCTGGATAAATCACTCAACAACTACTCTATTTTAGTGTAAAGCGTTTACACTCTCAGCTTTTTTTTTGTTCAAGGGTTTTTTCTTTGTGTGCTTGACCTTTATTGTTTTTTTTTCGCCCATATGTTCGTTTGCGCGAATTTTGAAAAAAAAATCAAACAAAACAGTGGATAAGGGCGATGCCTTTAGACTTATAAAATGGTGCAGTATTCAGTGAAGATGAATTTGAAACAGTATTTGACTATAGTTTGATATCATATAAAACCTGCTCTAGGAAATTCTTAGGATCATTTTGACGTTGTTACTAACTTCAAACAAGAATCTCCCAAACTTATATTTGTTAATCTATAACGATTTTTCCCACAATTCAAAATCATTTTCTTTGTCTGAAATAATGTTTATTCAGAACCTATATGTAGTATAAGTGCTCTTGTATAAGGATTACGAGTGAAGATATTTCTACAATCAGTCAGATGAACATTTGCCAAGATTACAAACAGCCGAACTTGAAATAATTTAGTTAAAGGTTTGTATATTTATTAAAAGCTAAGATTTTGTATATACTAACACTTTTGATTTGGATTTGGGTAATGTCGTGTTTTTCGGCTTGTTAGTGCCACTTATAAGATTATTAATTCAATTTACTATTTTTTGGTGTTCATATGGTGTGAGAACAGACTACACGGATGTATGTAGGTAATTATTTGTCTTTTCCAAAAAATTGTACAGTGATTTGCTTTGACGATTTTCCAAAGGCCTATGCAGATTTTCAGATTCTTTTCCTAGCAGGGCTCGGCACGAGGTGGCTAGATGAAAATGGAAAAAACGAAGTCCCCCTTGACTTTTTGGTATTTTTACGAAGTCCCATTTGACCCTCAACCAAATTTCCTCTAAAAACCTGAAAAATTCCCCAAAATCCCCCAAAAAAAGAAACGTCAACTAAAAAAAAAAAGGTCGCCGTCGCCAATTTTCCGTGTGTCTTCGGTCACAAAAACGAAACCCCCTTTGCTTTTCGTCCCAAAAACGATATCCAGCTTGCTTGTAAGCCACCTCGTGCCGAGCCCTGTTTCCTAAAAGCCCATCGAAAATACTCAAACCTCCTATAGAAGTGGAAACATTTCAAGTGTGCAATTGCAGAGCGAACTTTTTCCTCTTGTGGTCGGTTCGAATTCAGCCGTATGATTTAGAATGGAACATATGCCGGGCTTTTACGAGCAAAACATTCGAAAACTTCTTTCATTCGTCTTCGGCCGCTTATACTAAACTATAGAGGCGGATTTCGTACAATCGTTGTCGTTGATTTTTCTTCTTGACATAGTTTCGGTTAGGCGGATCCTCAAAGGATCCAAAAAGTAGTCAGCGAACATTCTACGCATTCATGCGTCAAACACCAGATCGTCCTTTGGCTCATTGTCGTATGTAAATATTTGTGGATCATCCAAAGTGCTGATGAGTGTCTTGGAGCGGTTGTTTCGGACAGCTTTTTACACTTGAAAATGAATTCTTTGAATTCCGATTACTCCTACAGTTTTTTCCCTTTTCTCTCTTTCTACGAGTCAAATTAAACAAAAGATGCGAATCAGCGCCTGCAAGACAGATTTTTCTCCTCAAAGCTTTGCTCTCTCAGTGCCATCTGCTCCAAATCTCACCGTGAGAGAGCAATTCGCCAATTAATGGCTCCGTTCCCTAAAGCTTCTTTGTCTGCGCAAATTACACGTATACACACCCCGGACCCTTCATTATTTTTCGTCAGCACATTGACATCCGTCTATTGCAACGTTTTTTATGATTGATAGGCTCGGATTTTTTTCCTTTATCTCCTGAATAGTAGGTACTAATATATCTTAGAATCTATTATTTAAAGAATCGTAACCCGAATTCAAAAAACATCAGGCAGCGGAAAACCACGGTGCGTTTCCGAAGCGCTCGAATGCAATCCACACCTTTAATTACTGATTCACTAGCCTATTCTAATAAATAAAGAATCGTAAGGTGCATTCAAAAATAATCAGATAGCGGGATACCGAGTGGGTCCCAAAGCAAGCGCGCCTTCTAGCAACTTTGCGATTACTGATTCACTAGTTATATAAAGAATCGTAACTGCAATTCAAAAAACATCAGACAACGGAAAACCGCGGTGCGGTCGCGCAGCGCGCTGCAAATAGAGCACTTCTTATTACTGGTTCACTAATTTAGAGTAGTACTATAAACAAGGAACAAGGAGATTCCTTTCTTCTCTCTTTCATACCCACACGGAAAAAATCAGCCACGGGATACAATAATCCCCGGATGTCATTAGTAGTAAGAAAAGATCATTTCTTATATGAAATTAAGCAAAAAAACAAGTTAAATTTAACCTGATTTTTTCTCTTTTAAGGATGGGAATTATGGAAAAGCCACATTTTTGTAAAACTTACACTTGAGAAGAAAGGAATTATTTCTTACCTTGGTTGGTTTTGTTATTAAGATCGTTCATTACTATAACTGCATACCCCGGCACATTCTACCTAGCTAGTAACAAGCAGATTTTTGGTAAATTGAATGTTATTTCATTAATAACAGTCTCTTTCTTTCTTGGTGCACAGTATACATCATTCATTGCTACATTGAAGATCAAACAAGTATAATGATATCTAAAGGGGCCGGGAATACTTCACACGATTTCAGTAGCGCCGCGATTTGGCAATATTCCAACTGTCCATAATTCACTGTAGGCACATTCAGAATATACAGAAGATAGGGCCTTTTTTGTCAATCTACGTAAGTTATACGCAATATGCGTGTGCAGTTTGCTAGTGTTGGATGTGAAGACTTCTTGCGAACTGCCAAATCGCGTCGCGGCTCAAATCGCGTGAAGTATGCTCTGCTCTTAGTACTGTAAAAATGAACTTTTGTCGGAGATGTCATTCGACATTTGCTTTTTGTTCTGTTTTGTTTATATTTCCTTTGTTTGCCGTGTCATAGGACGTTTTGATCCATACGAATTTCTTCAAAGGTACTGGATTCTGAAATTTTAGAAAACCTCGTCTTTGACTGTGTAATCTCTTTCTCCTCCGAAACAACTAGGAAAACGCCCACGTTCACTTTGCGTCAGAACTTACAAAAAATGTTAAAATAACACATTTGTTTCCATTTTTTTACAATCCTGAAAAACCCGGACGACTTCAAAACAATGAAAAAGCGCATAACATCGTGAAAGTTGGAGATTCATTGCTATTAGTGTAATAAATTAGCATCGAAAGCATCCGTATGTTACACATAAAGTTTTCGCTAATTTCTGTTCATATTTTATGTTTCGCAAGCGAGTAGCAACAGACATTTGTTCTGAAAAAAAAACTAAGCGTCTTTTGCACATCGATAAGTAGTGTTTTGATGGATTACATGTTCAGGGAATAATAAGTAGGGCCCTTAGGGAGTTTCTTTCCAAAAATTTGCTTCTTTCTTATGCCCTGTTTTGCCTCTAGCAGTAGAGCACGTTTTTTTCTTTCCGAAATGCATTCCAGAAAGAGATTTGAGCGCTTATGGCGCTGTCATCAACTGCCGAGCCCTATCGGCGTTCGTAGCCGGGCATGTTCGAACGTTTCCGCGCTCATCCGGGAATCTGATGATCTTGACCCCGAGGGAGAGGGTCCGAGGCGAGAGGGCTCGTTAATCGCATCTCAGCGGTCAATAGTTCCGAATTGAGAAAACCGCACATAATTGCCACGCGAGCTCTCTGCCCGTTGACAGATGCGCGCAGTCACTGACGAGAGCGAGACTTTCGCCACATTTCCTGCTCCTTCCGGGGGGAGGGGGCAAAATCTTTCTACTGTACTATTTTTTGTCAGCAGTTTGTCTGTCCTCAAGCCCTCACCAAGTTGTCAAACAGCTGCTTTGGTCCCAAGGCTTTGTGTGCATGTGATCACCAGCAGTCAGCCAGCCACCACCAGCTGCGCCTTCGCAACATCCGCTCCTCGTTCGACGGTAATAAAAGTACCTGAATAGCACATTTATGACTTCTATATAGCATTACTAATTCTGCAAAGAAATACGGAACACGAGAAGTTTTTGTAACCCTTAGTTTGAAAATTAGCACGATTATTTTGTACCTTATCAGTTATTGGTCTTTTTCTATCAAAGAAAATTTACTGTCTTCTTCTGTGTCTGTTTTATCTCTCTATTTATTTATTCATTATTTTATTTTATTTTATTTTTCCTATATTTTTTGTCCATTTTCACTATGTCGCTTTCTCTGTTTTGTTATGAAAATTTTTTCTACCGTAAAAATTTTTTCCGGCAGCCTCTGAATTTTTTTAATAAGACTGCGACAGACTAGCTTGGAAACAACTGTCAAGTGGTAAAAAAACTAGCCGAAGAAGAAAGTGGAAAAAACTAGAAAACAGAAAAATAGTTGGAGTGGGAGTGGTAGTAGGAAGTAAAGACATCTTATAATAGAAAGGAAAATACTCTTTTTTGAAAACGAGAAAATAATCATAATGCTGATAAGTAAGAAAATAATTGTTTTTATTACATTGCGTTCTGCATTTTATTAGCCTCAACTGAGATTTCTATAGCAATCCGAAAAAGAGTCTTATATAACTGAGATGTTTTATGCTGGGAGTGGTCCAAATTTATAGGAATCGCTGAGGTTATATAAGAGATTTTGTTGTTTTATGTATCTGTAGAATAAAAAACACTTTGATCCTCCAAGCTGCTCGGAATGCGCATTTCAATCCTCACCGAAGAAAATTCTTTCCATGTCTGCCTCGAGAAAGCTCTAACATTTCCTGCAATAACTAAGAAGGTAAAAGCTTCCGGCTTAGTCCTGTTTCGCATTTTAAAAGGCTTTCTAAACATTTTCTCAAAAATTTATCACGGCAATGTCACTCCCTTAGGTTTTGCAAGGGAAAAATTTCACTAGAGGTCTTCCTATAAAAATTTTCTTACTTGAATTTATAATGTATTTTTCCACAAAAGCGATAACAATTTTCCTAACTAGTTTCATTTTCATGCTTCATAGGAATTGAATACAATTTCCAAAACAATCTTTGAAATCTAGGAACACTGTCGTTGATATATGAAATAGGAGAAGAGGTCGGGTTTCGGATTACACCAAAAAATTCACAGGGAGATAGCAAATTGAATTTCAAAGGCAATTTTGAAAAATTCTTCAAGTTTCTCGAGGATGAGCCTTTCGCATTTTGTTTATACACACTCTAAAAGATCAACACGATATTTCTTTTGCAACATAGTAAATGGGGTATTGAAACTCTTTACTCTAAATTGTGATGTAGCCTTCTGGCAGTATAATGCATAAATAGTCGAATTTTTCTCGCTATTAACTCCACTATTTTAACTAACTATTTTCAGAAATCTAGACCTTTCGGCGTTTTTTACTTTTCAAATTTACTGATAGCTCAACCTAGAAGACTTTAACTCTAGTGTGATTGATGAGTTTTCGATTGTGCGATTCCACCTGATGGATGCCCGGGCTTGGCGCCTGTTCTTTCTTCGCCGTCCAACCTCACTAATCGTTCCAGAAATTATTTACAAACCTTTGGTCAAGAGGTCCCATAGCTTCCTTGTCTTTTGGGGCTGATTCTACCTCAGGGTGGAGTTTGGGCCAGTCTGGGTTGATTGAAACAATATGGTGCGAATAGTCGTCTCAGCCATCTTTTTCGCATCTTTTGCAGCTAAAGTCCCGCCGATTTGCTCTTTGCTCTCGGCTTTGTAATCCTATATTCTCGTTATTTTTCGCTCGAACTTCCCCCTCATTCTTCTAAAATTTCAGGAAACGAACTAGGCACAGAATGAATGTGAATCCATTCCACAACGAGCAACAACCCAAGCTCGAAAATGTCTCTATCGGAGAGAAATTGGCAAGCCTTCATCAAGAAATGGCATCATTGCGAATGGAATGCGACCGACTGATTAATAAGCATCTGTTGGTCGAGAAAACGCTAAGCGAGGTGGGTAATTTTATTATATTTATTGGTCATTTTGGGTCCATTTAGCTAATGCAAGCCTCGTGAAAAATACGCAAATGCTTGGAAAGAAAACAAAAGTGCAAAGGCTTTTTTTGTACACTATACAGCTTATTATTTGTACAAGTCTCAGGGGCAGGGTGGGATTACGGTAGCCACTCCTCAAATGCGCTTTCATCTTCTACGTTTGTTTCTATATTTGCACTATTTATTTAGGAAAAAGATTCATAGTTGTGGAGCTGCAATAGCGAAATTAGACACTGTCTACATATAACAAACTTACATTTTATATTTCTCAGAGCAAATTTGAAAATTTTTTCATAGTCTTCAATTTTTCTGTTTTCGATTTTTAGTAAACAGATGGTTTTGGAAAACAAGTAGCTTAGACTGAAGATGGAGCTATTTAGGGTTCAATAAAAAATAATTGGATATCTCAAAAGTTCACTATAGCGTGCTTGCTCAAAGTTTCAAAGCTGTCTTCATCCTAATTTTTACTCAGTTTTTTCATCAATAATCACGCCAAAATTTTTATTATTTACCATGTCAGTCGTAATTATTCACTCATTCATATTGCTATCGCCAAATCATCTTGGCACCTCATCGTAATCGCTGGACCTGGGGCTCTTTGGGGTGATGAGTGATGGACGTTTCGAACAGCCGTGCTGTCACCGTCGACTGGAATTTTGACGAATAATTTTCGAGTTGCATTTTGCTCTTAGCAAACTCCTGGACATAGTATCTAACTCTTTCTAAATATTTGTTATTTCAAACATTGTCAATCATTAGTAGCTAAAAAATTTGAGTGGAAATGCCTAAGTTTTTTAAAGATGCCATCGAATTTTGACATAGCTTGAGTAACCCAAGAGGACATTTCCTGTAATATTCCATCAATTCCGAGCACCAATTTGCAAGAATTTTCTTGGCATTAGGCAATTTTTTCTTTCCTCAAGTCTTTGCAGGAAAATTTTTTGAAACAATAAAGTGTGGTTTTGATTTCCTGCGTCATAGGGGGAAAACCTTGTAATTATTCCCTCATGGAATAATAGTTTTTGCTCCTCTATCAAGGCATGGGCTGCAACCTTTTTCTTTGAAAGAAAAATGTTTGGCTTTCAAGGTTTTTGTGACCACTATTGATCGAAGTTTATCCATATCGCTTCGCTGTATTACTTTTTCTAATAATTTTTTTCAAGTTTCGATTTAGATTTCTAATATCGAGTCATTTGTAACTTGAAGTGTGAGTTTACGCACTATGCGCGGCAACCGACGACACCCTTACTGTTACTCCCTCAGTAAACTTTTCTAGCATTCTAAAATGTAGAAATGTGCTCTTCTAGCTAATACAAAGCCAAAAAAATCAAAGAGAAGGAAATAAAATGCAATCACTGAAAATGAGCAGGTAGCAATTTTACAAGTCGTCAAGTAGCGCACATGGTGTGCAATAAACAGCGCAGTGACGCATGTCAAGTCAAAATGACTCGACTATAGTTAGAATCCTCTATTTTCGAAATTTTCCATATGCGCTTCAATTTCTGCACATTCCATTTACAAGATTGCTCCCACCAACCTAATCTGCTAAGCTAGCACCACCTCATATTTGCTTGTTCTCTGCTTCAATTACTAGTACTACCTGCTATTTTCCCTCGAGACCTGAGGTAGTGCTAGTTGGCTCCCACGGCGTTCGTAGTACTCGATCTGGTCAATGGCGTCGATTTAACGCTTGTAAACAAAGTGATAAACAGCTTGATCACTCGCGGATTGCGCGCTAGCTCTCCTCACATCTCTAGCCATCCATCCAGCTGTATATCTGGCCGAATGGTGAGTTTATTGATCGGAAAAAACTTACTTTTTTAGATTAAATATTATTTCTCAAAAAGTAAACAGTAGGTGGAAAATGACCCTCAGAATGCCTAGAATCCTTGTTTAGGGATGCATCCTTTGCCCGAATCCCGACACATCCAGTGCTTACAATACTGGAGGCGAAAGCTGCCGTTCCAATTCAATAACACCAGATGGAGTGACTAATCCTCCTCAGCCACCACCGTAAGTTTTCCAGAAAAATTACCTAAGGTAAAATCTCAAAAAAATTGTCGAATTTAGGGTATCTGTTGAGGATGTATCCTTAACTCTGCAGCGATCACCTCGAATTTTGCACAGGTCAAAGAATATGCCAGTACCTCCATCAAATTCTGTTTCTCCTCAAAATGTTCGTGCAGAAACGAGGAAGGAGGCAAAACCGATGATTCCACAACAGAGTGAGTCTGTCGGGAATTTTAGAATATAAATAGAAACAAAAAACTTATTGGATAGACGTCAATGTAGAAAAAAGTGCATTACTTTTTGTAGGCCCCAACTGTCCAATTAGTTTTTTCAGTGAGTGATTTCCCTTCGTTTCTCACTTCATTTTTTCAGAAAGTTTAAAAGATATGCATTCCACAATTCAGTCGATAATCGATCAGCTTCAATTAACTCTGGCCAACAATGGTGCTCAGAATTTTTATTCCTTTCCTTGCTATCTTACTTACATCTGAAGGACAGAATATGTAGAATAGCGAAAGCTGGCAATCAAAAAAATATTAGAGCCATCTGACAATTATTGAATTGCGGTCCTTTGAACTGAGGCTGCAGTTCCTTTGTTTCAAAGGTATTGGAGGCTGGAAGGTAACCGCACGCATGCGCGACGCAGACTGCGTCGCGAACGTGCTCTCTGATCATTTTCTAGCCTTATTAGATCACGAAGCCCCGCCTTCCAGCCGCCAATGTTGAATAAAAGGGTAGGAAAAATCGAAATGACGTACAGTCATAAAGTAGTTATCGAAGTAAATGTATGCTGGTTGGGCAGAATAGATCGATTTTATCTATCATTGATCCTTTGAAATACCGATTTTATTGATTTTTGAGCCTTCAAAGCATTGACGATATTTCGAGCATACAGATTAAAGAATTCCTCAAAATCCAGACAAAGAAATACTAGATTTTAGGAATTTGCAACATTCAGAACATTGATTTTATTGATTTTCGATTATTCACAACTCGAGTTAGAACAGCTTGACTGTGCATAACCCTATTTTTCGCTATCGCTTATCTCGTTCCAACCAATAGCATTCACAGCCGTAAATTTTACCAGACTTTTCTCGCAACATTTGACTGCCTGCTGTAAAGCAATTATCATCAATTTTGCTTTTTCCCCCAAATGTTGCTCTTGTGGAATGGCTTGAGACACGATTGATGTCCGGGCTCAAATCTGATACATCTGCTTTGCAGCTCAAGCTAAATACCATTGCAAACGGAGAAGATTGGAGGGGGGGGGGTAGACGAGAAGAGGAGGGAAGGGGGTCATTCAGCTCTGAGAAATTTGTTTGTGGCTTGAAAAAAATTGCATAATTATAAACAAGCAAGAAATAATTGTTAGACGTGCACTACAGCGCATTTGATTTGCAAAAATACCGTAACCAGCGTATACTGTACTCTAATAAATTTGATATAGACGTACCCGAGGTGGTAGAGGTCCCGACTCGATTGCATACTCCTGGCTATGCTGACACTCCATCATCGAGCGTTGAATCGTCTGTATCCCCACTACGACGATTTGCTCCTCTCCATATCGTCCCGAGGAAGGAAAGCGAAGACTGTGCAAAGCGATTCAGGTTCGTTTCAACCACTCTTAATTTTTTTCTGTTATTTACCAAGAAGAGGCGTCGAAATTGTTCAAAATAATTTAGCAGTGTTAACTTCACCAACCTATCAAATTTTTTGACTCATTCAAGGGAAAATCAAAAATCAGAATAAAAAACTGAACCAAAATTTATTCTACCCCGTTCTCCCATTCTTTTACATTTTACAGTATCTACAAAAAAGAGAACTTGTAATTTTTCGCACTCCTTTACTTGAAAGATATCAAAATTGTTATAAATTCTTTTCTCAAAAATTGTAGCGCGCTTTCAGCACCAAAAAAATTTTTTTTTGTAAGTTAGAATTAGAAGCAATAAACTGATATACTCTAACTTCCATTTCTTTTCATTTTAGAGCACTTAAACCGAAAAAAATGTTGAATAATTATGCGCTTTGTTCGAAATAAGGTAGCGTTTTTGTTTCCTTCATTTTATCTTTCTTTACTTATTTTCCATGACAGTTGCTTTTTTTCCCGAAAACTTGTTAACCTTCTTTCACCTTAAGAGCATGAAGGTAGCTTTTTTTGTCCACCCCTATCCGCATGTGCTGGATATTCACTTCAGTTGGATATTTTCATACCGAAGAATGAAAATAATAAGAATATTTTAGAATCCCATCATTGTCCATTGTTGCGCGAGATGAAAGCAGGCAGAATCGAAAGGATGGCGTAATGCACCAAAATCTCCCAATGCCAAAGTATGCTTACTCCGCTGTCGCTTTTCCTCTATTCTTCTAATCGTTTTAGGTTTTTCCGAAGTGTAAAAACAAAAACGAAGCTCTATGTATTCGACAAGCCTGTCGAAGAAATGACTGAGAATAGCGATGATCATGCAGCTGGACCTTCAGTCAGTATGCCCCAACAGTCTCAGCAAAATGAGGCAATTGTTTATAAGTGGAAGGTTAGAAAAATTTGAAAAATTTCTTTAAATACAGCGGAATTGGTGAATTTTTAGGTGAAAAGACGCTGTGATGGCTCCAGATATGTAGTAAAACGACCAGCACGAAGTCAAATTCTAAAGAAACGAGCTGCTCAGCTTATTCGCGAACGAACCGGCATTAGCACTGATGACGACGCTATGAGCGAGCTAAAGGTGAAGGTTTTGTTGAAAAATTTGTAGTCCTTCTTCCACTACCCGGGCACAGTTTTTATCGATCAATTTCTGTTTTTCAGCTTGGCCATTTTCATACCCGTGAAGAGCGAAAGAAGCATTTGGAAGAGGAACGTAAACGAAAGATCAGAAATCAACAAAAACTCATCGAATCCAAGATCTCACCGTCTGATCAGGTACTACTCTATTTGGAGATGAGTTTAACATTGTAAGCCAAAAGTTTGAAGTTCCTATGCAAGTGAAACCTTTTTGCTCAACATCTACACGTGTTCTTTTACCTTAAATCACTGTCCCTCAAAAATTGCTGATAATCTCGTTTTTTTTTTTGCGATTTCTTTTCTGAAGGAAATTAGAGGATGCATAATTGCAAAGATGACAAGTTTCATCTTTTACAATGTCTGAAATTATTCAAATTCCAAATTATAGGATAATGTCATAGCGTCGCACTTCCCTGTTGATTTCATAGATAATAAAAAAAATTTGGTGATTTCTTTAACGCATGATGAAAATTTGTACGATAAGGATGCACCTCCTGTCCCCCGGCAAGTTACGGAACGACTTACTTAAAGAAATCTTAAGACCCGATAAAGGTCAGAATCATGTTCGGAATGGTGTATCGTAGCGAATTGAACTAAAAGGTAAAGAAAAATCCAGCTTTCTCACCTCAGTTGCGCACAAAAATCATTTAAATTTTCATGCAAAAATATCGCTTCACTAATTTGAAAACCATTTTTGTTATCAGCGTATTTGAGCAAGGGATAATGTTACTTCCAATGTACCCCAAGAATCAATGAGTCTTTCAGGAGTTCCTAATGTAGTTTCAAAGAAACGGGAATTTCACGAATACTTTCAGTTTTTTAAGGAAAAGCTCACTGACATGTTTCAGCGACTTGCTTATTTTTATTAAGTTACCATAGATAACGAGATCGAATAAGTTTTTGAAACAAATTCTATACTTTCTAGAAATTCTTCCCCTACCTGAAGTTTGAGATTTGGAATTATTGATTATATAGGGCATTTGAAAACGTGACGATGGCGCGACCGCGCGCTACACGCACGCCATCTCCGGAAACTGCATTTTCTTAATTTTTATCTGTGGTCGAATGGGTTTTTGCTTCCGTACGATAGTATTTAGACACTGGAAGAGACTAAGCTGAGCGTTGAGGTTATGTCTTCTTGTACGAGCTTTTTATGCTCCTGTGGGCGCAAAGTCCGCTGTCAAATCTGTCATCACGATTTTATAAATGATCTATATTCATCTCAGCAAACATTTTTGATTTGAAATGAAACCTAGGCACTATTGAAACCACTAAAATGTAATTGTTCAGTCTCATCTGCAAATATTCTTTTTTCCAGATGATTGTCCAACTGTCCCAAAGAAAAATGCAGCGGCGCAAGGAGAAAATGTTACTGGACGGGTTCGTTACCACCCAAGAGGTGTTGAGTCAGCGCAATCCGGACAGCAGTGCCAATCATGGTATTCTTTCGGTGACTACTGTATGAGCATACTGTAAAGGAAATGGGTATTGACTGTGATGACATTATGTATCTGAATAGGCCGAGTTGGTCATGTATCATCGTATGCAATTGTATATTTCGTAGCACGAATCACCAATTATTCTATTGTAGGGGTAAATAAACAATTGTCAAAGTCCATATTTTATTTTTTATGAAAATGACTAGAAAAAGAGGTAGACTAACAATTGCAGTGCAGATTATACATTTTCGAACATAAAGATGAACTAGTATGTAAAGTTAATCCGTCCAGCTTACCGGGACACAAATAATAGATGAGTTGACATGTGGGAAAATTTGAAGATTCAGCCTCAGCCCCCAAATTTTTCTTTGTGCTCCATCAGCTTTATGATGTCAAAATTGTGATTACGTGAAGCTTCGAAGTGCATACTTGCAATTGCCAGAATGTTCTGAACACCTCCATGCGTTGATTTGGCCAGCCACCTCCTTAGGAGAACATTCTTGTGCCAGTAGTGGTAAATCTGCAATTTTTGCTCAAACAAACTTGCAGTATACTATAGAAAATTGAAAAAGGTTTTTCCATTTGTGAGTTGGTTGGATATCAGTGATCGATGTGAAGTTCATAAGAGCTTGTGCATTTCATAACAGTGACAGGAATGTGTGCAATTGCACTCCACACGCGATTATAATCGGGGAAACTTATACGTATCATTCTATTACCTTTTCTATAACAGGCTATCCCGTTTTACTGGACGAACGTATGCATTCAGAATTCCCATAAAAACGTTGAAAATCTCATCTATGTGCATAATTAGGAGTTCTCCCATGTGTATTCTGCATCTACACAGCGGCACCTTATCACCCATTCTACGTGAGTGAATTTTTTTTGGTTGAGTGGAATAAGCGCTAGACCTTCCTAGAACAATAATTTTGTCATATTTGCACTTCGTCCAAGCATAGTCAAATCAGCTCACTTCGGCAGGATGTGCGACTGCACACAATATGCACGCAGCGCGTAAAGTCGAAAAGTTTTTTTTTTCCGAACTTATCTCATACTTTTAGATAGAATTCTTTGAAACCCATCTACTTTCGAACACATTTGGTGAAATGCTTGCGTTTGCACAGGCATTAGGAATCAGGAATATTTGGAACAGATTCTAGTATATGGAAAAAGCATCAGAAGAATCACGATTTGTCCGTGGTGAGCATGTTGTGTGCAATTGCACACATACAGTTTCTACTCACCTCGGCTACAAAGGCAACCAGAGCAGAAGACATGCCCAGCGCTCCAAGTGCAAAAATTCCGATCACACTTTGTACACCTTAAGAAACTCCAATAAGGAACTGTTAAACAAAGAAAGAAGAAGAAGAGCATGAGTCAAGAAGTCAAGAAAAGCTCACCGAGTGGTTTGGATCCTTCTTCAAATTCAGTCGCGGGACATTTTGGTATGTCTGCTATTTTGAATCCTTGCAAGAAATATTTTGAAAAAGTTCTTTGTATGAACTGCGACTGTGTTATGATAGCGTTGTTGAATTTCTCGAGGAACATGCTGTTATTTGGGAAAACAAGATGAGCGGATCGCTGTGGGAGACCTGAAATTTTCCAAGAAATTTTCCTAGCTGGAAGGTGATTGAAACATTCATTAATCTAATTAATTATTTACTTTATTTTTTCATTTATTCGTGACCAAAGAGTTCTAGTCCACACTGCAGACCAGACAGTACTTTCTACCGTATTCAAGACGCTGATTGGTCAGAGGGATTACCTTTGCTAACGTATACAAAATTGCAGCGTTCTTTGCTTCTTTGCATTGCCAAACTATCTTCTTGTATGGGATAAATGTAATTTCCCTTTTCTACCAAGTCCAGCGCATCTGACACACTTTTCGTTACTTCCTAAACTATTTTAATTTGTGTAATAAATAATTGAGTAGCACAACGTACTTACAACGGGATTCGATGATGTTGCCGCTCGAAGTTTAGCAAAATGAGAACTGTTTGAATGATCGAGCTCGTCGAAATACCTAAAAGTAAAGAGTTAATAAAAGTACAATTATTCTTTTATAGTTCTTTCACCAGTTTCCTCTATAATTTGTGACGAGATGATACTTTTTCTGAGCAATCAGATCAATCATTTCGTCAGCATCTTTGAACGGGTTTTGGTCAGTCTGCTGAATGAGAGCAGATAGGAGAAGGCCCTCGTAGAGATAGGTGAAGAAGGCAGATTGTAAGAGGGCAAACAAGAAGAGCATGCCATTGCCTGGAAAGAAATTATTTATTGTTCAAATTCTTGAGGTTTCTTCCTATGCATTCCAATCATCATAGGTTGCTACTGCTTGACAGACTATTGGAAACTAGAATGAGATACAATTTAATGAGAAAAAAACTTAAAATTTCTTGTTTGCAGTGCATTGCAATATCGCTTTATATTGTCTTAATGAATAAGAAGTACCTGAAAAAGTGTGAAAAACCATGTCTTCACTTTTTTCATCCAATTGCAATTGTAAAACTTGCCAAGCCATCTAAATTAGTACTTCGTAAATAAACTGTGTAATTCCATCTGTTTGATCTGATACCATTCTAACATAAACGAAAGTAAATCCTCAATTTTTTGTTGAAAAAATGAATCCCAGTTATTATTACACATCCAAATCGACACCTCTGATGTTTTTGAGAGAAAAGGTTTTTTGAAATTTTTGTGCTGCCAGTACTTGCTACTGCGTATACAAAGCTAAGACTTCCCCACCTCATACGGTCTGAAAACTTGTCTCTTTTTAATTTTTACTTCCACATAGGATATGAATACCATAAGAAGAAGCTGAAGAAGAAACGATGCTGAAACAAAGACTGAGGAATGACCATTTTTGGAATTACATAGGGTTTTATGTAAGGTATTGCACTCGATAGCACATAGTAAATAATCGTTTCTATAGGACTTACCGACTATTCCTAACCAGGTACTGTAAGAATAAGGCTTGAACGCATTCCATAAAACGGATCCAATAGTCGTCTTTTGTTTTCTGACCACATACACCGGTTGGACCTGAAATATCATTACTATTTCATGAAGATTTGATACGTCTGGAATTATTTTTAAGCGTTTTCTGAGCATTTTTGGCGGTACAGAGTTGTCTTTTGGATGATGCAGCGCAAGATGATGAATATTTGTAGGATTTTTTTCGAAATTATTTGCTGAGTTGACGTAATAATAGACCAAAGTTATACACACATTAGTGATTGGATATGACAATTCGAAGTATTGTTCTCGTAAGTCTGTTCTTTGGTAGAACAAGCAAGCGGTATCACTCTTATTATCAGCTAGGTAGCTCAGTACTCCTATCCAAGATCCATTCTGAAAATAAAATTTAAAAATAGGAAGATAATTTTGAGCAGAGCTAACCTGTAGCGTACCCCAGTCAAGCGATCCTACAGCGTTGTCAAAATTAACGGGTTCTACATCGAGTTTCAAAGAATCAGCAAGCATTCTTATAGTCTGTAATTTTACTTTTGCATACAAATCGTATTAGAACTAAACCTTCAAAATGAATGATTTTCATTGCATCTTGACAGACACTGAACACGTAAGAGACTGTTGCAAGTTTCAAAAAATGTATTTTCTTTTGCTATAACTTTCTGAAAAATAATTTCAGCTTCACACTTTTTGCTGAAGATTCAACGAAATTGCATGCCTAGAAACAAACTGGACTTCTGATTTCTTCTTTAACAGTTTGCCAATTTGTTGGTACTTCTCTTCCGTTATATCTCTCGAAGTTATGTGCGAGTTCTCTTACCTCAACGCACCATCCCGGAAAAGGACAGCTGAGTGATGGATCGAGAGTCGGAAAGCGGAAACAGTTCGAGAATGCATCTGGAGGATTTCTTGCAAACGCAACTCTTATCGACATCACACTTCTCTTCACCTTCAGAATTACAAATTGTGGATCAATTATTTAAGAGAAGTTTCACAAGTAGCAAACGGAAATAATATATTTGGTCCAAAAATCTGCCCATTTCAAAGGAAGGTCAAAGACGGCAGGATGAAAACAACAACGCGATATTGCTAGAGATTTGTTTGCCCGAAGTTGGCATGGATATGTTGCGAATTTGTTTGCTTAAAAAATGTGAGTACATGTTGGTTTCGAATTACCTGAGCGCATCACTATCCGTTAGTTATAAGTTAGGCCAAAGAATATCAAATTATAATTCGCCTGGAACCCTAGGGAGCCTCCAACTATTTTGCCAGCCTCACGAATTGCTGTAGGTATACGGTAGACGGCAGTATGCGTGATTGTATCTGAAAAATGTTGACAAATACGCGGCAGAGCTTGGTCCCAAAACGCAGACAGCTCAAATTCTGTATGGCCTTCAATGCGTCAAAGTTTGAGGAGTCAAACTGAAAGTTCTTGGCCATCGCCCTAGAGAATACGAGAGAGCTCAGACCACAAGATTAGCCCCTGCATCCTCATCAGCAGTAAGATAGAGCATTTTACCAACTTACGAAAGTTATACTTGCTCTGCCTTTGGGGTGTACCAGTAGTGAATTTGAAGACATCTGGAAAATTGCCAGATCGCATGGTGACTGACATCGCGTGAAGTGTGTCTTGGGTTAATCAACAAGTAGTTTACGTCATCGCAAATGTTTTTCTGATTTTCTCGCGCAATATACCGTACATTTTTTCATTGTACATAATTGGAATGCCAAGTAGCACTCGATAAATGAGACTCTACAAGATAACGTGTAAATGTTTGCACCAGCTTCAGTACATACACCTCGAGTTATAAGTCGAAACCTAAGGCTTTGAATTCTCAAAAATTGAAAGGCATTTATATCTTTGCCCAAAGAAAACTTACGGGATTTCCCAGTTTATTTTTGTAAATAATTAAAATAATTTTTACAAATTTTTAAAAATTCTAATTAGCCTTGTAAAAAAATTTTGTTCGGGGGCATGGCTGATGAGAAGCACTCCAAAAAATTTTTCGGAGTGCGTGGCTAACGCCACGCACCTTCTTAAGAAAAAATTTTTTGTCGCGCCCCCCTCAAGCCGAAATCCTGGGCACGCCACTGATAAATGTAATTGGTGTAATTCAAAATCAAGCTTAAAAAAGGCAATGATGCATCGTTCTCACATAAGTAAATACTAAAACTTTCAAAAATACGATCGTAAATTTTCAGATCGATAGAAGCAGTATTTTCGAAAAATATCGTTCAGTTTCTTGCTGGGGTTTTTTTATGTAGGAATCGTATTTCTCGTGAATTAGAGCTTGTAGAAAGCTGGAAAGCTGTAATTGCACTTTCAAAGATTTGCAGTATATATTTACTTATGTGGAAACAGCCAGCCTTAAAAAGTCTAGTTTTCTCTCTCTCAAACACAGAAACAAGTACAGCAACACCATGAAACTGTTTTGTGGAGTTTTAATATGAATGAGCAAGTGAGGGATCCGGCAAGTTTTCCTCAAATGAATAATAAATGTTTCTGTAATTTCTCGCTCTAGGTGTACTGAAGATGGTGCAAACGTTTACACGCTTTCTTAGAGAACTTGCTTGCTCTAACGGATGGTACCCTACATTCTTATAAGAATTGAGGAGTGTAGGATTTATTGCGGTAAGAAGTCAAAATTAAAAAAAAATTATGTACTACTGAACAGAGCAATTGACTTCGTCTCTACTCAAATCGTGAGAAATTAAATCGACATCTTTAGATTTCAGGGGCTTTCTTTGCCTCATATAGAAATTGGGAAACTCTCACCAGCTTTCGGAGAAACAATGTGAGACAACATTGTTTACCATTCATCGCGATATCTCTCATTAAAGCAATTTCTACAGAAGCTACAAGATGACCAGGTAAAGCAAGAAAAATTTTTGGTAGTTTTATAAGTTGCTTCACTTTGATTTTTACACGGCTAAAATTTTTTCTTCCAGAAGAAACATGATCTACCGGAGTACCAGCTTTCTCCAATTCTGAATCTTTGGAAAGGTAAGAGGTGAACGTTGCAATAACAGTGTTCGTAGAAGCAGCGAACAATATTGATTGAGGAGTACGAGAATTATGGGACCAAATAAAAAGGACTAGAGCTGTATGAACGCGAATGCATACGAAAATGTCCTTTGAAGAGAAGCAACATAGCCATAGAGCCATTGCCGCTTACGACAGGTTAGGATAATCAAATACTCCTCATCAGATATTTTCCAGGCCTATGGCTACACAAAACCAGAAATCAGAAAATTTTTCGCAGGAGTTGTTGATTAAATAGATGTTGTGAAGAGAACGTGCACAAGCTGAAGCACTCGTACACAAAGCACCAACCTTATTCTTTATCAATCAATTCACCGAATTCTTTGAAGGTAAGTTACAAAAACTTGAATTTCTTCCCAATTTGCTTCTATTTCCAGGTAAAAGTGAAACAATGATGATCTGTAATAAACGGTCATTTGATTGGACGCGCTTGACCCTTCTTGTGCTCAGCTCTTGCAATGTCTGTTTGTTGTTGAAATCAAAGAGTAATAGAATATTCCATGTGCGGAAGAACTTTGCATCAACTCTAATGACTTTAGTTGTGTAGTGAGTAGAGTATGCTTTGAAAAACAAATGTTTAAATAATCCTAAAACATAAACCCGATAGTTTAATTTGATGTACTAGTATTTCTTATGCCGCACAGGTTAATATGGTGGAACTTTATTGACCTAACGTTTCGAACAACTCGTCTTCGTCGCAGCTCAAAATTTAAACTTTTGGTAAGAAGTTCCATGTGTTCTCGTCTTGGAACCAGGGCTCGGCACGAGGTGGCTAGTTGAAAATGCAAAAAACGAAGTCTCCCTCAACTTCGCCACAGAAGTACGACATCCCCCTTGACACGTTAACGAACAAATCAAAAATGAAAACAAAAAGAACGAAATAGAATAAAAGGCGACAAAAAATAGGCAATAAGGACCGGTGATTTGTATTATCTGGATTGGCGGCATGCTGTGTCCGCCGCGTACCACTGCGAGCTTGGAGCACCTTTGCCGCTGCCATCCAGATAATTTGGAGGGCTATAACTAGGCGGGGAGGAGAGGGTTTGAGGAGGTACAAGAGCTGTTTTGTAGAATATTGGATGTAGATTACTTTTATGTAAAAAGTTTGAAAAAATTATGTGAAGAATAGGAATTATATGACTTTGTTTGCGTCGAGCCACCTCAGATGGCTATCCAGGTGGCTTGAAAGCCACCTAACCCCGAAAAAAGTTTGCCACGCCCTTAGTTCACATAATTTTTTCCAATTTTTCATACATAGTCCCAACTCCCCATTGCCCATCTACACACCTATTTTGCTGCCATTTCATCTTCGCTTCGCTGTAAACAAACACTTTCTTTACTTGCTGGCGGCATGCCGGCAGCGTGCCGGCAGCAGATCGAAAGACAGCGTTATGCACTTCCGCAAAAACGATGTCCCCTTTGCTTTTTTCCCCCAAAAACGATATCCAGCTTGCTTTGCAAGCCACCTGTGCCGAGCCCTGCTTGGAACCTGGGCATCTTTGACGTAAGTTGATGTACTAGTATTTGTTATGCCGTACAGATCACTGTGATGTCCGTGACACTGATCTAGTGCGGACTACTGACTCTTTGGTGGACCGAAGACCTCCAACGAAGACGAGTTGTTCAAAACGTTAGGTCAATAAAGTTCCACCTACCATTTGATTCAACTGACTTGGCTTCGGCAAAGGCGGGCTTCGTGACCCAATTAAGGCTAGGTAATGATCAGAGAGACTCGCGCGAGAGAGGCGCAGGTGCGTCGCGGGCGCGAGCGGCCTGAGTTAGATCACACCCCCCCCCCTAACGGAGCCAAGCCAGTTGAATCAAGGTTACCAACCTGTACGGCATAAGAAATACTAGTACATCACATCAACTTACGTCAAAGATGCCCAGGTTTCAAGACGAGGACACATGGAAACTTCTTATCAATAGTTAAATTTTGGAGGTGAACAAGAGGCAACATTGCATAAAGCTACTTTGTCTGAAATAATTTTGACCTTCTTTGCGCCATATTAGTACTTGACCATAATGGAAAAATTTTGACTCTTTCAAGATGGTCAGGAAAAGTTCTATATGCCAAACCAAGATTTTCTCCATGGCTTAATTAAATGCTACTTGGAAAGGCTTACTTATTAGATACTTACAGGGCTCCGCAATTACAGAGTCGCTTGCACCAGCAGCTCCCGCCCCGCACGGCCGCATCGCCTAAACCTTGGGCCGCGTCTGCGATGCGTGACTCGGGCATTCTGCCAGGCCTCCATCGATGGCGCCTGCGCTGGCATTGTATTTTCTCGGCCGTTTCCTCTCTTTTCTTCGCTCTTTCGCTCACTTTGTCCTCAACTAGCCTCATAATAATTTTGCAATGTCATCTCATGCCGACAATCTGCGTTACAGTTCTTTTTGACCTAGCTGATGTTTTAGGATTTTGGCTTGGCAGAGATGAGATTTTCTCGTTCACTTTACTTCGTAGAGACAAACACTCAGCTCACATTTGCATGGCGAGAAGAACGGGAGCTAGGAATGCTACAAATACCATAGGTCCAGAAAAAAACTGTTGCGCTGAATTTCGGCATATTTCTTCATCACAGAACTAGATAAGACTTTCTGAGGGATACAGCGCGAAAAAACGAGGAAGCGAAATAAGATGAACTAGAAGATCCCATCACTGCCAAGCAGAAATCCTAAAACGTCAGCTAGGGGCGCAAAAGAACTGTGACGCAGATTGTTGGCATGAGGTGACATTGCAAAATTATTATGAGGTTAATTGAGGGCAAAGTGAGCGGAAGAACGAAGAAAAGTGACGGAACGGCCGAGAAAATACAATGCCAGCGCCGGCGCCATCGATCGAGGCTTGGCAAAATGCCCGAGTCTTAGGCGATGCAGCCGTGCGGGACGGGAGCTGCTGGTGTTAGCGACTCTGTGATTGAGGAGCCCTATAGATGGCCCGTTTTCAGGTGGCGTGCGGGCCTCAGCACAAGAGTTTCCATTTATCCCTGTCTCTCGCTCCAGACAACCACGATCTTCTTGGTTGCCGTCGGTGGCTGCGTCCACAAGTTCCAGGTACGATAATCGTATCCAGCTAATTTCTCAGCCGGTCTATCCGCTCCACGGACACGTCTGCCCATCTCGTGGTGGTCTTCCTCGGGGACGTTTGGCTTTGCGAGAAATCCACTCAGATGTTCTTAGTGTCCATCTGTCATCCGTTCTTCTCATAATGTGATCGGCCCATCGGTGTTTTGCTTTCGCTACGTATTCCGCTGGGTCACGAAGACGTACATTCTTCTCATATCCGCACTGCGAAGTCCGAAGATGTTGCTTGTGTCGGGTCATCTTCTGAAGATTTCGCCCGAGCGCTCTGTGGGTGGTGTAAATCGACGTGGCTACGGTGTCGGCTCAAGTCTCGGCTGCGTAACAGAGCGCCGGGAGAACGGTTGAGTCGAACAGGTGGGCACGAAGCTCCGGGTCCGTCAGTTGGTCGGTGGCTTCCTTAAGAGGCCCGAAGGCGGCTGCTCTTCTTCTCCTGTTAAGTTCTGTCTCAAGTCCTTCTCCATGTTGATCGAACGTCCGAGATACACGTAGGAAGACGTCTCCATAATCGGGGTGCCTTCCAATTCCATTTCTGCATCTTCGCAAAGGGCGTTCTTTATGAAGTGAGTCTTCTTCCGATTTATTCGCAGTCCGATCTTCTTCCCTACTTCGTTTAGTTCCTTCAGCATCGTCTCTGCTCCAGTGATACTGCTCGAGAAGAGAACGATGTCGTCCGCAAAACGAAGGCTCGACAGGAATCTCCCATCAACTAGTATGCCTCTCTCGTCCCAGTCCAGTGACTTCACCACCCACTGCAAGGCCGCGGTGAATAGCTTCGGCGAGATCGTGTCGCCTTGTCGGACCCCCTTTCCAATTGGGATAATCAGGGCACGATGGAACAGCTGCAACGTCGTTGTACAGTCCTTGTAGCAGTCGGCTAACGTCTTCACGTAAGCTGGGTCCAGTCCTTAATCGACTAGCGCTGACAGGATGGCGTTGGTTTCGACGCTGTCAAAGGCTTTCTCGTAGTCGACAAAGGTTACGACGAGAGGCAGTCGGTATTTTCGGCAGACTTCTATGATCCTCGAAACCGTCTGGATGTGGTCCATGCAGCTGAACCCTTTGCGAAATCCAGCTTGTTCTTGAGGTTGGGCTTCAACCAGTGTCCTAGATATGCGAGCGAGGATAATCTTCGTGAAAAGCTTGTACAGCACACTCAGCAGGCATATTGGACGGTAGTTCCGAAGATCCTCCTGTTCACCCTTCATAAAAAGAAGGACGGTTCTTGACATTCTCCACTGGTGGGGAATTCTTTCCTTCTGAAGGTAAGATGTCAGGTGCGACGCGAGAATCTCGTGTAGACGGTGTCCTCCCCTCGCAGAAGTTCGACGGAAAGATGATCTGGTCCTGAAGCTGGACGTCTTCATGGTCTGTATCGCGATACGCACTTCAGCAGGTAGAATCCTTGGTGGTTTCTTCTCCAGCGGAAACGACGGGCATCTGCACGGGTGTTGATGGGCGGAAGAGGTTGGTGTAGAAGTTTTCGCTGTAAATTTCATTGTATCGGGAAGAAGTCGGAGTCCCGTCTTCGTTCAATAATGCAGCCAGCGGTACTTGATATTCACAGAGGTCCCTTCGGCGCTTCTTGAGGCTTCGTCTTCCTTCGGCTGCTTCTAGTATCTTAGCTGGCCTGTACTTCCTGAGATCCTCTTACAAAGATGTTCTGCAACTGGCGATGGCTATCAGTCGCTCCAGATGGGTTGCATTTGGACCTGCCTAGAAATGTTCCTCTTTCGAGCATTTCCTCGGTGGTCTTCGAAATGCGTTCCAAATTCTTTCCAGAAGTCGCTGAGGCGCACTCTCCGCAGGCTCGCAATCCTCTCAGAAGCCGGTCGTAGTCGTACGTTGGGACCTCCTCGATGAGCCATTCACAACTTGATATGAGTTCTTCTAACCTGTTAAAGTCACAAACGACTTCTTTCCTTCTTGCGGACCTTCTTCTGTAGCAGACCTTCTTTTCCAGCTTTTGACTAAATCGTATATTCGCTCGGAGGAGACGGTGATTGGAGCCACTGAAGAAGAAGGATGGAAATACTGAGACATCAAGCAAGCTCCACCTTTGGTTGGTGAGTATGTGGTCTACCTCCGCTGAGTCGTTCCGGTGGGCGATTCCCAAGTTTACCGGGATGTTCTTCTGTAAAGAAAGAACTTGAAAAGGCAGAACTCAGAATTGCACCTGAGGTTATAACAAAAGTCCCATACCCAGGTGATATCGAAAATAGAATAACCCAAATCTGCTTTTCATAAGGATCACGGGACGTCTTTGAACATTATGGGTTAGAATTGCTTTTCTTAGGACCAACTGCAAGTAGAAGAAAGCAAAATACAGCTGTACCCTTTCATAATAGCTGGTATGTGAGCAGTTGCGAGTATTTTATGGTCATTGCGAACAGCGACAACCTTTCAACGTTCTAACTGTCTCGTTTTTTGATTTGTACGGCGCATTTCCCAATCTGTGCATCATATGTATGGATCTGTACTACTATACAGGGGTGTCCTAAAAGATGTGAACACTATTTGATCGTTGATATCTCTCTTGATTTCATGTTTTTCACTGAGCTTCAAGTACCACTCAATAGAGCGAGGTTCAACTCAGATTTATATTATGGACCGAATTATCAAACACTCGTCATTACTGTAGGATTACGGTATGAACTTCGAAAAGGATTTCACAGTAAAAGCGGTTCTTGCGTCAGAAAGAAAATCAAACAAGCCAGCAACTCTTGTATTGGACCAGTCGAAGTCGCTCATTCCAAATATGAAATTTGCACTTCACTGTAATGTTTGTTTCATAAGTTATTTTAGGTTCAGAGTAACAACTTTTTCTCTAATGAGTGATTACACCATTGAAAGAGCTCAAAAAACTGGTCAAAAGTTGTGTAATAAAATCAGCACGCCTGAAAATTTGCTACACAACCCAGATTTTTTGGAATTTTTCTATCAAAAGACCTATCTCACCTCAGTGGCGCTTTATGCTGAATGTTCATAGCGTAATCCTACACTAATGAAGAGTGATTAATGAATTGCTCCACATTGTATCTCAGAACCTCATTCTATAGAATGGTACCTCAAGTCTGCGAAAGACATCTTTTTAGACACCCTGTATATCAACTCTGTGAGTGTCATAGCGTTTACAGAATGTAGAGTTCTGATTTCGGCGGAATTTACTTTTGAAAATTGACCCTTGATTTCACTTCTTTTTTTACAAAACTTTCGCCTATTAGTGTTATGCAGCATCTTCTAATACTCACATTGAAGCAAAAAGAAAAAGCTTTGTCGATCCCGATGCAAACTTGTTCCTTAGTAAAGAGGCCCTGAAAAAAGCAATTCTTCCAGTAGGTAGTGTAGATCGTCTCTTTAGCACCGTCCACATTCACCTTCGAAATGCCGAGAATGAGACCTCTTGTTTGCTATATATCATATTGATCATGATAGCTGTAGAACTTTGGTCAACTAAACCGCTGGAGTTGCACATGTTTCATTTCTAGGAATGCTTTCTCGAAAAAGGGATGCCGAGGTCTGAGGACTTCTTCATTGCACTTACGCAATCCATACACCTTTATTTAGAAGAGAAAATGGGTAGCAGGAAAGAAGGCAGAAGCAGAGACTATCATGACAGGTGCGAGCTCGTAATTCATTATAGTGACCTCAACTTTGTAGTAGAAGCTTTTGCAGGTGGTAGATTTTTCAGCAAAAGCGCCATGACTAGGCTATATCTCCGTGGCGGAGAGCAGGCTTGCGATAACAGTACTATCTTTTCAAAGTATTTCAAAAAAGAGACTAAAGCACTCAATGTGAAGCACTACGTCATTCTAAAGGCAGCGTCCAGGCAAGTCTGGACCTGTGGGGATTTTACGTGGAAAGTGCTTTTGGGGCCCTAACTAAGCCACTGCCCAGCCGGCAGCTCAGGTAGTGCCCTAACGGCTGAGATATTCCCCTCGAAACTGGACCCCGCGATCGTGTTTCGCATGGATTCATGACGCAAAGCGTGGATCCTGCCGCGAAACTGCCATGAATCCATGCGAATACGTTCGCGGGGGCCAGTTTCGAGGGGAATATCTCAGCCATTAGAGCACTACATGAGCTGCCGCTTGGGCAGTGCCTTAGCTAGGGCCCTAAAAGTACTTTCCACGTAAAAGCCCCATAGGTCGAGATCTGCCTGGACGCTGCCTTTAATAGAGATTTGCGCCACATATGCAAGCACAAAAACTGACATCATTATAAAAAGTCGAAAAGAATGAGTATACGATACATAGATATGCACAGCCGCCGTCATTATAAGGTGCGATGCTGTCAAAGTGGACGTCATCAAGATTTTGTCCCATTTGAGTTAATTTGGACTGTACTTGTTTAGTGATCACTTGCCTTTTTGATTTGAGCTCTCTCGTTCTTCGGATGCAGCTCACTCTTCTTACTTCGCGTTAAGCTATCTTCTCGATTCACTTATGCTTGCTATCTACTGCCCTTATTTGAGTTACCGCATCCCTTCAATTGCAATGATGACGTGACCTCTACTGCTCTCGTCAAAGTGAAACTGCAGAATGATTGATTTAGATAACATATCACTTGTAAAATCAAGACTCAATAAGTTGCATGTAACACTTGCGTGTGGGCGTGTGCTGGCGTTATTGGGTTAACGTAGAGTGTTTGAAAAGAGATGACAGACTTGATGATAAATTGAAGTGTTTTAAGCTTCTAAGGCTTTGAAGCGAAGTCTGACTGATGCACAAGTGCAAATTTTTTTCACTTGAAATTGTTGAAATGGTTATTCAATACAGAATCGTTTGAGTTTTTTAGCTTCGAGTATTGACAAAGCCGAGCGGGCAGGATTTGCCAAACGTGTAGGATAAGAACGAAAGTGGGGACATTTTTTGGGAGATCAGTATAAATCGTACTGTCTCGCATTGTGCCTAATTGGACCTATGCTTTATCTAGTATTCAAAGTGGCCAACGACGGTACTTTTCACATTTCTTTAGTGCGTAGTACCTTGCTAGATACTGATGATAAAAGTGCACTGGGAATCTAGATTGTCGTTTCTGAGACGATTGCAGAATTTCCTCACAAAGTCTGTCACACATTAACATCCTCCTAACAAGAGGATCGTTGAAGCTCGTAGTGTTTCTCAAAAAGATGTATAGCACCATTACCGTTAAAAATGCTAATCTTAATCCTGCTCTTTTATTACTAGATCCATACATATAACTCTTGATCGCGCAGTGCATTATCAAGTTTCACTAATATGAAGTGGACGATGAATTTGAGGAGAACCCACAGAAGCAATTTTTTTTCTAAGCCCAAGCAAATTAGAGTAAAGCGCATTTGTCACTTGCAGATATGGGTGCGTGTTAGAATTAAAATTTCTACGGTAGCGAAGATGATTAACGGTAGTGGGAAAGGCCGCTTTGTCCGGAAATTCCCAGTTAGAAAATAATAATTTGATTTGAGTCGATTTTTCAGTACGTTTCATGTCTAGTACAAAAATATTTCAGAAATGTCAGCAGAAGTCAGAACTATGCGGAGTACGGTACATAAAAATTCTTTTTTGTTAAACGTTTATTAGTGACACATTTAGGCAACTGCAAGAACTGCGCCGACGGTTAGGACCATCAGATCTGTTAGATCTATAACATCATCAAGATCAGTGAGTGCTTAGGTGTTACATCATAGAAATCTTAGCACACTTCTATGGTGCAATTTTCTGTGACATTCTAATGCCTTCTGAATAGAGGTATTTGAACTTAATAGAATATTCGTAGCATTCGCTGTTGCATCTGCTTTGTTTTTTTGGAAAGAGGGTATTATCAGAATGATTCCTTCACTTGTAGATCCACTTTGATCGTGAACCTTATATTCCTAATAGAAACCTCAGTATTTAAAAAATTTTCGACTCATGTCATCAAGATAGTTCAATTCCTTTCATCCTACTAATCAGTCGCTCTAATCAATGACAACCCTGACCGGAGGGCAAGGCCAACCGCTAATTCAAAAGCCATGCTGCGTCGAGGTTCTCTTACGGGTTGAGGCCGGTTGATTCAAAATCTTAGCTCAACCTGAAAGCCGAACCGTTGGAGTTTGTTTAGTGGTTGCCTATGATTAGGACAAAGTCATTGATTTTATGCCGAAATCATCTTATGATCAGGTACCGAAAGACAATCGAAATAAATGGTGTAAGAGATTAATCACGACAAAGGTAAATTCTTCTTTCTCATTAGGACAACACTTTCTACTTTCGTTTCATTCTAGAACATGGCAGCTCTGAGAAAAGAATTTATTAAAAATAAGAAATGTGGGCCATCCAAGTATACACAAGGGGCTTATAAGAAAAATGAAGGGAAAAACAGGCAACAGTTCTTCTCTTAGAGACATTTAGATACTTACTAATGAATTGCGCAGATATGACGATGTAATCTGCATTGATGCTACTCGAGTAGTGCTCAAAGATAGGAATTCTGAAGAAGACTACATACACGCAAACTGGATGATAATGCCAGATAAACAAAAATATATTTGCACGCAGGCAAGCAAAATGGCACGTTGCTTTCTCAGCTGCTCAAATTCAAACTTTTAGGGTCCTATACAGGAAACACTGGAAGACTTTTGGCATATGATCTACACAGAGAGAAGTTCAGTTATCGTGATGCTATGTGCGTTCAAAGAAGGTGTGTAACAAATGCTTACGATTCTACAACTTAATTGGTAATCGTTCAGGCAATAATGAGAAATGTGCACTTTACCACCCGAAAACAACAAAGGAATGTGGAAAGTTTGGTTCTTATAGAGTATATCTAAAAGAGGAAAAAGAAAGTCCTATCAGTGGAGTAACTTACAGGATTCTCTGTGCGAAGAAGAACAGGAGGTTAAAGTTCTAAGCCTTCATTTGCAGGGCTCAAAAACAGTTCCTTGCAGAAACCCTTTCGAAGTTCATCATTTGGCCTACACGGATTGGCCGGATCATACTGCTCCTATGGATCCAACTTCAATAGTTGCAATGATGAGATTTTCGCGAATGTTAGCCAAGGGAAGCACGATCACAGTACATTGCTCTGCCGGAATTGGTCGTTCTGCTACGTTCGTCGGTGAGATTTGATCGAAAAGCAGTAAGCGCAACTAAACTGTTAATGGCTATAGGTATAGATTACGCAATGCAGCGGATTAAACAGGATTCTAATGTTACCATGGTCGATATTCTGAAGGAATTGAGAGGCCAACGATATCAAAGCGTTCAGGGCATCATTCAGTACATTTTCTTGCACATATGTGTTCTAGAAGGATTTGCATATGTGAGTTGTAGTCATTTATTAGACTCAAATTGTCGCTATAGCTGCCTTGTGGATTCAACATCAGCAAAAAATAAATCAGCAAATCGGGTCAGCCCTCCTTAGTCAGACTGCGTTGCTTCCGCATAATCTATGATAATTAAACCCACAATGGCTTTTTATAGGAAGGTGCTATAAGGAAGGATGACCTTCAATCGTATTTCAATGGTTACAGAAGAATGCTGATACTATTCAACAAGAAGATTGCAGCGAGGATGAAAGATAAGACACAAGAGTAGTCTCGAAATGTTTATTTGTTGTTAATTCCTCTAATACTTTTCATCCATGTCGTCATTAACAATTAAAAGTTAGTAATGTAAACATGCTTGAACTTAGACTATTAATCAGTGCATTATTAAATTCAACTCGATAAACGATTGACATTTGACTCGTCGCAACAACCATCACCTTATACTATACAAACAACGACACTTTGCAACTCTAGAACTTCTATCATGACATGATTGACGTTTGACTGCTCCGGCTTCTACTTGTAGCACAGCATAGAGTCGTGAATGATATAGACATTGTAAGAAATATTAGTGCAAAGAGAACGATGGTGAATAAAATCCATTGTTCACTTATGCAAACATCGCGAATAGACGTGAAGGGCTTCTGTGATTGATTTAATGTTTGTAGGACAATATAATACAATAAAATTACCTCTTGCACAATATCTAGAGCAGTTAGCTCAGCTCGAACATCGAGAGTATACTTGTCAGCGTTCCCACTGAAATAATAACATATCGATGCCACATGTTGCGAATTGCTCAAAACATGATTATGAATCACCTTGTGCTTCTTTGGACGCGTATCAAGCGTGAGACCTTAGCCAGATTTCGCTTATATGAGTCTTTAGCAGTAATAAACTGTACGGTTTGACTTTGATGCGGTGCTAAAACGAATTGTGCCTACAAGAAATGTAGCACCATTATAGTGACGTTCCAAGTGGCACACGAAATGCCCATGTGCCTACAAGAGATGTAGCACCATTATAGTGACGTTCCAAGTGGCACACGAAATGCCCATGGACATTGCGCCTCCAGATGAGAATAGATGCAGAGCTCAATACTTTTACAATACCGCTCATAATTCGTCAAAAAAGTCGCCGGAGTGTGGCAGAGTGCGCCACACTCCGCCGCAGTCCGGCGACTTTTTTGACGAATTATGAGCGGTATTGTACATCTAAGGACACTAACACTGTTGAGCCTATAGAGCAAAGGTCTGCTGATCAAACCTGATTGAATGTCCTGCACTGTACATATGATACAATGGCAATGAGGGAACCTTTTTTATCCTTTCTGAGAAAGGCTAGAATAAGGAATTATTTTGGCATTTAGAAAAGAGTCCTCGAAAAGATATGTTGTTATTGCTGCTGTTCTAAAATATATTCTAAATTCAGGAGTGGTAGTAATCCGGTCGAGAACATCATATGATGTGATGGTTCAGTCATGTTCACATATCGGCAACCATGTTCATCTTCTGTCGATCCCTCCGACAATCGGTCGTACAAAACGGAAACAAGCAAGTAACCAGCAAGCTACTATGATTGTTTCATGATTGTTTTCATTCTAAATCAACTACGAAGTGACAGTTCAAAATGATGAAAACGTCAGCTTCATCATACAATTGCCCTAACACTTTTTTTTTGAAAGTCCAGAAACTCCAAATTGGAACAACATTCCTGCCACAGTAATGGAGTCACCGCTGAAGTCATCCATTTTTTGATGGTTCGATCGCTTCTGTTCCTCAGCACCTGGCCGTAACATTCAAAATGCTCAACCTTGATCAAGGTGAGGTGGTTGTTTGACTCCTCACAACCTCTTTTAGGAGACTGCAAGCCCAAAACTTCTACATTTGGCAGAACCAAATAGACCTCATTCCGTCTGTAAGAGCTTCAGAACACTCCTACCGTTACTCCTGCTGGGTGCTACCGCTGCGAATTGCTTGCTCAGATCGGTGCAGACTGGACGAGGACATTCCTAAGCGAAATGTCATATAAGGAATTAACAAACAAAAGTGCGGCGCGGAAAATAAGTGTTTGGTTTACTCACTTCATTCTCTTTCAAATGGATAGTAATTTGACACTGGTAAAACAGGCCATCGCGATCAGCATATTTATATACATGAGCTTCCTAAAGTAAGCTGTCAGAGAGGCGTAGATGGTAGACTAATGCGAACGTTTTGGTGCTGAAGCATTGTGTCAACTGAATATTTCAAATCAGACTAAATCAACTGTTCATTGATCCTCTCCTTTTTGGGTCCCGGTATTGTGCAGTTTTGCGCTCTTGTCAACAATAAAGCCCTAGGTGCGGTAGAGGAATTCAATGCAGAAACTAATACCTAGAAATTCAACAGAATCGACGTATTACAAAAAATACCCAAGCTAATTGCTGAAATTGATAGTTCCACCTTTGTGAAAACGCGCCAATGATTTCGACGCTTGTTGCGTATGTTTCGATGATGAAATGTGCTTTTTACCTGTCCTGCCTCCAGATCGTCAGGATATTCTATGTTGTTTAGCACATACCGATCCAATGCACAACCATTAGAATCGAGAATAGGCACCTGGTATATGTGACAAGTGGCACAAAAAGTAAAACAAAACATTAACAAACAATGACCTCATCTCCTTTTCCGTCATCAACTGTGCAGCTATGCACTAACATGCAAAAAGTGTCTACTGAAAAGTAAGCATTTGCATCTATCATATACTAATAATAATGATAATTGGATTCTCTAACTTGTTTCGCTTTTACAAATCCACTGATGGTATACTTGTTGTCCAATTGTTGCGTATTGTACTGGCATGCCATTTGGTCCACCTTCGAGGATCTAGATCATGTGTGTATTTTATAAATAAAGCTGAATGTCTGTTTGTCTGTATCTTCTTATATATAAAGCTGAATGTCTGTCTGTCTGTATGTCTGTCTGTCTGTCTGTCTGTACGTATGTGCGGAATAGAAATTTTTATTTCTAAACCGATTTGGACCAAACTTGGCACACATATACTTCGGGGCAGGGAGCGTGTCATAGGCTACTTTTCGTTATCGAGCGATATCGATTTTATCGATTTTTTGCAAAATTTGAGCTACGGGGCTGGGAGTTGGCACAGGGGGGTAATCGAGCATGCTGATTACGAATATAATAATGACAGGGCCGGGCGGAGCCGGGTTTGCCAGCTAGTGTATAAATGTATTAGGTTGGCACAAAAGTTCGTTCGCACCATTTTCAAAAATTCATAACTCTATAAACTCTCAACGAATTGTATGACCAGAATTTTGCTTAGGAGAGGAACTCATGCTCTTTACAAATGTATCTGAATAGTTCGTTAGTGTATACAAATGAAGGAGATAGAAGCTGAAAACCAAAATCACTCAAAATTTGAATTTTTCGTGTAGGGTCATAAGAAATCGGAAACTTGCAATAAAAATCGGAGCAGTCAGTATTGTAGGTTTTTTTACCAGCTCTTTTTAACAGTGCAAAGTTTGCCCTGATTGAACGTCTCTATGAAAAGTTACGATTTTCCTGAAAAATGCCAAAATGAATCAAATTCGCCTTTTTGTATTGCTTGCTCGAAAATCATACGCTTTTCATAGAGACGCTCAATCGGCGCAAACTTTGCACCGTTAGAAAGAGCTGGTAAAAGAACCTACAATACTAACTGCTCCGATTTTTGTTGCAAGTTTCCGATTTTTTATGACCCTACACGAAAAATTCAAATTTTGAGTGATTTTGGTTTTGAGCTCCTATCTTCGTCATTTTGTAAACATTAACGAACAATTTAGGAACAATTGCAAAGAGCATGAGTTCCTTCTCTAAGCAAAATTCTGGTCATACAAATTCTTTGAGAATTTATAGAGTTACGAACTTTTGAAAATGGTGCGAACGAACTTTCGTGCCAACCTAATATGTATGTTTGTACGTATGTTTCGAGTAGAAAATTCCATTTCTGAACCGATCTGGACCAAACTTGGCTCACATACACTTCGAGGCAGGGAGCGTGTCGTAGGCTACTTTTCGTTATCGAAGATATCAATTTTATCGATTTTTTGCAAAGTTTGAGGTACGGGGCTGGGAGTTGGCAGGGATGACCGGGCATGCTAATCACTAACAAAGCGGAAATAGGAAATTGGCATGTAGACGTGAGCGCAGGGAAGGTTGTACAGGGATAAGAATGAGAGCTATCATAGTGTTTTGACAAGTATGGGCAGAGCCGGGTAAGCCAGCAAATTGTTCCATTTATATCTTTATCATGAGCGGCTGTCCATTAGCGATATCGGTCATGTGGTACTGACAGCCTTAGATTACTGATTGGCTACTGATGTCATTATGCTCCTTTCCAAAAAGTGCGCTGGCTGCGTTTCGAGGCATGTGGAGAGTTTGATTTTTTGAACCCTGAATTCAATGAGTTATTTCTTACTTGCAAAAAGGCCCGGTACAGGGGCAAGTAATAGTCGGATATCGCTTCATTTAGCCAATATACGTGGTATGAAACGGATTTTCAAATCAAGCTCTTGGAAGGCGTCCATAATCCGAAAAAGCGTTCCTTTTTCGCAGACTCAAACGCAACGCATTTTCTTCCTTTTTTGGGCATTTTTTCGTAGTTGATCGTCATTTTTTCAAGCTGAGTAGCGTATTGGGTAGCTGGGGTCATCGCACATTAAGAACATATCTCAAACTAGCCCCTTGCATTCGCATTCATTTTTGGTGATTATGATAGCAATTGGCAGAACTTTCCCTACAACCTAATTGTTGTAGAGCCGGCCCTTATGTTGGAACTTGTTCGCTCACTATAGGCTAGGTCGATATGGTCTCTGTGGTTGCGGCGTACCCGCCGCACTTTGATATATTTTGTGTGTTGTTCCTGAGCTATTTCTAGTGAACCCTCGGCATGTACGCCGATAGGCAGAGGGGGAACTCTTGTGTTTTTCTAATAAATCGTCAACGACTCAACGCGTTCTACTACAACTGGCGATCAGGATCAAGGACAAGAAGACCACCACCGACCAAGGACCAGAAGAAGCTCGACCGACAAGGGCCAGAAGAAGCTCGATCGACAAGGACCAGAAGAAGCTCGATCGACAAGGACCGGAAGCCTCCACCGACCAAGGAGAAGAAGCGCTGCAGCTCGAATCAAGGAAGAAGCTGTCAGTGGTCGAGGACAGCCAGACAAGTAAGCTTTGCTGAGAAGCTTATCGATTTAGCAGAAGACTTCGTCGACACCAGAGAGGTCTACCATGCCGAAAGCCAGAAGAGCGGCATGGCGAATCTCTGGAAAAGGTCCTATCGGTCATGGTCGACCAGATGCGGCTCCAACAGGAGGAGATGAAGCTGCATATGCAGTTTCAACAGGAACAGATGAAGGCCCGACTACAAGCTCAACAGGAGCATATGCAAGCACAATGGAAAGCTCAACAAGAGCAAATGCAAATGCAGACGCTGTTAGATGAAGATTCCAAAGAAGAAGGAAAGTTGGCCAATGAAACCATGGAGAAGCAGTTTAACAGTCATCATGGAGCACGGAAGAAAGCGTACCAACCACAAGCCGCTGCTGCACATTTTTGGACCGAAGAAGATGGTACCTGTGTACACAGCGAACAGATTGCAACGATGGAAACTTATTCTTCTCGCATACGATTTCGATTTGGAGTACCAGAAGACGACCGAATTCGGACAAGCCGATGCATTGTCTCGATTGATCCCTCCACGGCCATTCCAAACCGAGGACGTCGTGATAGCGAAGATAGAAGAAGATGTGCAAGCCGTTCAAGCTGCCGCTGTACGAGCGCTACCAGTGACCAGGAGTAAGATTGAAGAGGAATCCCATAAGGACGAAAACATCATGGAGGTTATACAAATGCTACAGTCAGGATCGTGGCCGTCCAAGCCGAAAGGAGATATCGGAAACTGGAGAGCACTGGGCGAGAGTTTATCAGTGCAAAATGGATGTTTGTACTTTGGCCACAGAATAGTTATTCCAGTCTCGCTGCGACAAGAGGTTTTGAAGCAGTTACACGAGGGACACCCTGGAATGACAAGGATGAAGATGCTCGCGAGAGGATTCGCATACTGGATGGGCATCAACAAAGACATCGAAGACTCAGTGCGCCGCTGTAGGGAATGTCAAGAAGCAGCCAAGATGCCAGTGAAGACTGTACTGCATTCATGGAAAATGGAAGAAAAACCATGGAACCGAATCCACATTGACTATGCAGGACCACTAAATGGAAAGATGTATCTTGTCGTAGTCGATGCGTACTCCAAATGGCCGGAAGTGCTGGAAATGTCGTCATCGTCGACTGCTGCAACTTTAAAGGAACTCAGACTACTCTTCGCAAAATTCGGAAATCCGCGAGTAATCGTGTCGGATAATGGAACACAGTTTACGGCAAAGGAATTCCAAGATTTCTGTGAAGAGCAAGGAATCAAGCATATGCGCTCCCCTCCGTTCCATCCACAATCGAATGGTCAAGCCGAGAGGTTTGTGGATATCTTCAAGAGAACGTTTCAGAAAATCAAGGAGGGAGGGACGGCACAGAAGCTAGCAGAATTTTTGCAATGTTATCGAAGAACGCCCTCGACGTCTACCCCGGGACAACTTTCGCCGGCCGAACTGTTGCTGGGACGTCAGATAAGGACACCGCTGTCGCTGTAGATGAAGATTCCAAAGAAGAAGGAAAGTTGGCCAATGAAACCATGGAGAAGCAGTTTAACAGTCATCATGGAGCACGGAAGAAAGCGTACCAACCACAAGAAGACGTGTGGGTACGTGATTTTCGCTCTGGATGTGAAAAATGGATTCCAGCGCGTGTGAAGAAACGCTACGGAAAAGCCGTATACGATGTGCTTACGGAAGACAACCAGTTATGGAGACGACATGCGAACCAGATGCGTAGTGGATCAAGTATGGATCGCCGTCGTGACTCATCGCACACCATGCGTTCCGAAGAAGACCAATTGGACAATGGCATGGACATCGCTGAACGCCATGCAACTTCAACTACGTCATCAACCAGACCAAGTCGCCGTCGTCGCCCACCAGAACGTCTACAAGTAGATTCTTTTTGTAAGATGTACCGTTGTTCATCTTAGGAGGGAGGTGTTGTAGAGCCGGCCCTTATGTTGGAACTTGTTCGCTCACTATAGGCTAGGTCGATATGGTCTCTGTGGTTGCGGCGTACCCGCCGCACTTTGATATATTTTGTGTGTTGTTCCTGAGCTATTTCTAGTGAACCCTCGGCATGTACGCCGATAGGCAGAGGGGGAACTCTTGTGTTTTTCTAATAAATCGTCAACGACTCAACGCGTTCTACTACACTAATATTATATTAGGTGGGTCCGAAAGTTCTGTCGTTTCATTTCCAAAATTTGTAGCTTTGCAATTTTGCAACGGATTCACCTCGCTATATTTTTATCAGAAAGAGTAAATCCTTCGCTTTCAAATGCTGCTTTGTGGAACTTCTTTCTTGCACTGATCGCTGAGATAAAAATGGGAAAGTAAGACCATATAAGCTTTGACCATTTTAAATCAGGCCACCAAAAATCTGAAACGCTGCAAAAAAATCTGAAATCGCCAGTACGTATGTTTTTTGGCCTACTCTTTGCATCTGTGAAGAGTTTGTTCTGTTTGGACGTCCCTGCGAAAAGTTATGATTTTCACGAAAATTAACAAATTAATTAATTTTGGCGTTTTCCATAGTAAACTCGATATTCATAGCTTCTCACAGAGACGTCCAAACAGCACAAACTTTTCGCAAATGCGAAGGTTAGGCCAAAAAACATATGTACCGACGATTTCAGATTTTTCTGCAGCTTTCCAGATTTTTGGTGACCTAACTAAAAATGGTCGAAGCTTATATGGTCTTAGTTTTCCATTTTCATCTCCGCACCTACTGTGAAACAGAAGCTCCACAAAACAGCGCTTGGAAGCGAAAGACTTTTCGAAAGACAAGCAAGCAAATCCGTTGCAACAGTGCAAAGCTACAAATTTTTGAAAATGAAACGACAGAACTTTCGGACCCACCTAATATATATAACTCAAAGTCCGTTTATTTGTTAATAAGTACGTTTTTATACAAATTTTTTGAGTGGCCCAAATGAGATGAAACTCTGCATACTTATGTTTTCCCCTGCGCAAAGCATAGGCTACTCTTCGCGGCGATTCACTTGACCCTTCTGTTGTTTTATTGAATTATTTACTTACCAGTGCGTCACCTCTGCTTGCAGAGGTTCGCACTGGCTCTACTATGTATGTGCCTTACTCATTCTCATAAAATCGTGACACTGGAACTCACCGCGCTATGCCGACTACCACGAATAAAATGTAAACAACCACTCATTTAGAAAGTCTTTTCACGTGAGATCGGTGATTTCACGTGGATGAAACTTTTCGCAGGAAGACAAACGCAAATTTGAATAGGTTTTTGGATTTGTCATGATTTGGTAGTCGCCATGAAGGTAATGATAACCGTGAGCTACATCTCTGTGCGAAAATCTTCTCAAACGCTTAGCTAGAACCTTGGCAAATTGACCATTTACACAACCAATTCGTTTTGGCGCTATGTAGTAAACTTTCGACCACTTTTTTGGCTAAACTCCATCGCTTGCACATTTGCTTACCAAACTCATCCACGACTCTGCAAAAAGTGGTGATACGGACCGAATTTTGCGGTACAGAAGCCAGGGACCCGTTTAGCGCGCAATTTCTGAGGGATCCACTCGTCGACGAATCTACTCTTGCTTTAGCATGTTGGACTTTCATGAAGGTAACATGCGCCATGCAAAATTTGGGCTCAAGACATTAGCTGGAACACGCTCCACGAATTTCGTAGCAGACACACACACAGACAAAGTCACATAAACACCCTTAGCCCGTTATTATAAGTCACTAGCTGGCTTACCCGGCTCCACCGTATGTTCCGAATAGAAAATTCCATTTCTGAACCGATCCGGACCAAACTTGGCACACATACACTTCGGGCCCCGGCGGGTGTCATAGGCTACTTTTCGTCATCGATCGATGTCGATTTTATCGTTTGGTCCGGATCGGTTCAGAAATGGAATTTTCTATTCGGAACATACGTACACACAGACAGACATACAGACATACAGACAGACATACAGATAGACAAACAGACATTCAGCTTTATATATAAGATGATATCTGGGAAAATGAAGCTTAATATACTCTAACCAATCATTTTGCCATGATCATGTAATCGGGAAAATGCTCACTTTGATCTCAATGTCGGGAAGATGCTGCAATTCATTTTGAAGCGCTTTTCGCGTATAGTGAAGAAGTTCAAAAATACACACGTCTTATTAGCTAAACTGGAGCCCCGAGTGGGACCGGGACCGCCAGCTAGTGTCATATAAATAGCTATTCTGCCTGTTCATTCGTATAACTGCCAAGGGAAGCTAATTGACTCGTAGGCTTTTCCAATAAGATGTATATCAGTCGAAGGATCTCTAAGCGCTGATTTTCAAACCTTCCATATTTGCTCAACGCTACAACGAACAAAAGTAAAGGCATTTTCCTCTTCCAAATTTGCGGGGTAGGGGAACGAAAACCACCAGTTTGGGCCGCCTCCACGAACTACTGGTCCTGGAACGACATGCAACAACATTGCGAAAGGACCAGTTATCCGCGAAAGGTGGCTCGAATTGGCGGCCTGTTCCCAGATTGCATGGTCAAGTGCCGTCTAAATGACCTAAATTCGTATTAAATGTGAATTTGCTTCAAACTCACATGCCTGAACTGCCTTACATGTCTGAGATATATTTGTTGTACATGAAAAAGCTGATGGGAGCAATTTCGAAAGCCTACTGTGCTACCGTAGTTCGCAGTAAGCAACCATATTCAATGTTATTTGAAACCAAGCAAGTGCCAGTAACGTTCAATGAATCGATAAGGAAAGCAAACTCGTAATCAGCATTTTGGGGTGATAATCATGGTATAGGGACTGCATGAACGCGAGAGTCGGACGTGCGCACGGCCATTGCGCCGCGCACGTCCGATCCGTCTGTCCCACGACTCAGGTAGTTGCCAGGCTTACCCCATTTTCGACAGATTCGTTCGCTCCTTTGCTATTGGTCAGTGCATTGAGTTGACCAATAGCGAATGAGTAAAGCGGACGAACCGGTTAAACAGGATAAGTCTAGAACCTGCCTCAATGACATCGGACGTGCGCGGCGCAAGGGCCGTACGCACGTCCGACTGATCATGCAGGCCCCTAATAAACCTTGCTTGGATAGGCCACTTTGATTCAAGAACCTTTCCTGTCAAGGCCTTTCAAAAAACGGAATCCCATGCTATCAACTGAAAGACAGAAAAATGATTTTGGAATAATGAGCGACAAATGAGCAGATCTTTTTGATGACATTTTTCTGAGAACTCTTCACAAATCCCGACTGCAACTTCTTTTAATACTCACATCATATCTGCAAATTGGCATTTGCGTAAATCTCTCCACATTCGCCGTCGTCAACTCCGACACATTCATCGGAGAAGAAACATCTTTGGCTGCTTCCATGTAGAAGCATGAAATTCGATAAGCCCGATCCACTTTTGTGACAAACCTCGGCTAAAGAAGAGTTTCTTTACTGTTTCTGGATATCAATTTCTCCGAGAGAAACCTACATGGAACGAGATCACGATGGTCGTAATCACATAAACTCCTCGTGGGTTAAGCGAACGAGTTCGCATTAGTCCGCAGGTATGGAAAGGAACAATGATACCGGCTACGCGTCTATGGTCTAATCTGTTGGGTTCGTCCGATCGACAGTTACTGTCGGAGTAGTAACCATAAAATAGAGTTATGAAGAACGGAGAGCAGAACGCTCATCTTATTCTACGAAAAGCAAGATAAGCATCCAAGATTGGATTTATTTTGAAAATAATTTGATTCAGATTACGCAGCTTTCGCGCTAATCTAATATATGATTGTGATTGTGAAAAAAGAGGTATGAAGTGATTGTAGCTATCCGTGAAGAGATGGATATGACATTAATTATTTTTTTCTCATCCTAGGTTCACATACAATTAAGTCATAAGGTTATCAATAATTTTTATGGCATCCCCAAAATAAGCATCATTATCAGAAAAAAACCCTTTTTCATGAAAGCAATGTCACTTTTTATGTCTTTAGCTAAGTGACTGAAGGGTGCCGATTTTAGTGGTGGCAACAATGAACATTCTTTTAAACAAATAATTGTTCAACCAAACTATCTTTTTTGTTTCCAAATTCAATGCGTGTACAAAAATATTATTTTTCCATTAAGTCAAATTTCCTCGACAGACTTACTGCGAAGTTTCTTCTGCGCTAAAATTGGTAATTGGAATTGGTTCAAAATAATGAAGGGAAAAAATACTTTCCATGAAGAAACGGCTCGATTTCTGTTTGCTTCTATGTACTACTGTAATCTTAAACAGAGTCATACAAAAATAAAAATAAAACTGTAAAGTTCTAGGACTAAGAACGTTGAGAGGCATCTAATCAAGCAGGAATTACGTTTATTATTTTATTAAAAAATTACATATACGTTTCGATTTGTCGAGAATAAGTGGGCAGAAGATGAACTGTCACTGTTAGCACATTGATGACCCACATGGTGGGTCATGCAATGAATGCCACTTGGGACAATGTGACTCACGTGGTGAGTCATGGCTTGAATTTTGTTAGAACGACCGCTATCTTGAAGTAAATTATTCTCAAAAGTTCTGACACTAGAAAATGCTTTCGCATTTGTTGCTCGCTTCATAGAATTACTGTAGGTATACTGTAGTTGACATCTGCATATTTTGGCTCAGAAAATTCTGACTTATCCGTGGAAGGCATTGCCCCACGAGGCAGACAACTAAAAATGCACGTTCTCGTCAATGTGTTAATTTGACAAGCATATTATCACTACTGACGGGAAATTAACCTTGAAAAACGTTTTTTCTTTTGTAGAGAAGTGATTAGTAAAAAAAATGATGAAGGTTTTCAGTTTCTGCAAATTGGATATCAATCCGTTATCACGTCCAAATTTAAGATTTTACAGAAACGAGGTTATCAGACGAGTTATGTAAAAAAATGGGCTTGCAGAATTGTTAGTGTACGATCGCGCGAGTAATTTTGTAAGCGAACAGAAAGAAAATTTCGCGGTATACATGAGTGAAAGCTGAAGAAAAAACAATCAGAGATCAAAGCGTTCAGAGTCTGAAATGTCATAATTATAAGCAACTGGGTTGAAAAGGAATATACCCAATCTTCAAAAAATAACAGTAATAAATCACTTACTTTGACATAAACATGACCCATGAAAGGATTTTGAGTATTCGCATTCACTTGTATCGCAGTGGGTCCACATTCTACCTCGGGTTTTCCATCGACACCATTGTCAACGGGAATACTGTGGACCACGATAGGCAATAAAAGAAGTTGCGCTAGTAGCCTTAATATCATCTAAAGCGATGTCTAGAATGGTCAAAGCGGGGAAGGGGTCGTTTACCAGTATTCCTCGAGGATTTACAGCGCTGCGAGCTCCTGTTGTTAATCTGGCGAACCTGTGTAAGGGGGGGGGGGGAGAGAGGCGGCTTCACAGTAGGTAGCAATTATATCGCGAACAACAGTTCAGAGAGTTTGAAACGAGTAGAAGAAACGAGAACGAGAGCTTTTAGCCTTTCACTAGCATATGTAAAGGCTTTGAAGGATACCTTTATTTTGTGTTTATTTGAAGCGGGATGCAAATCTTGAACAAAAGCCTAGATTTTGACATCGTGAAATTAGCAAGTGCAGTAAGTCATGTGAATCAATGAGAATAAAGCTTCGTTATTTTATTGTATGAGAGATCCAACAGAAACACTATTGATCGTAGACTATAAAGTAATCCTCGTTGGTGCAGATTTTTTTAAATCCTCTAGACTAAAGCTGAATGTAGATCTCCAGCAGCATACACCATATCGAGTCTTGCTCCTGGCAGAAATCTTGTAGAGCATGTCTGAAAATTCTGCTTGACCCCCTTTCAACAAATAAATTGACATAGGAACGGACCTGGTACCACATTCGTGGCCGTGACAGCTTTCCATCCTTTCCAGCAAGTTTTTCTATCACAGGAAGTACTCGCTCCTCGGCAGGAATCAAATATTCCACAATTCTTCGATAGATAGCGAATGGATCGGGATCGAAGTCAAAATCCAGGTCGGGATTCTTAATCAAGCAATCAAACACTCATAAGGGAGGTGAAAACTCCAAAAAACTACACTTCCCTAACCCGTTCAACCTTTCTCTAGCAGCTGACTTACATAGTACTTTTTCAGAATGGCTTTCATGAGAATCTCTCCTGTTTGCTGATCCCTCGCATACAGCGGACCTACAATAATTCTTCGCACTCCTTCGCCAGCAATTTCCCTTGAAGTACCAAAGCCAAGACAAATGCCCTAAATGCATATTCTTCAAATAGAAGTGGTATACGCGCACTTAGAGATGCTCTTCTATTCGAACGATTCTATTTTTGCCAAGAAATATGAGTTGAAGGATCTTTGTATTTATTTTCTCGACGAATAGTTGCACAAAAAAACTTGTGAGGTTGCGCAACATCCATTTGAAGCCTGCATAAGGTAACGACGACGGTAAGAGTTAAATCTGATAAAAGTGCTTCAGATTTCAAACCTTACCAAATTAAGCAAATTGACAGGGCGGGTTTCTACAGGGCGTCCCAAAAAGATGTGCACACTGTTTGATCGTTAATAACTCTCTTGCTTTCATGTCTTTTGCCGAGCTTGAGGTACCATTCTATAGAGCGAGGATAAACTTAGATTTACAGTATGGAGCGAATCAACAATCGCTCTTCGTTACTGTAGGATCACGGTAAGAACGCTCAGCATACAGCGTCAATAAGCCTTTTGATGAAATAACTTCGAAAAAATCCAAAAAATTGTGTAACAAGGTTTTCAGGCGTGCTGATTTTACTATGTAACTTTCCACCAGTTTTTCGAGCTTTCTTGATGGCGTATTCACATTTCTAACAAATATTGGAAAATCAGTTGTTACCCTAAATCTGATATAACTCATGAAAGAAACAGTGTACTGACGTGCAATTTTCATATTTAGAATTAGCAACTTCGATTGACCCAGTTCATAAGTTTCTGGCTTTTGGCTTTTCTTTCTGAGGCAAAAAACTGCTTCTAATGGCTCAAAATCCTTTCCGAAATTCCTACCGTAATCCTACAGTAATGAAGAGCTGCTTATAAATCGCTCCATACCGTAAATCTAAGTTGAACCTCGCTCTTAAGAATGGTATTTCAAGCTTGGCAAAAAACATGAAAGCAAGAGAGTTATTAACAATCAAACAGTGTGCACATCTTTTTGGGACACCCTGTATATCTCATCTTGAAGTTCAAGTACAACAACCCAAAGCTGCGAAAACTTGACAACCTTGTATTTTGCGGCTGGAAGTTTGTGACCTGACATTCCCACATCATTACTTAATCTTACCTAATAATTTTTACTTCATTCTTCACGATTATGATGAAAGCGAAAAAGGAAGAATATTTTCTTAGGTGTGAGCTACCGATTTTATTTTCTTTTGCATAAAACGACATGAACAGAAGGTATAATCAGAACCCATGTACGCACTTGAGAATTCATGGATACTCACTGAATTCATACGATAGGACTCTTTGTTTCTCACACCTGTTGAAGCTTACATGATTGCAAGTGCTAGTCACTCTTCGGAGAAAATAAAATAGACAAAACTTGCTAACCTTATCGTCGAAAAGTGCCGCAGTCTCGGAATCTTCCAACGCCAGTAACTCACGAATTGGCCTTGTTTCTGCACTTACTTCTCGATCAAAAAGTGATACAGCGTCCCAGTCAGATGTTTTGAATGATTCGGCTAAAACAACTCGACAGTCCGCCAAAGATTCCTAGATGAGTTATTTTGTTTTCATCTCTTATTTGAATACTTTGGTGCTAGCACTGTCCCTAGTACCTGCAAGTCAGGGAATCCGCTGGCTTTATCAATTTTGATGTGGTTGAAACGGCGGGCATAACATTCTTTCATTCCAAAATTGCTCACAGTCGGTAGCAGATGATGCACTAAAATTGCCTGCAGTTCAAAACAGTAAATGTTTATGACAGATATTCGTGCTTTTCCGAGCAGCATTTTTCCTATGATGAGATACGACCCATTTTTGACTTTACACAATATTTCATATGCAAATCGGCCCTCGTAAGATCTGCTTACCTGCTTGAATTACTCCTACTTTCCCTTTGAGAGCTTCCCGGAATAGCATTGATCCTATTCCAGAATGCCGATATTCTTCCATAACAAAATAGGCTCCAATTTGTGTATAGTCGCCCTTATTGATGGCAACCAATCCTCCCATCAATTCCTTTTCTGGAAAAGATTTTAACGATTTAAATATCATGAAACGAGCGTAATTGACCCTAAATATCTTAACTGAGATCCTGTTTATTGAAGAGGCAAATCAGCAACATTGAATATATCTCAAAGGAGAAAAGAGAACTCACTCAAATTTCTAGCAACAAGAACGCGAATATTTGAGATCCCATAAGCATTCTCCCAAGCAGTTATGTAGTCATAATTTAGCATATATCCGTTTTGCTCGAATGATAGAGCAACAAGCTAAGAGCGAATAGATTGGGGAAAAGCAAAAAGAATGGGAAAGTCCAACCTTGTCAAAATCTTGCTTTTCTCCGTCATGAAATTTGTACCAAAAGCCGTGCTTCGAGTACGCTCCTCGCCATGGATCTCCAGCGGATTTTGGCAATTTGTTTGAGAAAACCTGAACTCAAAGGTTCTTCCTCGACTTTGCTCAGTGAATGGCTCACGTCAGAGCTAATTTAGCGACATTTACAATATACTTTATCTTTTGCGTATAAACAAAAAATAGTCATTATCCAGCTATCGATATGTAATACAATCATAAAATTGATTTTCTTTACATCACATAACGAAAGTCTTGATATGGAACAATACCATCAAAAGCACGCTATTTGACTTATGAGAAATTGGAGGATGTTTAAAAAAACTACAATTTATCGGTCACTTCAAGAAGCTTAAGAGCTACGTAGAAAAAGGTGAGCTGTAGCGTTTTTATGTTTGTAAATGTCAATTCTCCCATGCACGCTATAACCTTCACACCGTAACTCTCAATTTTGAGTTCTCTCTCGCTAGCAGTTAAAACTGAATTTTCTGAAAATTCTAAATGAGCACTTCCAAGAAAGAAACAGGAGATGAAATGTGGGTAATCCTCTGAGAAAATGATTCGAAATTTTTATAAACTTTCCTGTTCCAGACCCAACCTAAATAGGAGCGCAAGCACATTTGACGTTGCGCGGTTTGCACCAGGGTCAAGCAAGGGGTGTGGCACACGATCGCTGGTTACGACCCCCCCCCCCCTGATTGCTGTCTTAATAAGACCCCCTCTGGACTATACCCTTAAGATAGCACTACTTGGAGGCGGCAGCCGCAGGTTTTGAGGGGGGGGGGTGCCGCAGGCCATTAACTATATAAAAAAAACATTTTTAGCGGACAATATTTATATGAATCAATAGCCTAAACATCGTAGATTCCATAGGGATGTTTTGAGCCTGATTCGTCTTCTTAGCTCTGAGTAATATTTGGTGAGCTCTGAGTAATATTTGGTGAAAGCACAGCGATCAAAAGCGAAAAATGGGAAAAACGAGATTTTGGTTGGCTTCTAATTCAATAGTTTGGAGGTCTTCTGAAACGGGATTCCTGAGGTGGACAAAGAAGGAGTAGTGCTTTGTCTTGAGTGCAAGAAGAAGTAGCTTACTCACCGTTAAGATGAAGTTAATCATGTTTTAAATTACTGCTTTATACAAGGTTGTTTACTGCTCGGAGACCTCAGAGTTCGCTGAAACTTGGCGCATAGGGGTTATTCGACACGCGGATTACGACAATTATGCTTGATTAAAGGTACGGTAGGTTACGGTAGGCATACGGTATCTGCAAGTTTGTGTCGTTGAACATGAATTTTGCAGGATTTCAACAGCGCTTTCATCAAGCCAATTTAGTCACACAGCTTGTACAAGTGCTTTTGACCTTGGGTCGATACGATCCCCCCCCCCCCCCCTGCGGCGTGCCGCACCCCCCGCTTTACCCTGGTTTGCACTTAGCTCACTCCAACTTCTTTCGTGTGGCCTATCAAAAAAAAACGCGTGAAATAAAGGAAGGCGCTGGTTGCTGATAACACGCAATTCATGCAACATTTTGGTGGTCCTTTCCAATCATGATATCAAATAAAAATTACAGAAATAGATTGCAATGCCTCCTTATCACGCGTCGCGTTGTACCTTTGAAAAAGCAAATCAGAGCTTAGATAAGCCAAAACACAGCTGTTCTTATGTAGTCACACATACAAGCTTAAAAACCTAACACATCGAATATCAATTTACCTCCATTACATATGGCTTTCCTGGAACATCGGGTTTTTGTCGCTGAAGAACAGTTTTAAACGATTCCATCTTCCTGTGAACCATTGTCGATGCAGAATGATTTGAGGGAGACTATATCTTCGCCAGTTGCGTCAAATAAGCTGCGATTTCTATTTTCGCGACTACATGTGTACGGTTCGGTCGTTATTAGTCCTCTTGCGGATAAATAGTGCTTTCGTCCAGAGACAGGTTCTTCTGCGAAATATCCAAAGAAAATAAGGTATTATAATTGCCATGAGCTGAAATTGACTGAGAATGTTTGTTTTTGAAAAACTACCGAGATGGAAGAAAGTAAGAACCAGGCTTCGTAAATCATTACGATAAAAAAGACTGACTTCCGTGTATGGAGTGCAGGTTACTTCGTCGTAGTTTTGGAATTACTAAAATTGCTATCCCATATTTCTACTACATATGTCAAGTATGACACTATTCCGACATTATATAGAACTTTGACAGATTCCATCATGGAAAGTGAACTCTCAAGTGATCCGTGTCAGTGCCGAAAGTATGTTTTAACAAGGGAAGGATGTTTAGTCGAAGTGCCCTTTTTAGATGAGATGCAACCATAGGAACACAGCACGCTGATTCCAAATCTGTCTTCCTTATCTGCGTAACGTTTATGGACGAGGAGTTAGAGCGTTTGTTGGAGCAAAAAATATATGGACGTTTAGGATGAAATGAGTAGCTAAAATCTTACCTTACATAAAGCAACCATGTATGAAATAGTTTTTTTTTACATTAATGCTTACTGTGTAAAGTGCTCTGATAATTATCACTGTTCCTTTGTGCTAGAAAAAATATAATGAATATTTTGTCCTACTTGCACATTCACTTTTTTGCTCCAATAAATGCTCGTAACCCCTCGTCCACAAATGTTACGCATATGAGGAAGGCAGACTCGAAATCAGCGTATTATGCCCTTCAATATGGTATATCACAACTAAGAAGGCCACTTCGACTAAACATGCTTCCCTTGTAAGCACGTTTTGCTGGAAAGATCACAGCCCAAACCTTATGGGCTTGTAAAATTGTCGTTAAAGATCGGCTACCGTTTGCTCGTAAAAAGATAACATGATGGGCTACGCGGCTACGCCTATGCTCTATGCCAAGGATGAAAAATGAGTGATCTCACAAATAATTACCACGGCATCTTAAGTTAAAATTTCTTTCAAGATCATCCTACTCGTGTGACCTCAGACTACCTTTGCTAGAGGATCACCATGCTTGGCATCTTACCAAGTGTTTACCGCAGCCCTTTATTATTCAAGTGCCCCGCTATCTATACAAACATGCGACGGCGATTAACGCATGATTCAAGGCGGCCGATAGGCGTCGAAGGAGCAAATTTATGGCTAGCAAACCAGCGTCTAGCTTTTCGAAAACCTTTTTACCGCTCTTGCTTTATCAGTACTTTCCAGCTTTTCCTGTGCTCATAAAATCACTAAAATTTTTCAATCATTTGCATGCACTAAACAGTGCCGAAGCTTCTCATGAAGGGCGAAGATAGCTAAGCGAAAGATTAAGCAGTAAAATATTTTATCCTGAAACTGCATGGACGATTTTTAGGTTGAACCGATAGTTCTATCGCCCTAATTAGAAAATTGTAACATAGTCCTGCTTTGAGGTTATTTGTTGATATCATTAGCAAGCATAAATCATGCACTTTCTTATACACCTTGCGGCTTCTACATGTCTAATTCATTTAACTGCGAGAACAAATAGAAGAAGAGAGTCATTCAAGTATCGCCAATACAAAAAGTCCATTAAAAATCTGGATAAAGCTTAGAAGCTTATGTTTCATAGCATTTTCTTACGTGAAATTCAAATTTTTGGCTTTCTTGATTGTAAGTTTCTGTAAACGGGCTAGTTCGGTATAAGCTTTGTTTAGTTGAAAAGGAAATGTCACAAAACCTAAGCTTTTGGCTGTTGCGATTTTCTGGGAGACGGTCAAGAGGCACGATTTTTTCGGCTGTCACCAACCCAGAACTCAGTTTGGTGCTACGCGAGTCTTCAAAAAGTACCAGATAAAGTGCGTTGGTTTACAAGCTGTCTGAGGTTACCACTTGCTGAGTTTGATGGCTTTTTCTGAAAAATGGATCGAAATATTCACGAAATTGTTCTAAACTGCATTTTCATGGGTTTTTGGCCTTCAAAATTGCTGCTTTGAACTGATTCCAAGTTAGCAACATTGAGCAACTCATGCAACTACTTAATATATCTCCTTTAGTTTAAATACTTCTGGAATGTTATAAAACACTTATTATGTGCTATTTGGTGTCCATTTGGCAATAAAAATCGCGCCTCTTGACATACACCCCGGTTTTCTGTAGCGCTTTGAGATTTTTGACAGGGTGTGCTCAAAATTTATTAAAACTCGAATAATCTCCTTTTTCCATTTGTACGCTGAAACCGGACCATGATAGAGAATGCTATTAGTTGAGAAGACGCATGATTTACTCTTTCCAACAAAATCAAATCTTAGCAGAAAATTTAGCAGTACGAAGCTACAATCATGTTGAAACAATGCGACAGAATTTTGGTTCAACCCAAGCGAGACATATGTCCCCCCAGATATACAAAGCCATTAAGGTACCTTACTATAGCAACCTTTGCAAACACTGAACCGAAAGAAGTACAAACGCTCACTTACTGGGGGTAAGATTACCATTTTGACGCCTTAATCAGTACATTCTGCTCAGGCTTGGCACGGTTATTCAATTTTTCCAGTATTCCAGATCATTCTGTAGCACCTTATAATCACTTCATTGCAGCGTAAGGAACCATAAGTTATAGGTTATTGTGGGCTATGGGTTATCGCCTTTTAGAGTATGACTCAGCCAGAACCTGGCTTGAAGCTACTCCCACGCTCCGCTATGAATCGGACGATGTCTCACCCACAAGCGAGTCATCGTCAAAGCCTTGTCGTAGGTCGTCGATGCTTTTCGCAGCTATTCCAACCGTAATCGGCGGCCGTGCATAACATTTTCAAGCGATAAGCATTGGGCTTCATCGATTGCTGTCCTAACTGATTTGCATCGCAAAAGTTCTTTGTTTTATTGGCTTGTCAAAGGTCAGAATTTTGGAGTGCACGGTCTTCAAATTATCTGATCAATTACCCTTTATGTGTGATTAATTTTGATTTTTATCTTATCAATGTATTATTCCTTTGCTGCACCTTCAGCAATTCACTTGCACCTCTTTCTATGATCATGGTAGATTTCCGCTTCTTACCGGTCACCTTGCATTTTCTTCAAAATTTTTTTCAACATTAAACCGATTTTTGTACCGTTATCGCGTGAACTACTCCATATGACGTGGTGAAATCAACAAAATAGTAATATAGATAACTTTTCGCCTATCCTTGCTCTTTGTTCTGCTTTCCTAATCCTTTAAGAGGCTTGTGCAAGCGCAACTATATAGACAAGAGATAGTCAATTCTGATCACTGCAGTAAAAGGGCAAAAGTGTATAATTTTCGTACTTAATATGTTATTATAGGCATCAGTTACTATATATGGAGTTTCTTTGTTCGCTCATCATCTCTGTCACGTTATTTTTATTCTATACGGAAGCACGAAGTTTTCGCTTTCGTCGGCCATTATTAGTCGATGCCAAAAAAGTAACAATTCAACATCTATAATAAGTTTTGTATCAGCTATGTAATTCTCAAAAGATAAACAAATTCTTCGTGCAAATTCAAAAGAGCCTGGAGTACCTATCCGATTCCTTCACAGTTATGGTTCGAAAGGACTGTGACTCTACCTTCTTTTCTCCATCGCTTACAACAGTATTTGATATTCAAAAATGTAATCAATCTCTATTTTTAACTCTTGAAAAACATTCAGTGTATGTTTTGGCTGCGCGGACTGGATACTACAACCTGTCAGTTCATTTTTATTCACCTATTGATTGATTTACATTCAATTTTTTGAAAAAATATTCCCATGCATGTCTCGTATCCAAATATAATCGATCCAGTTTGGTTCAAAGGCAAATAGAAAAGGTGTGAATCATGCATGCATCGTATGCAAATGTTGCGACGTGGAGACCGACATCTCCTGACATCGTACGGTCTTTGATTATAACATTTTTTTGGAACATTCTTTTCGTTGCTATTCAAATCTAAAGGACATTATTCGCTGTGTGAAACATCATCGCAAGAAATTAGTACAATTGTGTCGCTGCCAATGGTTTCGCATTCTTCATTAACTTCTATGACTTTTCAACAAGTTTCTCCGCGCTAGGTATTCTAGCAAATTATCCATCCAAAAAAGACTTGCATACTTCTCTTCCTCAATATTTTCCTTCGTAGAGGTTCCTCTTGGATGTCTCAATATCTACGAACAAAAAATCACAGTTCATCGATTGTTCATTGAATTCGATCGTCTTTTCTTCTTTCTGAACCTTAACCTTTTCTGCCTTGGTCAACGTTTCCGCGAAATTCTGGGAAGACATAAAATTGTGCTAGACCAATTTCGCTTAACAGGTGATAGCGGTTGCTTTGATCGTAGCCGAAAATAGATGTGGCTAAATTAAGCAAAGAGTCTGGTAAAGCTATCGCTAATGGGTTCACGAAGTTAAACTGCTTTGTTGACCGCTAATTTTTTTTTCAGTTTTAGCGATTTTCCATACTTTTTTGTGGGTGGCTAATGGCTCACCTTTCTAGCGTTGTTTTGCGTTGTCTATCTTCTTTACTGGAAGGATTCTAATGTTGTTTCTGTTTGAATTATTTACCAACCGGATGCTAGTGACGGCTACATACGTTGCCATTTCGACCCGCTTCTCTACCCTCATCCGCCCTCGTCGCTTTTTGTTTGCTTTCGTTTTCCGGGTCTGGTTAGCACACCTTCGTCTCACAATGTTCATCTATTAATTCACATGGTCCTTGAGTAAATTTTTGTTTTGCGTTCTATGAGCTAGTGACAGCTTCAAGGTTTACATATTCATCATGTTACTAAATAAAGTCAGAACTCGTAAAAATTTGGTCCGTAAAGGGGCCATTACTTTGTTCCTTCTCTTCCAACCTTCAAAGGCCCCTAATTGTATCCTTTGCCCTTGTACCATTGCGAACGCTTACCCAAACCGCATGCATTCGTACCAATGTGTTGAGAGCAAATAAAGGCTCGTCAATCGCTCTAATCCGCAAGCATTTCCCACATGATCAATCGTTCCTGAACGTTTGTATGTTCTTCTTCTGGGACGTTCGGGGCATTCGAGAGAATTCTGAATTGTGGGGGGGGGGGTGGGGTCACTTTAACATTTCGTTTGCTATTTTGTAAATGTCATGCGTTCAAGAGAGACTGGATTGCCTTTTTTGTCTAATTTGTGATTCCCAATTCTGCAAATATCCTTCCCGAAGAAATCCGAATTCAAAGTAGATCTCACCTTTGACTCTTCAACAGTCGCCATTGATCCTAAGATCCACTCTCAACGAATAAGGCCTCACCTTCAAAAAACAAAAACTTTTGTAAAAACTTTTTGTACGGTTCTCGGATAAACACACATGTCTGGTTTCAAAATAAAAATAGAAATGTGCCCCCTTTAGTGCAAATTCGTGAAGGTATAGAAGTGGGCACGTGTCACGACCACAGTTATGTACACACAAATCCTCAGAATGTTACCTTAATACATGTGACCGCTTTTGTTTCTGTCTTGTAGTACCCTGATCTGTTAACTAGAAGAATTTTGGATAACTGAGCCAACTACAGTATTCACTCTCACCTTTTTCGCGCCAGTTATTTGAGGAATCCATGAATCATATCGTTTCTGCAGCTAGTTACAGATTACAAGCTCTTAAAAGTACAAAGAATTAATGTAAATGCGTCCACTTTGCAACGACCTTATTCTTTATCATTGCTTATTGCATAATTTACTTATATTTTGTCAGACTGATAACTAGCACAACCTGTACCTTCACTTTGCCTGGCTACTGGATTATGTACAAATGCCAGTGTTTGCTCTCTCAATGTTTTTTGCTTCAGACATTGTGCATGATCCAGCGTTTGTATCGATTTTCAGCATTCTATACTGAAATAATTTGCTTTTATTTGACGAGGGTGAGAGAAGAGTAGAGTTTGCTAAAAAGCTAATAATTTGTAAGGCGGTTGTTTGCAAGTGATGTAAATTTTGCTTTGATAAAATTTGAGATTGGCATATTCCCTAGCTCCATGGATATTGTTTGTAAAGATTTTCATTGATATGCTCTGTCTGAACCCTTGGCAAGCTGTCCCTTCTTGTGTGCTTATCCTTTGAGTAATCTGTTTTTCTTGTCCTTCATGCACTAGTCAGAGCTCAAAGCTAATATTCAGCAGTTGGTACGATTTGCGCTTTTCATCAGATTTCGAACATGCCCACAGTTCAAATACTATTATTTAAAGCTTATCTTCATTATTTTTTCATAAGTTGTATTAAGGCAGACCTCTTAGTCCCCTACTTAGCATTTTTGTCATGGAAATTACCTATACCATCTAACCTCTATTAATTGAATTATATAAGATCAGCAGAACCGCCCATGCCTAGTTATAAATCATTAATCCTTTTATACTCGCTATACAATTCTTAGCAAATGCGTATCGTATTTTTTTGGGATCAGCTTCATAATGCTAAGTTTCATGATTTACGCATTTTCTGGTCTGAAAGTTATAACGTGCAGTTTTGTACTAGTTTACTAAAAATCCTGTACTTTTTGCTACCTTCTTTCTAATGCATCTTCCATTCCATTTTCTGGGACTGGCACGCCCAGACACAATCTTATCCGCACAATCATCTACATTGCATTCTGTACCAGCTCATCGTCTCCTCTGTAGCCAACAATTTTCTATCGTATTTCCTCAATCATTATTATTCTTTATAGCCGTGTATGTGGCGAGAGCGCGACCGAACGTTGCGCTGGCTGATCGTATGGGGGCTCTTTGCTGGCGCTCAACAACAAGTTCAGCAAGGACAGTCTGGCAATATCAATCAAAATCTGGGAAATCCAGATTCCGGTGTGCTCTTCTCAGGAACCGGTAGCAATGTCTATTATGGAGGTTGGGATTCCATCATCGTTGGTGTAAAGAAAAAATCCTTCTTTTCAGTGAATTTGGTGCCATTCGGTCCCGAAGTTGGTGACCAAGAAGTCATTCCGGGTATGCTGACTTCTGGACAAACGATCGATCTCCACATGTATTTTCCTTTCTATGGAGGATTATATAATTATACCACGGTGAGAATGAGAACTGATTTCCAAGCTTAAAATAACTCATTCTTGTCTGCTTAAAGATTTCCGTAAATGGCTATATTGCATTCGCCGTTGTGCTTGACCAAGGGCCAACTATCAACATAGGCCCGGATGCAACCGACTGGCCGAAGCATCAGGATCCTGCCATGATTGCTCCTTATTTATGTAAACAACAGGTAGGATCAAACAGCGCTAAATTGGGCGAAGTTATGAAATTCTCAATTCAGATACCTCAAGACATGAACCCAGGGTTGCGTTCTGGTGTTTTCTTCCGGTTGATGATGCGACAGTCACTGTTCGGCCGAGGTTCTGGTAGTAACATGAACCTTGGTGGCAGCTATCAGAGCAGTTTTTTTGGGCAGTCGGCAACTCAGGTGAGCAGTGGAGCTGGAGCCTTTTTTATCAGATTTTGACGTCTTGAACTCCCCAAAAAGTACTTTATTCTTAGGCTTGTCAAGGAACTCATGGAGGCTACGTACGATGCGATCAAAACAGCGATTATTTTCTTGATGAAATGATGCGATGGCTACAAGGTGCGTTGCTATTTTTGAAGTCTAGCTTATACTCACGAAATTCAAGAATCCTAATCTATGCATTTTTGCCTGTTGATCTGGGCTTCGTTAGTCCCACTGGCTCTGATTTTTTTTCATTTCTCACGACTAAGCCGTATTAGCGTGTCAATAAGAAACTCCTGGTGGTCCCTGCTTAGAAAATCTGCACCGGCTTTTCGTAACTTATTCAAGACTGAGAGCAATTTCAATCCCTATTATTGCTGTAATTTCTCTTTTCAAACCTCAATTTATTTTTGCCCTTTTTAGAAGGAGTCGCCGGCGCGGCTGCGTTCCGAGCTGATGCCGCTTTGGTCGTCACATGGTACAACACTGCTTCTGCTATTTCTGGCAGAAGTGACATGGACGCTGGACAGCTCGCTACGTATCAGCTTGTATGGCTTACCGATGAGGTAATAGATATACCCTACCATAAAGGTGGATTGCACTTTTACGACATCTCTCTTGAAAACGCTGGGTGAGGTGGGGATTGTTGGTAGAGCAACGGATATCGATTCCAGTACTGGATTGGGGGAAACTAGAGGGTTTGGAGCTTCGTAGTTTTTTTGGATAAAAATTTTTGTGTAAAAATTGGCTGATTACTCAAAGATGCTTAGTCCGACTTCATATTTCCAGGCTGCTCGTCTTAGTTATGTGATTCTAAACTACGATAAGCTCGGTTTCGATGCAGCCGACTTCCGCGCCAATTCTAGGAGTGGCCGATGTCAGGTACGCACTCTATTATCCCTCAAATCGTGCCAAACATCCCAAAGTACGTTGTTCGCATTCCACTTGTACTTTTTGCGAGGCATGAGTCATGGCCGGCCTGCTAGAGCTTGAACACGGAGAAGTAGTGTGGGAATCGGACTAGTATTTACCTAGCTGGCACCACCGATCGAACACGCCACTCTGTGTAAATAGAAAACAATTGCGTGTATAGTGGTAGACGTAGACAATTAGAAAGTGGTGGTCTTGTACTTTTAGTGAGTCACTGACTGAGGTGAAGTGTTCTACAGTCACACAGGAAGAACGTTTGCATCTGTTTGTATATGGGAAAAAATCCAGCACAAAAAGCTGCTGTGTTTTGTGAAATGCTGGCGTTTGCGCTTCTTACACTTTGAACTAACACACTAACAATATTACTATCTGAGTTTCAAAAAAATCTCTTCATAATTCGAAAACGTGACATTCGTTCTTAAGCATTTTTAACTGTCCAAAAATTTGTTTAGGCAGTGTTCAATGGAGGAAATCACACCGGTATCGTACCTGTTGATCCAACCCAAGCTTTCAAAAACACTCCCAAAGTAAGTTTTCATCTTTCTATATTAGTAAAGATGACTGAGATAGGAAGAAAAAAGTAAGTAGCATCGTGAATAATAAATTCAAGCGAATTTCTGCAATACTTTACTCCACATAATGGTCATTTGAAATTATCGGTAATTTGATGATGTGGCTGTTGTTTTCAATACCTTCTTTTATATTACTTTCCGACTTGATTCTAGGTCTTGTCCCAACGCTCTGGAGTTCCTCATATGGTACGTGGACGCTACATGTTCAGAGTAGATGATGTCGTACGACCCGCTGGTTGCAGTAATAAGACTGGGGGAACATGTAAGTTGACCTTCGATTTGATTCCTGCCGTTATCACTGCATGAATATAAATCGTTTGATTCTGAAATTTGTAAGCACCATACTCGCACTTCAGACTTACTATGGGGACTAATGTAAAAATCACAGATTGGCATCTTTAGCGAACTGAAAAAAGAACAATTTAGCGAAAAAAGCAATCGAATATAATCTATCTACCGTTTGAGGTATGGATGGTGGTGCTGCAGTCAGTATTAGGGTGTGGAACGGTGTGGATGGCGTTGATGTAGTTGTAGCAGTGTTTGGTGTGGATGGCGGTGCTGCAGTCAGTGCTGAGTGTGGGAGTGGTATGGTGTAATGTGTAGTTGTGGCGCTGCTTGGTGTGGATGGTGTTGCTGTAGTCGTAGCACCAGTTGGTGAGGATGGTGGTGCTGCATTGATGTAGGGTGTAGTGTGGTTTGGATGGTGGTGGTGTAGTTGAGGCGCTACCTGGTATGGAATGGTGTTGCTGTAGTTGTAGCGCTGGATGGTGTGGATAATGGTGTTGTAGTTCTTTCGTTTTTGTGGATAGTGGTGCTGTAAATGTAGCGCTGCTTAGTTGGATGGTGTTGCTGTAGTTGTAGTAACGCCGCTGGCGGATGGTGTGGTGGAATTGTAGCTGATGTGCATGGTGATGTTCATTCAGAGAGAGGAGTGTTGCTATGATGGTGCTGGTGGTGCTCATTTAGCACTTACCGTTGAAACTGCACCTTTCACAAGAACCCCGAATTTGGTGCATCGATCTTATACAAGATAACACACCTGATAAATTGTAACATTTCTTTACGTGTATGTGCCGAAATAGTAGTCATTTTTTCAGACCCGATGTTGATCTATCCTAATATCGTCAACATGATGGGTGAAATGACTGTGGATGTGAATGCCATCTGTCTAGATCGCTCTCAAACCTATATTCTTATGATAGAACAACGACAGGTGCCTTTCCTCCTTTACCTAGCTGCTTGGGGTTCAGTTCGGATTTCTAGACAGCTACGTGTACCGTTCTGAATCCATCCATAGCACGATGCCATCTTCCGAAAATCTACGACTGGGGAACGAAAACAGTCTACTTTCAACCGCAAAGTGGCGGTGCCAACGACGAAAAAGCTTTTGTGGGATATATTTATTTCGGTACGATACCTTGATAACAAACTTATTTACAAGTTTGTAGAGCTACATTTGACTTGTTTTAGTTCCTCCAACTCTTGATCCAATGCGATTAGATATCGGTAACATCTACGACTGGTTCAAAAATCCCGTTCCATACCAGGTCTAGAATTTTTTCATGGCTTTTGGATCTCACAGAGGATAATCGTTCTATAGGTGATGCCACTAACCTGGTACCCACGTAATTTTACGAATCCTGACATTGCCACCCATATGGAGTCAGTAAGATTGAGCGATGATGCCATGTACAGCGTACAGCTGGGACTTTACGTCATTGGATACAGGGAGTTCAAGGACGATGACGTGAGATTTTTTTCCAAATGCACTTGAAGTCTAGAGTCGGGGGTGTTTCTCACATGTTGGCGGCCTTTGAATAAAAAACATCAATTTTAGATCAAAAAGTTCCGACCTGAACATCGCGTTCTTTGTCGCCTTGCCACCTATTCCAACCGAAACACTTATGAATATAGATGGAAACCACAGGAGGAAAGGATAAACCTATATCAGGTAAGGTTTGGCATTTTGTCAGTACTTGGGTTCATTAATATTGTATTTCGTATTTCAAGGTAGAACAGTGGTATTTGAATGATTGGCAACGAACACATGAGCTGTATAACTACAGATTTGGATACCTGAAGCTATCTCCGATAAAGCCAAATCAACTAGAAAATCAGCCTCAAACTCTCCTTTCTGGGTAAATTCTTCGATTTTTTGCTTTCTTGAGGTGTACCTTCATAGTTTAGTCTTGTGTCTGCTCCAATTTCTCTTCACTGGTTATGGACTACAAATAACCCAGAGTATTCTACCACCACATATTCTCAAAACGACGAAAGCGCAAGGGTGGAGTTTGTCAAACAAAAATCGCTGGAAATGTGCCATGATTGGTAATCTTCGTTGTTTGGTTGAAATTCGTATGCATCCGATCACGATGTCAGGTACAACGAGGACGGTGCTCAGTGGAATTTCATTCGTGACACGGAAACGAATTCTTCATGTCCATGCATAGAGAAACAGGCAATGGCCGATTTGGGTCGTTTCATGCCTCATCCCAGATGCTCACAAGTGAGGCGAATTGCATTTGCTAGAAAGTCGTTCAACTTGGCGTAACCTCACGTTTAGGCATTCCGTGATATCACTTGTACATCAGCTATCGGTGCTAGAAATTGTTATATGTCAGCTCAGAATATATACGGGTCATATGCAGGAACAGGACATGGATTTGAAAGCGAACATACAGCGTTAGTGAACCCTACTAATAAAATTACGCTCTACTAAATTTTTATTTTCATACTCTAACTCAAAATTCAAAAATCACGTAATGCAATAAGTCATTAATGTCATATGTTACTGAGTTTTGTAAGATAATGATAGAGTTTTAAAAAACGAGATTAATCTCTTCTTCCACTGCTAAATTTTCGGAAAATTTTTGCCCTTCTCGAGAAAGGGAAGTATTTTCCCATATTCTCATAACTTTCAGGAGATTCCCCACTCATTACGGACAAGTATGCTGTTATGATGATGCTGGCCATTTGATGCAGACTAGCTACCAACCGGTCATAAAAGTCACTCCAGAAGTCCCGTATAATCCTGGTTTTCCCATGCGTGCCTATGAATTTGGCACATCTCCATATATGGGTCAATATGAGGTAGCCTGTGTTCCAAATTATTCATCGAATTCAAATAATCAGAAAAACTTATAAATTTCAGGTCCCGGGTTTGTCCGCATTCCACAATGACTATATGCCATATTTTTTGTGCTGTAAATTTGCTGATTTTCGATGTCAAATGTTCTACTGGCGACGACCGTCCAGTGGCTGTCAAGAGTATCAACCACCTGCATACGGTACATTTATTCCTTTTCAAAAGCAAGGTAATTCGCTCAAAGGTTCCGTTTCAGGAGAAGGCATGGGAGCTGGCACATTCAACACAATCGACAATGATAAATTTATCTTCAATGAACCTGGAGTATTCAACATGCTGTACATTCCGCAGACACCTACCACTCCAGAAGTTAAAGTTCAAGCAAGATTGGAGCGATATCCAGATCGACGAGTTGACTTTAGTGAGTTTTCATGGAAACTTTTGTCTTTTTTCACATAACTAAAAATTTTCCTCCAGGTTTGCTTGGCCACGGAATGTCCCAGCAGGATCTGGTGCAACCGACAAATACCACAGTTATTACTGGTATAGCACTTGAGGCCACAGGCACCGATCGTGTTCATATAGTCACAAGAAAAGATACTAGACGATTTCGGTACAGAACTAGTATCATAGTAGGAAATATCATGAGATATTTCGACACAATGAGGATTCAGAGGTTCAAGGGTAAGCAAAGAAAACTTTGACAATCGCCTGTGAATGAGGAACAAATCATTTAAGGAGTGCTAATCTACGTAAACAACGTTGAGCGAGGACAGCCTGAGATTTACGTTGTCTTGGAAGAAGCCCAAATTGGTATTCGTGTCAGGGAATCATACGCCATCGATGTTGATCGCTACTCAAATTACCAGGAAAGCATGGGTTTACTGAACGTTGCCATCAGTGTACCACCCCAATATGGAGTAGTAAGTATAATATCTCCTAATACAATAGCTCAGACAGATTTTATTATTTTCTTTAGCGCCCAGACGGAGACAAAACGAAAGAGGTGGAAATGCGACAAAGATACAATCTGCCACGAGTAGCCGGGTTAATGAGACCGTTCCCAGATCAGGCATCTGCCAGCTTTATGCAGTCACTAACTTTGAATGATGTGAACTCTGAGGGGTACAGACAGCAGATCATCAATATGTGTAAGGAATTTTATGCGTTTTCATAGCAAATTTTTTTGAACTGCAAATCTGCTATTTCAGACCGAGTGCAAGGCTCGGGTGAGCCGGGGTCAGACCAATCACTATCGTCCGCCAATCAAGCTGGCATGCCTACTGAGAATATGTTCACCACTAGTAGGGATGAAGACAAGAAGTTTGAGGTTAGAGATTCATTTCACAGCTTTTAGCTCTCGAAAAATCTTTTCTTTAGGTATTCCCCGAAGCATCCATGAAGAGTGGTCCAATCTACAAAGTGGCACCAAAATATGAAGCGTAAGTTTTTACACTGGATAATAGAAAACCTTCATTTTCGCAAAAAAATTGCGTTAGTCTAGCTAGTTAAACTCGTTAGCTATTGAAAGCTCAAGATTGCCAATTTATCTCATATCTGTCTACGAAATATACCGTACATTGATTTTTTAAAATTTTCTAGTGGACGTTACCGATTCTACCCAATCACTGGTCAAACTCTAAACCAAAGACTGCAGACTTGTCGCGATCTTCAGCAACAAAATATAAGTAAGCCATGTTCACAATTTGTGCCCATATTTGCTTTTGTTTCAATTGAAATTAGAGGTCAGAAAATTGAGTATTCGTAGCTGCCTTTCTCATAATTTCAGTCAACATCCAACCTATGCAGTCCCAACTCACGGAGTCCTATGGTATGTCACAATGTCCTGACAACCCAGCGGCTATAATCTCGGAATGTGGCGATTCTGTACCGTGCCTCTACGATTACACTACTCTCAACGCTAAGGTGACCATTCCAATTCTAAAGCAACTTATCAAGTTCTCAACAAATTGCATCTTTCCTTCAGATAAAAATTCGAAAAATTTTAGGTTCTGGGCGTTCGCGTCAAGGAGGAATGGAACGTGTTTACAACGGAACGGCTTGATGCTAGCCGATTTTGTGAGTTTTGTTTCTAATTTGATTGAACCTTTTTTTGTACTCATTGATGATCGAAAAATTCTAAAAAGCCAGATATCATATTGACAAGAATACAATCAGATATGTACTGAGCCATTGCCATAACTTGAGTGTTAATATGATTTTTTAGACAACAGCTGCGGGCCCATTAACATCGAATACCCCGAATATTTGATCAAAACCTCGTCAATGTACTCCGCTTACATGCAAGGCGATGTGGCCAGATTCGAATGTGTCCAATCACACTGGATCAAAGGTGTTCATGAGTACAAATGTGAGTCCTTCGCTTCCCCGAGTCTCACAACTTTTGAGTTCAAAATGAATTGTGTTTAGGTGGTATCGTAGTGGACTATAATCGACCAAATGAATATCGCTTTGAATGGAACAAGGGCGAGCAACCGTGGTGCCGATCAAGAGAGAAAGAAAATTTCCTTATTTGGCTAAGTGCAATTCTAGGAACTATTGCTTGTATCATGGTAAGTACAAACCAAGTGTCATATTTTGCAGGTCAAAAAAAATTTTTTTTGAGGCAATCATCTTCATTTTCTTATGTTGTTGGTGCGTAAAACAGCAGAAACGTGAAGAACAGCGAGGACTCTATGCCACTGGTAATAGTCGATCTACCTCCTTTAGCAGGCAAAAATTTGGAGCTCCGTCGGTTCGTTTCTTAGGGTTAGCTCATTTTTTAACCAGAAGTGAAAAAAATCATTTTTACAGTCAACTGAGACGGAACCGTTGCAAGAAAAGCCGCGATACGCAGACATTCTACCTCGAAATGGTGCTATGTATCGAGAACAGTCACCACGAGGGTTTAGGTAAGCAAAAAAGACCATTTTGATTTACAAAAAAAAACAGTCCTCTTTGATGAAGCACGCTGGAGAAGATGAATCCATGCAAGAAGGGGTTTGCTTGTAGATAATCAGGTGCATTTCCAGAAGGAGAAGGGTGAAATCAGGGACTGATTAGAACTTAAGCAATCTGAATTTTTCGAAAGTTTCAAAACCAGTCAAAGCCACACAATCACTTGCACCGATTTACAACTTATATAGATAATATGAATTTTTCATGGCCCGTTTTGGGTCTCTTCTGGATTTGTCACTGCTACCCGTATAAGAAGTTTCTTATTTTGCTTGATTAGAGATCCATGTTCGGGTTATCATAGCCTTGCTAAACAAATCCGTAATGCCTGATATCATTCAAACACTATAGAGAAAGATTGATAAGTTTTAGCAAATATTATAGGAATATTATTTTCTACAATAGATAGTAAACAGTATAGTATCAGATATAAATAATCTCGAAAGTTTTAATAGAATAGGCTTTTTAGTCTGGGTAGGCCTTTCTTGGAAAGGAATGATTAGGAAAATCTTTACAAAATTAGAAAATTTAACGAGCTCTTATTTTTGATCAATTTGTAGACGGACAAGGGAAACATTGATGATGGAGCATTTTCAGAATGGACGACCGGCCGGGTCTACCGTCCCATACTTCAACCCCAGAATCTGCTTTAGTATCTTCCAGTAAACTACACGGATTTAACACCTCGGTATAGGCTGGCCCCACTCCGCACTGCCATACTACACTCCCATAATCTCAACGACTGCTGTTCATTTGTGCATTCCCGTTCTAATCGTTTACCTCATCAACCGTTTGTGCCTGATTTCATATCTTTTCGAATGATTCTTTCGCATTTTTTCCCTTGTTCTCACATATTATTTCTACTTATTATTTATCACTTTCACTCATGTACATTGCCATGACTGATGACTTGTTATTTGATCTTATTTTTGACGAACAATAAAAGTTCAAATATCAGTTGTTGCCAATAATAATTGTTTCCCTTCTTGCGCTGCATAAATAAACGGAAAAATGTTTCCTCGAGAAAATTTCCGTAGACTGCTGTCGTGATTAGTGTTAGCCCATTTTTAAGTAAATTTCGATTCAATTCTCAGACATAGCCAGTAAGCTCTATCTTTTTTATATTCCATTAAAAACAATTTTAGGGATCGAATTGGAATAAAATATTTTACAATGGAGACTTACTTGCTATGGTTTAAGTACTAATAAACGCAGAATTTCGCATTTTTAAATATAGCAAGGGTATTTTGATCGCAATTTATGAAGAATTTGAATGAATGCCTTCAGATTTTTTTCTATAAATTTGCATCTAAGAAAACTTTTTTACACATAAAATCTGCTCTGCTTCTCACGTGCATTAGTATACCAAGAATTAGGCCTTAATTTATTGTTTTGAATGAAGATTTCCGTTCGATGAAAAGAGACGCGCGAGAAAAAATTGGGTCAAACGTTAAGATTGACCAGTTCTTTGTGAACGTCTCATGAAAAGGTGAGTTTTGGATGTTTACTTATTGTGGCTTAAATATATACTAATAAAATATATTGGGATTGATTGATAATTGGGATTTTAGGCTTGGTTCGGATGTGATTGGAACTCTGTTGCAATGTTTGGAACTATTTCGAGTTTTGACCATCATATTCCACAATGAAAATGATGTTGAACCTCTGACTCTGCATTGTCGATACCGTGATTCCGAGGGAATAAAAATTTGAAATAATTTTTTTGCTCGAAATAATTAAACAGCGAAGAAATGCAGACAAATGACCTGCTTATCTGTATTGTTGCGCTTTTTCTCGAGCTTGATTTAGACGAGTTACGATGTCTCTGGCTAGGACGATTTTCATAGCTTTATCTCTTGTCTCAAATCTCCACCCTTCGGTCTCATCAATCCTAAAACTCACCGATTTCAACAAAGTCTACTTCACCAAATAAAGGCTGTTACCTGAGTGGATATCCGATGTGGGTCCCTGCAAGAACTGTCAATATGAAATGGTGAAAATGCTTGAAAGCTGGCAGACATTCATTATCCGCATCGTTTTTTGCTGCTGAGTAGCGCAACTGTAAAGCAAAAAATTGTATTTCTCGTGGACTGATCGTTAATTAAAATGCAATTTGTGAAATATAATTTTTTGGAATAATTTTATAGACTTTCTATATGTTTTCACCTCGAAAAATCCTGGTACTTACCTTTTTTGGTTCTGGCTGTTTCATCACGAAATTGATCACTTTCCTCAATGATGCTTCGTAATTTTTGATATTTGTGTACTCATCCCTTAATAAAAATATTGTATGCAAAATTAAAGAAATGATATACAAGCCTTACGTTAACATTATATCACTGTATCTGTAGAAAAGATCTCCTATGAATAGTCTTTTGTCATTCGCATACCATAGCACAAGGCTGTCCGGGGTATGTCCCGGGGTCCATATAACCTGCAAAACGATGTGGGACCCACACAAAGTTAAATATTTTTGAATCCTGCACCACTATTGCTTAGTATTCTTACACGTGTTTTTTCACGAAAAAACTTTTCTGAGGAAAAAAAGGCAAACGTAAAAAATTTCGCTTTTTCTCTCCAAACTCTTGCTGTCTTGATAATGGAAAAGGTGAGTCTCAAAAAAGCGCTAAAATCTGATTGTTAATATTGCTTTGTAGGTAAGGTTTACAATCGCTGCAGTTTTGCTGATTCCTGAAACGAAAACGACCGCTGATAATAAGAATAGTGTTTGGGTTTTTCCAATGATAAATAGTAAAGCTTGTTTAAACCATGAATTGACTGGTCAGCGATTCATTGAGTAGTTTTTTAAAAAAATAATTCAAAGAAGAGGAAAAAATTGTTTAGGAGAGTAAAAAACAACAAAATTGCGTCACTTATGCCTTGCACCTTGCGCGATAAAGACTCTATTACATGAAACTTTTGATTAAAGTGGCTTGGCAGCTGGAAGTCGGTGCTTTGTGACTTAATCAAGGCCGCTCGCGCCCGCAACGCACTCTGCGTCTCTCCCGCGCGCGTACTCTCTGATCATTACCTAGACTTAACTAGGTCACGAAGCCCGCCTTCCAGCCGCCGCTCCAATTGATCAAAGGGTACATGGTTTATTTGACCTTTACTCTTTTCTTTCCTAGAACAGCTCGTGTAGAAGCTTACCTGCACAACATTGCGAGCATGGTTTTTGTCTCCTAAAAGGATATTTTCGCCATCTTGCAACCATCTTGTCACCTTATAAGTGTTTATCTGAAAGAAAATCTCCCATTTCTTGAATATCTGTGGTTTTATTCACAGATTGTATCAATTTCTGCCTTGTAAATCCTATGAAAAAATTTCTGTTTGTTGACGAAGGATGAAACTTGGATAAAGCAAAAGTATTTCCTACTTGGAAACACCTCTCGATCTTGATTTCCAATTTTATGCCAACAAATAATTGTGATATACCTCACCTCCCAGTGCCAACTGCTGTTCATAAGTTTTGTATAATACTGATCGTTGCCAGAAGCACAAAGATCCTCAACCATATGTGAGAGGCCTAGTTTCCCTACTGTTGAAAATCGAAAATTTCCACCAGTCTGGAGGGCAACAAATTTATCAGGCTTACTGGAAAAGGTTCTACCTGTTCAGGATGATTGTGTGTATTCACAACTATGATTTTCCTATTTTCTAGGATTTGTTGTTGTTGTTTGATGAAGAAATAGATGTTTCCACAACCACATCCAGTGTCGATGACAAGCACTAGAAAATGAGTTGAAGATTATTTTTGAATATTTAACACATTCACGACAATGCTGATTTTTCGATTACCGTTTCGGACTTTTTTCGTCTTGTCAAACTTACGACCCACCCGCTGGTCGTATCGTCCGAAATGGTAATCTACTTAAAAATTCAAAAATGTCTCCGAAATTTCCCCCACAAAGGTTATCGATGGCGCTAATTATCAAAATATGATTTCAGTTTTTGGCATTGTACGGTAAGGTTACGGTAGTCAATCTGTACGAACCTAATCATCATGTAAAATAAAATCCAAAACGCAATTTTTCATGGAAATCCATGATACTCTATGATACCCACCCGTGGGCCATATTGTCCGAAACGGCAGAACACGTACGACCCACCGGTGGGTCGCATTGTCGTGAATGTGTCAACAGCTTACCTTTACTTTCTCCGACGACCAGATATGAAAGCGGAAAGCAACCTCGGGTATCCTCTTCGAGAATACTCCATATGTGATCAGATATCTGATTTAGCTGGAAATTTAGTTCTTCAGTGGTTCCACGTTGGAGAATATCCATCCAGGAAGGGAAGAATAAATGGCTAACTGTCCCATGTGCTCGCGTGTGAGCGATGATGTGCTGTTCAAGACTGCATTAGTTAGTAATGGATGGAGAAAAGTCCAACATCGTTTTCGGCTCTTGCATTTGTTATGGAGACGAAAACAGAGCACTCACTTTTTTATAATATGAGAATAACACAAGAACTTGGACACTTTTGGAGAGCACAGCTCAGAAACTCAGAATGTAGGCAAAGCTGATTATTTTAGGCAATGACTTGTTTAATATTATAATAATGAAAAAAATTTCAATATTTCAAGAATTACTCTATGCAGGTAATTTAAAAAATTTTAAAAATTTTTAAAAAATTTAAATTGGACTTATAAAAAATTTTTTTCGGAGGCACGCCCCTTTTTTCTAAAATTTTGGGGTCAGGCGGCCGCAAAAATTTTCGGAGTGCGTGGCTAACGCCACGCATCTTCATCCGAAAATTTTTTTGTCACCCCGCCTCCGAGCTGAAATCCTGGGTACGCCATTGCTATATCGTATGCATAAATTTATTGGTAAGCTCCATTTTGAAGTGAGCTTTATATAAAAAAAATTATGAAATAAGTAAGTTGCCTAGTATATCGTTCCTCTCTAAACTCCCACCTCTTTTTTTCTCTCAAAAATTTATCTCTCTTCTCGGTAGAAACAGACACAATAGAAATTAATTTTTATTTCTTTTTTCTTTGACAATATCAGCTCGAATTCTCATCAAGTCTTGAGGGACAAACTGCTTTGTGTTTTTCGAGCACTTGAGCGCGAGCAAATGATAGATTACAGTAGACACATCTAAATACACATTGCCTTATGAACAATTCTTGATAATGGGACGAGAAATTTACCTATGTTTCCTTTGCGGAAAATGTGTTTGTTCATGTGCTCTGAGATTGCTACGATCAGCGAAATTTCGGCCACAGAACGAACAAGCGTACGGTTTCTCACCTGAATGAAGTTATAAAACGGGCAAATCATTTTGATTATATCTTCACCAGAATTATCAAAAATTCTGAGAAGAAGTGAATCAAGATACGAGAAAAATTTGCTAATAGATACCTGTATGTGTTCGCTGATGACCTTTCAATAACCAAGGTCTACTGAAGCTTTTTCCACATTTCTCACAAACACACGGTAAGGAATGTGTTTTTAGATGCATCTTCAGTGCTCCGGGTGATCTGAAAATGGATATGAAGAAAACCTGAAATTCCTTTCATACTGTGAAAATGAACTTTGGATTTACAAACTTAAGAAATGCTTCATTCGAAACGAAAATTATGAATTCACTTTGAATAAAAAATGTACATATTGGCTCCTACATGTGTCGAATATGCCTATCATACATTTACTATAGGTGACCAAAATATGGCGCATTAAAAAAGGTCAAAAGAGTAATTCTCAATCTTTCCGAACCCTGTAAGTCTCATTAAATTCGCGACCATTAGTGGGTGCGGTGTTGATCAAAAAATTAGTTACAGAATCTATCACCTCGTAATTGCAATGAATACGTTCTGAATTGTTCGGCGCATTGAATATACTTTGGTTTTTTTGATAATCTTATTACTGAGACAAAAAATTATATGGAAAAGAAACAATGATTGTATAGACTTATGTAGTATGCACACCAAGACCGGAGACCGAGGATTTAGAGCGTTGAAAACGCAGAAGAATTGGCTAAAAATGTCCTACTATCAAATCAAAGTTCATTCTTTGTCGGATCTACTTATAAGGGACTTCTCATACCACGACATTTACGCAAAAATTGACTTCATGTCTAAATATTGTTTTTTGTTATTGAGCCAGAAATTGACTTTGTGTCTGTTCAAAATTGACTTTATGTTTATCGGAGCACGTCCACTAGGCCAGAGTTAATCATTATAGGTGTAAGACCGGAGAAGTTGAAAGTTTGCACTATGCAAAAAAAAACAGTTTTGACTAATTTATATGCCTATCTCCTACACTTCCAATTTCTAATATTTTCCCCCAACAGGGATTCAAAATCCCCACAAGTCACTACAATCAAGTTCGGCTACACTCACGGCACCTGTTTCAGAGCTTTCCGGTTTTCTTTGCGTTTGTAACACCCAGACGAACAGGTGCGCGCAGGTGTGCTCTCCTGCATCAAAATATTGCCACCCGGAAAAGACGAATCGAGGAGCTCCTATCGGAAGGGCTTCAGTTTTTCGTGGCTGACTACACCTACAGTATCTGATGGTCATCTTTGATCATTGTGATTACATACTCTTTGAGTCAGGAGTTATATACGGTAGGGGATCAAGGAAGAAATAAAAAAGATTAGAAAACCAAGGAAAACTTATAGAAAATCTCTTAGTTTGGGCAACAACTTGTGTTGAGCCCTCCTGCTATATCTCTGACGTTGGTTTTTTTTGAAGATATACATATTATATATATAATTGTAGTTTATACTCTTACTTGTAATGCTTCTGGCAATGAATGCATGTTTGATCCACTCGTCCGTCTTGATGACATTGCATGTGCCTCCGAAGTCCAAAAAATGTGAGGTAGGATTTTGAGCAGAGAGGACACTAAAAAATATTACTTTAGCAGTGATTAAACGAATCGAAGAAGGGCTTACTTGCATTCTATCAATTGCATTTGAAGCTTGTGAAGTTTCGGGAGAAATGAGGTCTTCTATGTCTGCAAAGAGATTTCCATTATTATGTAGAGCATTTGTGACGTTAAACTTTTGAGGACGATGCATGACTCTTTCCTTTTGTAGTTACAGAAATCAAATATTTTTCAAAGGTTAGACTATATTTTGTATTTTTTACGTTGAATCATTTAGATTTCCTTTAAAATACAGAAGGTAGGTCTCATTTGTATTATAAAAGCAGGATTCCGCCCAATTCTAGCTTGATACACTAATTTACAGAAAAAACCTTTTTTGTCTACTTGAAAAGTTTTCTGCTCCATAAAATGCACGTAGTTTCACATTTTTGTTAATAACCAGTATAATCATTCATCAATTCCTTAACCTACTAATTTCCTTGTCTTAAACTAGTAAGATCTTTGGCATACTGTAGATATCAGGTGCAATTCAATCATTTACCCGTGATTAAACAGATGACGCTGGAGTTAGGAATAACAACGAATTATCCCTGATTTATGCGCGTGCCTGCTGAATATTTGAAAAAAAAAACAATTTAGAAGCAGTAGGTTGAAGTAAAAGCATCATGTAAGGAAAAAGAAGTCGTGTGCCTAAATTGCGCTGCGCTATGGTGAAGCCAGTAAGCCTAGCCACCTTTTTATACCCAAATAATCGTATGTCTAGCAGAAAAAGCAAACTCACTCTCAAATATGGATCGTTTACGTAGGGAGGCCATAGCTTTGATGAGATGGTGTGATCACAGACGTACACTCACACTCACAAACCGAACAAGTGGTTGAAGGCAGCTGAGGTGATCAAGTAATCTGTTTCGCACTCACCTGTGCAACCTGATGGCCACAGGTGCTTTACACTGTGTGTGTGTGCCCCATCGCTTTCCCTCATTTCCCTTTGCCCTCAACCCCCGGGCATACGGTAGTCGTCAATGTTTCTGCCACCACGGCTGCGTTTACATCGTTGTGAATGTGTTACTGGATTTTTTTGTTCTTGGAAGAAAAGCTCTTCTTTTTTTAACATGGATTTGGATCATTTCTTCACAATAAACTTACACTTTAAAAGCTCTTGCTAATCCGAGATCCACTTCTCCTAGATCATAATATCGTCAAGTCATTCTTGACTTAATACGTGTAGTGCACACTACACAGCTTACATGACGAGCTGCGGGACTGGAACCTGCTCATTTCCAGTGATTTCTCCTTGTTTCCTTATTTCTTTTGTTTTAGTTGGTTGTATGTCAGTTAGTAGAACACATTTCTACAATTTGTTAAGCTAGAAAATGTTTTAGGAAGTTACTAGCATGGGTGCCGTCGCTAATAGGGCTTAGTGTGCAATCTCACATATTAAGTTACAAATGACTCGAGGTGATGTATTATGCAGATGCTCTTATATAGTGCCTCTGCTGCGAATTTGTACTCTCATCGACTTACTCGAAGGTTCCAGTACAGCCAGGTATAGTCGAATCACTTCATATAATCATGAGTGTAATTGCACACACAGTCCACCTTTGGCGTCCTCATACTGGATTTGCAATCGCAAAAACGCAAGAAACTTATCGATTGTTATTGATTACATAAATTTGAGGTGATTAGTATCTAAAAAGAAAAGAAATCGTTAAGAACACATTGGATACATTTACATGAAAGGTTGTTTCTTCTACGAATCCAGGATGGGAACGCCAAAGGTGGACTGTGTGTGCAATGACACCATGATCATACGAAATGATTCGACTGTATTCTGAAGTTTTTTTTTTAAATGTCTACTGGATCCTCTATATTTTTGTCAACACCACCTTTTTCTTTCGTCTAAATATACATGCTAATTTTTTTCAGGAGTTCTGCTCTTTTCCCAAGAATTCAAGGAATTTTCCTCCGCTTTTTTGCAGCAAAAATGAATTCCGACATGACTCACTATCAATCATGCGTAACCTAACGTGCACAGCGAACAATTAAGAAGTTCAAAACAAATCGGAAAATTCCTGGCATTTCCGCAGACACAAAAGAAAATGGAGGTTGAAGAATGTTCTGGAAATACCCTGTACGGTATCTGTGAAAGGGGAAGCGGGGAAGCGAAAATGAATCCAACGGATAGCTCTTTTTTCCTCCCTAATGTGCCAAATATGAGAATTCGCCAAAGTTTTAAAAGTGAAAGTTTAAATTTTAGAAAATGTAACGATTTATGTTACGACCTTATATCAATGTAATTACTGCACCTGTAATATAGAATACGACTTCACCACTTTTATTGGCAAAAAATGAACGACAATATAAGCGAAAAATTGACTAGCAATAAGTATAAAGCATGTGAATAGTCCATGAGATGGGAGGCGCAACATTTTCTCTACAGTACAATAAATTTTCCGTTTGATGTAGTGTACCTACGGTGCCGAGACTTTGCGGTAAAATTTACGCGTAGAAAAATAGCCACGTCAGTATGCCGGCAGTCTGCGCGCAAATAGGCGGCATTACTGGCATGGCTATTTCTCCAACGCGTAATTTTTGTTGCGAAATCTCGGCACCGCAAGCACACTATACTAAGCGGAAATTTGTTAAACTGTACTTTACAGAATAGGATTCTCGGACAGCTCAGGAAAGAACTGAGCAACAACGTCTCTATTGAACACAGGCGTCAACCGTACGCCGTCGGCCCAATCCCTGGCGAGAGGCCTGTTCAGGATCTCCTCGCTCATCCCCGGAGGTCGCAACATGTCCTCTATGGATTTCGTCATTGTAAGAGGCAACTTGCAAGAAAATCCAAGGCTTTGTGGCCTAAGAACTTGTGGCGCAGTGAACTGATGATCTTCTCCACGATGGTTACAATCTGTAGAAGAGCCTCCAACGAAGAGCGATGGGCAATTTGTGAGAGGAGCAGCTGTGATGGTTCGGTGCTCGTCCGAGTGTACTGTAGCGGAACCGTTATGGTTGTTGGACATGGTGAGAAGCAGGTCGTAGACTTCTGGATTGACGACGTCGGTAAGGATTCTTCGATAGGGAAGCTGCTTTATATTGTCACGAGGATATGATTGTCGTAATGCTGGGAGCAGCATTGCAGAAATCGCCTAAATTGGTTGTTTTTACGGGTGGCTGCATTATTTTTGAAATTAATCTGAGAATAATCAAAGGCGCTTCTCATTCCGAGATTAAGATAATTTCACCACCTTGCCATAGGTCTATCATTTCAAATGAAGGAGCAGGTCAAAAAACTTGAGACCTAAACTTGGGCAAACCAAAAATTCGATGGTTTTAGAATAAAAAAATTAGAATATAGTTCTAGGTCTTCCTTCCATGCTGAGGAGTTCCGAGGAAGACCTAGAATTTATTTTAAACTCCATCTAAGAGAAGCGACAAAACGGAGTGTCGTTATTTGATGTTCTCACAGAATATTCTAAATTCCTTCAACTTTAGCTATGGTCACTCTTGCGCGTTATCATTTCAATTTTATTACTACCTTATTATAGTACAATAAGCAATTGTTGACAAAAAGGAATCGAATTCAGATTAAGCAAAACTGAAGAAGTCCGGATTAGAGAGATTCTGAGAAATAGTCTTGTTTCTTCAAATTTTCTTCTTCAATTTAAGAATGACTGTTTGTAGATGCCAAGAAAAGTCTGGGAACAGTGGTTTCTGCCCTCATAACTAATTTTGCCTTTTTCCCATTCAGAATTTCTCAACAGTTAGTTGATTAGTTCGGTCACCAGTCTATTATAAGCAAATTTTCAAAATTAGTTAGATAGTTCTGCACAAAGTGCTCCGTGCGGCATGACAAAACCTTGAAAACATCTCGGAATCCTAAAGGGCCGGGCATATTTCACGCGATTTGACAATATTCCAATTGTCCATAACTTACTCTAACCACATTTTAAATGTAAGAAGATAGAGCATTTTATCAATCCACGTAAGTTATACACACTATGCAGGTGCAGTTCGCTAGTGTTGGATATGAAGACTTTTGGCGAATTGCCAAATCGCGTGAAGTATGCCCGATCCTTAAGGAAGATCCACCTTGGGTTGAAAATTGTAAAAACTCAAAGTTGAACTTATCTTTGACTCGTAGACCAAAGCTATCAAATTGCTCATAATGCTAGCTGCAGCGGCTGATGACTTTCCCCTCAGCAATTTTATTACCCGAAATAGCAGCTCTTGCAGGGATTCATGCAAATCGCTCAAATGCTCACTGAAGCCGTTCGAAAGCACTTCACGATCTAAACACACAACGTTTAAAGAATGGGTCCCGTAATGAAAAGATGTACCTGGTGTGGAGACAGCCAGTGCTCGAAGAAGGGAATATTCCATTGGCGTAGGGGAAAGTTTCTTCAAACGCTCACATATGAACACAAATCGTGATAAGGCGCTTTTTTCACTGAAAAAAAATTTTGAAGCAGAAAAAAATTTGAAGTAGAGGAGTTGTCTTAGACCTCATAACTCACATTTGGTAATGTTCAAAAGCTTTCGTCAGCTCATCCGCGTAGAATGAAGAATCTTTAGCTATAGCTCGAGCAGCATCATCGAGAAGGTTCAGCGTAAGAAATGTAGAACTGATTAGCGAACACTGAGGAGCACAAATAAGAAAGATACCGTATTCAGCTTCTGCTTAGGACCTACCTTATCTTCCACAGTAGTTTTACGTGACATGTCTTTATCGATAATGGAAACAAGCCCATCGATAAAGTCAGTCGTTGCCACCACCCTTTGGATAGAGAGAAAGCCTGGAGCAAGATCTTGTTTGGCAGGTATTCGAGTTTGATTCTGAAAATACTGTAAATGAAATAACTTTCCTGTATTTTCAAGGTCCTCTTACAGCGGTGCTTTTTCTGGCCAGCGTACGATCAGCAATAAGACTTTTTAGAGAAAAATCAGCAACTGCATCATAGGCGGAATCTGTCAGAGTTTGCACATCATTTTCCAAAGCGTTCAGCTCACTCAAAAGCTTCCTAAAAATTTTTTTAGAGTACTAAGCCGCCCATGGACTGCTAAATTTTTACCTAGAATGGCTGGGCAACTGCAGAGTCCAGTCATCACCATCATTTCTACCCGATAATGTTCTTCCTAGGCTTTTCTTCTTGGACAACAGCGATTTTTGGCCACGAAGCTTTTCTCGAACCTCCTCGCGATCGGGTCGGACAACTGTAACAGCTTCTTTAGTGCTAGATATCATATTTCCAAGCATATACTTACAATCAGGGTTCATGCCAACGAGCAAACATTTCCGGAATCGACAATATCGACAAGCGTTGCGCTCGACTAGAACAAACAACTGAATCAAAGAAGTACGAAAGTGTTGTGAATTTAGTAGAACGTTTCATAAACTCTTGATTTAAAGACTCATAGAAAAAATGTTTGTATAAACGTCATATAAAGATAAGTGAATTTATAACATATAAAACAGTTGGAAAATATGCTGTTCTAGTTCCTCTTTTATACGAATAAAAAACTTCCATTAAATTGAGAGCAAGCCAAAAAGGTCAAATAATAATTTTCTCTTTCAGTCAAAGGTAAACTGTTGCCTTAAAGGAGTCAAAAATTTTCTAGAATTACTTACATTTTGTAACTTCGCAGTTCTTGTCGAATCTGCAAACGTATTTGTTCCGTCCATCTTTGACAGCTCGACGAAAAAATCCTTTACAGCCAAAACATGCTAGTACACCGTAATGGATCTGAAAAAAAATTCATGCCAGATATATTGCTAGATTTTAGGATTATCTAGACCGATATTTGCGTTTTCAGTTTATGACAACTTCCTGCGTTTCACTTGAAGTCTATGTATGAAGTGTGGCAAATATTGTTATGGCCATATGATAAGTAGGAGGTTGAAACTTTTCTTCAAGAAAGACTCGTGCATCACCATGTAGGATAAGTTTAATGGAGAAAATCGCTAATTTCTAGTAATTTTTGTAGATGGAATTCCAGCTTCAAATGTTCCCCCCCCCCCCTCCCCTCACGTATTTCGGAGTTACAAGCGTCCAATGTACAGAAACTCTCCAGGGTACTAAAATCCAAATAATATGTACCCTCGCTGCCCGAAATTTTGGTCCTATTTGGCTGCTGGCGTACGATGCCCATTTTTAGAAGAGTTTACCAACTATTATATATTACTCACCTTAGCAGGGTAGTCTCCACAAACAGCGCATCTCCTTTGTCCTGCGCTGTTTATCATGGTTTCTTGAGCCCTTTGAGACTATTTATCTGAAAGTACGAATTATCTGAAAGGAATCCAGCTGGAAATCGATTTGACAATCGGTAACGGTCGATCAAACAACTTGTGGCGAGGGACGAGGGATGGCAGAGAGTGAGGTGAATAGGAGGGTGACGAGTGATTGGGCAAAGCGCACTTCGGCAGGACCAGTCTCTGGGATGACATACAGCATTTTTATTATGTACTTTATGCATAGTACTGTCCTTAACAGTTACTAGTAGCGAGTGCATCATGATTCCTTTGGGAGCCTCTATTTTGGCAGAAATAAAAATTCAAACTTATATTTTCAAAACTGAATCTCAAGACTACCGCTACTCGCGCAGAATGTATATTCTCACCATATCAGCTCGAATATTGGTTGTGAAAAAATATATAGATGATCGATACCGATGGAATCGACGGAGTATGTATACCGAGAGGATTATTTGCACGCCATGACGTGAACCTGTTGCCCTGGCCGCGACTGACAAAAAATTTTCGCTATGCTATTAACAAATAATTGTTTGGATAACGCACACCGTGATTGTTATGTAACCGCACGGCACAAAGTGATGCTCCCCCGGAAGACACTGTGGCGGGGCTGGAACATTTGTATTTAGGTGCCAAAGCGATTTTGTTGGCAAGTGGGCATTGCTTGAATAGACCAATGTAACCCTCACTCATGGGACCATTACACAATGTGTTCATAGCCTGCCAAGTCTCTATCTTCTTCGAAACGATGCCGGAGAGATTTTCCAGCCCGAGCACGCATGAATGGGATCAATCGCTTTTGTGTCTTCCTCTTATTTTCACTTGCGAATGATAATCAAGGTGAAGCTTGGAGTTTAGGGGTTTATTGAAAGGTCAGGGGCCTTGATTGCAATGATTAATAGTATGCCGATAACCCCGTTGTGCAATGTACAGACACACTGAGATATTGACCACTCAAGCCATCAATATTTGAACCAAATTTTGCAGACATAATGCATAAGGTAGGCAATTAATAAGCCATTTTATTTAAAACATACTTATTGCTTCTATCAATTTATTTAATTTCTGCAGATTTTGCGAAATCTTTAATGTACGCCCAAAAAAGATAGAAGGAGTCATGGAATCTAAGCCAAGTCTTGCAGACATATATGAGATGGGGCGTGTCTTAGTAAGTCATTTTAATTGATACGTACTAGATCCTATCGACTTACTGATTTTTTGCAATGTGTGGAATAACCGTGCTCAGAATGTTGAATTACAATTAATCGATAAGACCGATATTATGGCTCAGTTTTCTTCCTGCGCAGGTTATGAATCGAAGCAATCCGTGCGAAACAACAAATTTTTGCGAATTTTCATATTTTTCTATAGAGTGAAAAGAAAGCTTTACGAGGCAGCGAAGCTGCCGAGTAGCAACCGAGCCTGCGGCGTGGCGGCAGAAGCACACACCCCGTTTTGGTTTTGGTTTTACACCGTTTTGGCGTTTTGCCACACCTCAACACTTTTGCACAAAGATTTTTTGCGAACACTCCATCAATGATTCGATAGCCTGCATTTGTTTTTAGCGAAAATAGTTTGAATGAAATTTGTCTTCATTCACTGGGTAATGATCGCTGGAAGCGTAACCGCTGAAGACAAGAATTAGGTTTTAGCTGGGTTCCTAATATCACAATTAGGAGCCTATGCTATTTGAAGTATGTTCCTCAATGTAAGCCAACAAGGGGTAGTACTCTATTTGTGAAAAGAGGTAAATAACTCATTATCAAAACAAAGCCAATTGTATAGCATGTACGACTCTTGATAAATCTCGGCATAGTAGTTGAGATTGATGTCTTGTAGCCAACGCCGAGATTGTTACAAACTTTATTGGCCAACGTTTCGGCTTCTCGCCTTCGTCAGGGCCTGAATGGGGTATCGATTCGTAACCCAGACGGGCAAATGTCTTTACGGCCTTACGAAAACGGTCTAAGCCTTAATTTTGGCCAGTAGCTTTGCAACAGTTACTCACCACACAAACAACACCCTTGGTAGAACGACCGCTGGGCTGACCTAAATGGGAGGTCAGCATAGTTGGCTTAGATAAGGAGATAGTTCTCTCGTAATTGCGAGACATTCTTCTTTACGGTTAATTTTTGGGTTCCTAGCATGAATCCACAATGCTTCTAGAAACTTGCGAGCAGCCGTCATAGGTTCACGTAATATCTTTACGGTCACTTCAAAACTCGATCCTTCATGCCTTAGTACTCTGTGTGTTCCTAACGGAGTAGAAGTTCGCTGTTTATCCCTGCCATCTAGGTGTTCTTTTATACGAATACATAGCGGACGTGCGGTTTCACCTACATACTCGTCTCCGCAGACGGTACAGGAAATGGAGTAGACCACCCCAGTTGACATGCAATCTCCGCTTTTACCTCCTGGACATATGATACAATTGTCCATAGTACAGCTGCTATCATACATGCGATATCTTACTAAAATGCGCTTCAGGTTGTTCGGTGGCACTTCTACTATCGACACCAAATCAACTAGTCCTACTATCTTAAGGCTTCTGCGCATTGCTGTACTTATCTCGGTGGAGATGAACGGGGCGTAAAAAGGGATCTTTTCGTTGGGTTGGTCTCGCAAACTCTTTCCGTGCTTCGTTGTACCTGTGAAGTTCCCCGTACCCATTCGAGGAAGCTATTTGACGCGCAAGCTCGAGTGATTCTTTTCTTTCTTTCTCTCCACTACACACCTGTGAAGCTGTTCGAAACATATTCTTAATAACAGCTCTTTTTGTCCAAGGTGGGTGAGCGGATTGAAAATGAATCAGGATATTCTCATTGCTCGGTTTACGGTACCACTTCGTCACGTGCATACCCGTGGTGATGTTCACTCGCACGTTTGGAAACGGTAACCAATCGTTTTCGGGCTTCTCTCTCGTCAGTTTTATATTCTCTGATTGCTTATTGAGTAATTCAAAGCATTCATCAAGCTGTGTTTGTGTCGCGCAAATCACAAAGCAATCATCAATATATCTACAGTAGAGTAAGGGACGGTGTTCCAGAACAGGTGCTTCTATTTTGGCCATGAATGCTATCGCGAGTGCCGGTGCTAAGCGTTGTCCCATTGCTAGTCCTCGTATTTGCATAAAGTAGCTCCCAGACCATCGAAAAGTATTACATTCTAAACACACTTGCAATAGAGCCATGATTTGTGATATGGATAATCCATGAAGGTCCAGGGATTTTTCATGGCATATTAGCAGTTCGCATATAGCTTGCATCGCGGATTCGTTGCTCACATTTGTGTAGAGAGCATTCACGTCAAATGATTCCACGATGCATTTACTATTGATACTTGTTTCGCGTAGTCGGTCTAAAAACATTTGCGTATTGGCTAGATGCGATGAGATGAATCTAAGTAGTTGAACGAGTATGGTATTGATGAACTATTCTATCCGTAGGCCCCCTACACCGCTTATTATTATTGGTCAACTGTGTTCCAAAATGACCATCTTACCCCATTTGGTTTCGCTCAACGCTGAAACTTGGTTCAAATGGGTTATTTGTCTGTTGACTACGAGAACGAAATTCGTTGTTCTTGATAGGACCTTCTCGAGCTTACGATGTACTTAACTATAATCAGGGGTCTTATAGAAACGCAACTCAGAGACGACGGGTTTGTGCCACACCTCTTGTTCGTGATGCTAACCTGAATCATCTAACATGATTATACCATGACTGGTTCATCCTTTCTCGTTCACATTCACATTCACCTATTAAGCATTGGCTACAAATCTTATTCCTGCAGTCAAATCTTATTCCTGCAGTACCACTCAGAAAGCTGACTGGAACTTCCGCAAAACAATTGTGAAAGTTCTGCTAGGTCACCTGTGGAAGTTCTAGAACCCGAACCAAAGGCAAAATGTTTCTAACTATCTCAGGCTGTGAAGAAAGTGACGACGCCGAAAGGTCAGCCCAAAATAAAATTATCAAGCTTGGCGCAAAGCTCAGAAAACAACCTCAAACTTTTGAAGTCCCGGTGAATTGTACAATACCGCTCACAGAATGTGCAAATTATCCGTGAATGTTGCGAAATTCCGAAAATTCCGCGAACTTTTCGGAATTTCGCGAAATTTCGGAAAGTTCGCGAAGTTTCGCGAAATTCCGGGAATTTCGCGGAATTTTCGGAATTTCGCGAAATTCACGGAAATCTTGCATATTTTGTGAGCGGTATTGTATGAGTACTTGAACTTCGGGAAACCAGTGCTCAGGATTTATGTCAATATTTCAGGTCATCATAATCCTGTTGTGCGAACATGTTCGTTAGACGCATCACTGCATGTACAATCAAAATGGAATCTAGGAGATCTCCGGTAATGAAACCGTGTGCCTATTAGTAGTTCAACTCGATTTGTGGAAGGCTGCAGAAGTTTCAACGAAGATGACGGTGTCGGTACGCGGCTGTCTTCTAAAAGGTGTCATTAGTAATCGGCTAAAGAAAGACAAATATGGTTATTAACATTTCAACTGGTATATTCAATGTTCTCACAATGAAAGATGGGCTTACTTAATCAAGACTAACTCGATGTCTCAAATCCTGGCGGCGTTATCGCAGCTCTGCCGAAACCAGTTTGTTTGGCTGCTTAAGCTAGATGCTGTTTCGCAATCAGGGAAAATGGAAATTGGAAAGAACTCAAATTACAAAAATGGAAAAAATCCAATCCTGAAATTTTTTCAGATAGAGAACAAGATTGAAAGTTTATTGGAGGATTTTAACATTCTCCTGCTAGACATAATGCATCTCTTCGTTGGCAGTCAAATACAACTTTCCGTACAGGTATGCCTACGAGAAAATGACGAATTCGCCAAAGTTTCAGGCACCAAGAGCGACTTGACCACTGTACCGTAATATCGAAGATGAACCAATCAAAAGATGTTGATCTAGATACCATGCCAAGACTGACATTCCGAGCGCTGATGTCAATGTAATTTGCCAACAGGTATATTTCTAATATTGCTTTTGCTTGGTGAAGTACATGACAAATCACTCTAGTCTAGGCTGTTGTGCAATCTGTTAGAGACAATTGCAAGCATGCTAGCAGGGTACTTCAAAAAAGCACATAAAGAAGTGATAAGAAGAATGACTTTAAGATCTATGACTACCAGCACTCGTTTTTTGTTAGTTATGATTTGTATGACGATTTAACATAAATCTTTAGTGACATATATATCGTATGAATTTAATCTAAGCACTGCGCAACATGCGCTGCTTTGATCACAAACCCCCTCACTACACATTTCATTCACTCAGGCGAGAAGAAAACTCTCATTTGCATAACCCCCTTTCTAGCCAGTTAAACTCTTTTTGACAATTTATCTAACGATTACTCGATAGCTTTTGTAATCGACTTCTGTAAAGGTGGACAAAATGCTCGAACACCTTGAATCGTCTCAAAAATCAATAATTACTTCATTGTTTTTGCTTTGATATTCATAAAAAAAACTGGAGAAGGATTCTTTGTGATATTCCAAGGCTAGCTGCGACAGTTGTTTAATACAAATATCACGGATAACCTTTCGATTCCTTATTTGATTATTTTGATTACAGTAATAAGTCACAGTTGAAATTATTAAATTTACCATACCACGTTTTTGCGGTGTGTATCGCACTCCTCCACTTTTGAGCAAAAAGAGAAACATGCCAGTTGCAGCGATTGCACTTTTAGGTGAGATCCAAGACAAAATATCAGTTGGATAAGAGAGGCTGAATTCGAACTAGTTTCGAAGTTTGGGAGAAGTAGCAGCAAAGCGCTGAACTGAGCGCTCTGCTGGAAATGTTTTCAAATTTCCGGATCAGTTTAACGCGGCCAAAGGTAAACATCAATATTTTTCCTAATAGAGCAAGTAAAGCTTGTGATGAGAGTTTAGCAAAAGTTGAAAAGTAAGTTTTCGAAACTTCGCTGGGAAAGCCGCGTACAACGCTGCGAAGTCTGGCTCAACCCAAACGCCTCATCAGACCTCCGCCGTTCAAACCTCGTCGAGGCACAATGTGCCGAGAAAATCCAACATTCCAAATGGATTCACCAACTCCTACTCCAACGGTCAGTAGTTCGCACGAATGTGATGGGCACTGAGACTCGTCAGTAAGTCAAGAGCAATACATCAGCGCTATTGTAGCTCGCATAGTAACATAAGGAGCAAGAGGTCGGCCGCTGTATCACTCGTTTATATTTCTTGTTCATACTCCGGTATGTCCACGGCGACATCTTGTGATTCTCGTGCCAATGTCTTGACTCGCGCACTAAAATCGTACATTTTATGTTAGAAAAATCGTCATCATTATGTGCCTCAGGTCTATGTTTGCCTAACGGTGATGACAGGTTTTCTCCCCTTTTGTTACCAAGGTGTTCTTCCATTCTAACACTTAGAATTCTTTTAGTTTCTCCTATGTACGTCGTGCCACAATTCAAATAAGCAATACCCTCCGCGTAATGACCTAATTTGCGCAGGAGCACTAGGTCATGCAATCTGTCTCAAACAGCTTTCTGATGTTGCTACAAGCAATGTTGACCAGCATTGCCTCATTTTCTAACTGTGCTACTATGCATATGTTTGCTTTACTGAAACCATCGAACAAAAACGGCATATAGAGAGGAGTTTTGTTGTCATTGTTATTACTTCGCATAGTGTTACTGTTCGCGTGTTCAACAGATGTTCGCTGCCGGGACTTCGAAGTAGTACAGTCATTCCTGCGAGCAGTTTTGGATGCTGATGTCGCAACTCGAATCGTTCTCTTTGGCCGTGCCTCGTTTCTACAGTCTCTTGTACATCTTGTGAATGATAGAAAGTTGTAAGCTTAAGGCATACTTCCCGCGATTCCTTGAAAATGCTGTGACAACTTGACAATTTGGCAGATTTCTACAGATTCACCGTAAGCGGGTTTAAATGCATGGGTGAGTTTTTGTGAGTTGTTGCAAAAGCATGAAATCTGGTCCAAGCAAAGCGCTTTTACGACCATCAATGAAGAGTCTTTGCGATGCGAAATCGCGCAGCAACAGAATTTGCCTGTATTATGCTCTTCAGCCTCAAAGCTGTAGGGTGAGTTCGCACGACATCATTGTGCGATAATCTATCGGCGGTCACATCACATCTCAAATGGCAACATCTTTATTAAACAAAGGCTTACAGACAATCCATTCACACAATAACATTAACACATTTCCCTTCCCTACTATCCTTACCCGAATTACCTGTGTTACCTGTTTCCTTTCCTTGGGGTACCATCGTTCCGAAGGAGGTACGATTGGTCCGAGTCGCCTGGTGTCCTTCGTCCTTTCTTAAGAGCACTTCGGGTGTGATAGATGGAAGTAGATAACGGAACGTTATTATGAGAATGGCGCGATGATATACACAACTCATGCAGGAATCATGAATCTTTCGATTCATGACGGGGTGGACAGATGTAGCAATTCGAACAGTGCCATTAAAGAGATTTATCTGGGTGTGCAGAAGAAAAAGCTAAACAGTTTGCGGGCTTCTCGTGTGAGCTTAATGTACTGCGACTGGTCGTTTGAAAATCTGGAGATTTTTGCTGTTCACTTTTTCAATCTCTCTGCTCAGGTGGGCTCTGTTTCTCGCAAGCAATCATACGATTCTATGGCGCAGCCCTTGTACGCTTATGGAGCTAGTTAAAGCGCAAGATGCGAAGCCTCGTGAGTGAAACATGCTGTTGTAGTGTGTGGTAGCAACACAAATGAATGCAGAAATTTATTTGGCAATGATTAAACAGGACATCGCTTTATTTCACAGGACAACCCTTTATTCCCCAATCGCTGAGGAGTATTCCGTAGTAGTGTCTATGATCTGTCCATGCTTTGATGGGAAGCTTTAGTGAGTTGCTGCACTTCGTGTTAGATTCAGCTTCATCTGTAAGATAGAAAGGCTTGTTTTCAAGTGAAGTATTCAAACGTCTCAAAGTTGCTTTACCAAAGCACACTGTGTATTTTGAACCAGGCTCCATGCCATTTGGGAACCATACCTTAATAAGTTCGCATTAAGGACCGGTAGGTCAGGAAAGCTCTAGATTGCAACGAACTTGTGAATGAGAAGTATGTGATAGTTTTTTAGGTTCTCTTGCTCTTAGATTATATATTTCTTAAGACATGGATAACAAGACGATCCCCTAAAAGATTGAAAGGCAACAAAAGCAACCCCTAAAATTGTATGAAAGGCACGATAGATCAAGCAAGCTCCACAAGAAGACACCATAGATAAGCAAGATTCGTGATCCGGCTTAGATCTAAGAACATTTGAGTAGAGGATCGAAACTCCTGACAAAAAATCCTACATAACTCCCACGCATCATAAGCACTTGCTCCATGTACTAATGGCTAATACTTAAAAAAAGCATAGGCCGAAAATTGGCACCCTCCCGCATAATGGCATAAAAAATCGTCCCCTCTATATGCTACAGTTAAAATATCTTATTTACCACAATAGCAGGCTTTGGCTTCGAACTTTACATGGGCACGTTCTGCGCGGAGCCGTGATTATCTTGTAAAGCTTGCTTGATCCCATAAACAGTAACCCTAACATATTTTTTGTCTTTGCTTTGTTGGGGTATCATAAAAAGTGGTCTGTTTTCTTCACAACCTTACAAAAGTAAAAACTGTGTTAACTTGTGTTTCCTCGTACACTTAGATGCGTGTATTTGCTCTATTCTAGGCTCTGAGCTCTCAAAAAATTTACATTTTTGTCAATAGCACTATAGGGTTCCTTCATACTACACCGCAGGACGCGGCGTGCTGCGGTGTGCTGCGGCAGGCTGCTGCGTCTGCCGCGGAGTATGAAGGAACCCATAATAAACGCGATGTGATTTAGGTGTTCTAAAATTCGCTAAACTCTTTCTAGAATTACAGAAAGTCTCAAAATGCTCACCTCATGCTTATGATGAGTGTAGGAGTTGCCAAATGGAATATGCGGCACTGCATCTTTATCGTTGACGACGCGGAATGCGTAGTCCATCTGTGAAAGAATGGTGACCAAAATTGCAGACCTCAGATAAGATAGTTTGTTGTCGTTTTCTCTCTTCGTAGTTTCTATTTCTAGATTATCTCGTATTGAGCCATATTGAAGCGACATGACACAAACGTCGCAGAAACGTGAAAATGTAAAAGTTTCAAAAAATAAGTTTGTCTTACTCCATCATCAGTCACAGTGGGTTAAGCATGCTGAATACGATAACGTGGTAGGAGAAGGGAATACTGGCATACGGAAGAGGAACCATTACAAAAAAAACTTTTTAATTGTATAAAGTGGGGGAATTCTAGTTTTAGTATACTGACAAAGTATACTGACAGGGCAGGACGCGGATATTCCAGCATATTGTATAAATGATTATGTAAGATCATACCTCTGCATTGAACTTTTTACTATATGCAGCATCGCCTGTTCTTGGCTGTCCAAATGTTACCAGCTTTATCTTAGATGCAGGGATATCGGGATACATTTTTCTGATGTGGTGCGCTGCCAGAGACGCTATGGCACCTCCAAGCGAATGGCCGGTCACCTAAATTTTTTGGTCACATGAAAAAGATCTCTGTGCATTCAGAACATACCCATATTTCGTACTTGGGGTGATTTTTGTGGTGTACCTCGAAGGGTTTCTTTAGGTCAGTCCACACGGTTCGGAAAGCGTCAAAGAAATAATTAGACACAAAGCCTCCATTAAGGCCCCATGGGTTCTAAATTAATACTGCTAATCTGCGCTCCAAGTGTTTTATTCAGATTACCATTTTTTTTCTGTTGACCACTTCTTGGATCAGTTGACTTATACCATTTGTACCTCTGTATTAGTAAATGTTCAGCTGCGGGGGATTCCAACCTGAGTGTCACGTTCTCGCGAGTCGCGTCGCCTGGGCCACTCGCGGCATTTGCGAACGTGTCTCGGGGATTTTTAAAGCTTGTCAGCCATTCATACCTGAGGAAACGGTAGTTAAATACCAATTCCTCTGAGAGCAAACGTGGGACAGGCCCAAGCGCGGCCGCGAGGATTTAAGCCGTAATGACTGGCACTCATATTGGCATCTTCTGCCAAAGCATTTTCAGTTTCCCTTAAGCAAGGAGTTTCCAACTAGGAGAAAGCATGATTCTAAACAAATTTTTTCTCGCGCAAGTCTGCTCGCTCTTGTTCCACGTAGTGGCTATTCCTGTAGCTTTAGCGTTTCATAACAAAAGTTCTCTATTTCGATAGGATTACACAAGAAATTCATAAGGGTTATGCCTGAATTCATTCGTCGATCTATCTGGAGACGTTTTAGACAACTCAGACATGATTTGTATTGCAAGCTGCCGGAGCAAATCAAACGGTTTGTTTGAAAGCGGCGTTCGATCATATCTGGATCTATGGAGATCTCACGTTGATACTAATTTTAGAGCCCTAACCAAAATACTGCAGCAAGAGCCTAAGCGGCAGCTCAGATTCTGCACTTGAGGCTGAGATTTTTATCTCCAAAGCAGACTCCAATATCGTAGTGACGGATGACCTGTCATGCTCGCGTAGTCTCATCACGACCCATCACTTTCGCGTGGGTCCTCACGCAAAAGCATCAAGTACGATGCAGTTGTCCGCTAATATGATAATGAGGTCTGTCGGAGGCTATCAGCAATGATTGGATCATTTGCGCTGCCGCTTAGGCAGTGTCTTAGCTAGACACCCGATACAGGTTTCAGCGTAATATCTCCATCCGCCCAGATTTGCCTGGACGTTGCCTATAGGTACTGAGACGCGACCCGAATTTGACCCGGACCGAAAAGTACTTCAAATGTTCTTCAGCACAGGCTATTCTTACTAGCACGACAGCGATGGCAAACGAGGTGTTTGCAGGACAGCTTATGCGAAACCAGAGCGGTTCCGAAATCATGATTAGTTACCCTGTTATACGGTATTATCAGCCTTGTCGATAGTTAACAAAGGCCTTCCCTCAAATACTACACATATGGATATGGATATGGATATGTGGATATGTAACTACTTTGAGGCTGCTCAATTACTGTCACAACGGATCTGGTTAATATCAGATAGTTCTATTTACCCAGGAGCCCAAAAAATTGAACATGACTTTGCTCGTACGTACTACTCATATCCAACATATGCTTCTTTTCTCGACCTTCACTCTAAATAGACCACCGGGTGTGATTGCGACGTAAGGCAGTGATAGATAATGTTGAGCTAGTCATTAAGCGCTCAAGCACAACAGTGATTATTATGAGGACGTATATTCAACTGCCGCTAATGCATAAGGCTTCCATTCGCGAGCATATCCTATATATGATATCCAACATTGAACACTAGCCACTTCCACTGAGATGCTTGACTGATTTCGTGCTGACGATATTACAAGCTTCTTTTGTGTCCATCACACAAACTGGGTGAGTGGCTTAGTACCCCAAAAATGAACGCTAATATACTTTGCACATGTCAGCTCCAGAGCGAAGCTTTTCGGTTTGATATCCAGCAAAGATTATTATGAATAAGGCTGCCTTGAAATGAAGGAAGAGTTGACCTGAAACTAATAAATATCGCCTTCGATTTATCTAGGGCGCCTAAGTATCCATAGCAGTGATTGTGTTTATCATCGCAATCTCTATCCGAGGAGACAAAGCCCTGAAAAACATCTCGTTACGAATATTTATGGTGTGTAAATTAAAATGTAAAATAGAAGCTTCGAAGATAATCTTATTGACTTCAGTCATGACAAACGTGCTGGGGTTACAATTATTTGAATTTCATCTACAAATGCAGACTCATCTGCTTCGTGCATGCATTGCAAGCAATTCATCAAAATTTTTAACTTAACCTCAGGGCAGGAAGACTTCATGCCATATCGTCTGATAAGTTGTAGAATTGTAAACTTACAAGGCAAGCACACGAAGTGCCATTTTTGAGCTGTATGTGACTGAAGTCAGTAATGAGTGCTGAATTCAAAAGCCGCAATCGCTACACTACATACCGTACACTTTTTTGGAAAACCTGTATGTCCAACTCACTGCATTATTTTGGCATAGCACTGCAGATGGTGCAGCAATGGTTGAATGGTGCCTTGAGTGGTTCTTTATGGCAAAGGAAATTCGAAACTTTTTACCGCCAGCTTTTTTGTTGTTTGTTTGAGATGGCAGTTTTGAGATCCGCATTCGCTTGACTTCATCAACATAAATATCACTTGAAGCAGCCATTTTGTCTAAGGCGCGTATGCACGTACATCTTCACGGAAAAGGGAGGGGATTTGAGAGAGAACGCGTAATATCTCGTTACCCTAGATATCTCCCTTCTTCTTTCTCTATCTGGGTTATGAAGTCTCTCATACCCTGACATCTGCCATGATGGTTGTGTACTGTCATGCAAGATCACAATTTCACTATTTTGCGTGATCCGCTGAAGATCCCAAGGGACCGCCTCTCATTTCAAATTCACTTATCTTCCAAATCAACGAAAACGGTTGGAATACTGTGCTGAGCATACAATATGGCACTGTTGGAGCTGTTTATAAACAAAACAAGTGAAATCTCAGAATATCAAAATCTTCAATAAAATTCTGCTCGCGAGCCAGGGGTTATCGAAAATTCACCATCTTCAGATTCCACTCCTCCTGCCGAAAACATGTTTAGCAGTGCCATAGTATATCCTCAGAAAAAATTCACAGCATTTTTATTAGTTTTTAGAAAGATAATTGGCGCTGAAAATGAGAGGTTTTCACTATGTTGTGTGATCCCCTAGGGATCCCCATGGCTGTAACCTGGCATCCATTATACGCAAATATCAGGGTATGGGAATGTTCATAAGCCAAATAGAGAAAGAAGACGAATGATATTTGTTCTAGCAAGATATGACGCGTTTCCTCTCAGTAAATTCTCCTTCCCGCGGGTATGTACGTGTATACGATCTAAAAGCGCCTTCCTTTTTAGAACATCGATCTATCCGTTTACTAAAACAGAACCCGTACTATTTCTTTCGAACGATCAACGCATGCGATAAAGATCTGCTCTAACATTTTACACAGCGGCTACACAAGCAAAGATGCTTGAACTCTAAGCAGACTTTTATGGACTTACAAATAAACATCACTGTCGCTGCTGTCATGTGCTCTTCCGTAGAAAAATGCAGATGTGATAACGACATTACCGATATCGACTCGTGCAAGGCATTGAGTATGCATTCATATGGTTGATCCGAGTAGGCGCCGGCAGCTAGAGGGAACATTTTCTTCCTAGCGAAGTCGTAGTCAAATGTAGCAGCAGCATTGAGTGAAGCCGCAAGGCAAAGTAGAACGACTAGCTTGAACCTGTAGAAACAAGCTCATCTTCTATGTAGCCTCACGCTCCCTTGCTTACATGTTAATCGTTTTGTCCGCCAAAAGGCAACGATATCGCGAACACTGATAAGATCCAAGCTTGTGCAAACACTGCAAAAAAGGACATTTTAAAATCTGACCTATAATGCCGTTTTATTGTTATTGACTCGGATAAGTCCGTCCAGTTAAGGCCGCCTCTCAGTCCTTTGTTTTCATTATATCTATCTATTAATTACATCTACCTTGAAGTTTTGTCAGATAAGTTCGCAGCGGTCTTTCCTGTACCAGACTTATCTTCAAATGGATTTATCTAGGCGGAGTCCCTATAGAGTGACGGCCAAAAAGTTGGAGACAAGCCCCCTCCCTTTTTCATCGCTTACATTCGGATGAAAAACAAGGATGAAAAAATGAATTGAATGAGATAATAGGCACACATTGCGTTTTTTGAAAATATGTATTCTGAAAACTTTAAAAATTTTTTTAAAGAAAGTCCGAAAATGGCCGCGTCTCAATGTCGCGGACAGTAACTCTTCGAATGCAAAAATTTCTTTTGAGGTTTGGTGAAGAATTAATCCGAATAGATAAGCATACTACTACATAGTACTCATCGAGTAGAATAATCAGGTAGCGGTCACTTGAAAAAACACAACATTGCTTAACTTTTTTTTTTCAAAGAATAACTCTAAACTTCCTTTTTGCCAAATTTCTACAAATGGTAATCTATTCAAGACATCCCACCAAAGCGCTTGGATAAATGGGTGCTATTTGCCATATTCTATGCACTGGACTTGTGCTGGTGACTTTCTTTGCTAAAAATGGCTCTTGGCAGTTTGTGTACATGATCAAACCTGAGGCGTGCTTTTTCAATCCGATCTCCAAGTTCCAGAATTTTTTAAACTCACCTCTTTTGCATACCATCGTATAGAGGAAGTTTCGCTCAGCTTACAGATTGACTTAGGCCGAGCTACAATCCGCAAAGCGCTACAAGCCCGTGGTGAGGTGCAGGTGGGGTCATGTGTGCACGCATTGCCATGAGTCATTTCAGCAAAGAAGCTCACCAGCAAGTCCGTTGCATAGAGGATGGCAAAGAGCATTTATTCAATCCAAACAGCTTTGTTGAAATGTCTTGAATTGGTTTCCATGCGAAGAAATTTGCTTCCGAATAATAGAAAAGTTTCAAAAAATGCAAATAAAACACAAGTTAGTGTTTCAGGAAGCAACTATAGCCAGAGTGTAGTTCTTGACGAGCTCTACATAGTATGAATATCTTTTCGGATTGCTTATGTATCCCTTCAAGATAGGACACGAACTTTTTGCGTTTGAAGAATTATTGTTCGCGGCATTGTGACATGGCCTGGGACGAGTTTTTTTAAGAAAAGTTTTTAATTTTTTCTAACCCCAGTTTTCTAGAAACGTACGTGTAGGTTGTAGCTCTTGAAGAGCTCATGCAGTATGATTTTTTCATCTTGTTTTCCGTCAGAAAACAAGGATGAAAAAAGGAAGGCGACCTGCCCGCAATTTCTTGGCGATCACTGCATATCAGATTTTGGGATAACAAGGCGGAGTGAAAGTCACGTCTGTGGTCACTTTAAAATTCTTTTTAAATTCTTATTTTGGCACGAGTCGCTAGAAAGAAGTACAGTCTGGTTGTGTAGTACCGAACATGTCTGTTGAGTATTTGGTTCCACCAAAGAGGACCCGATACTTAGCGGCCCTACGTGACAAAGTTGAAGTTGTTACTCGCTATAGAAAAGCAGGCTCTCATCTGACCTTGTTCGGGTGCGACAAGTAAAACTCTTTTCTAAATAATTCAAACTGTTATCGTTTTCCTGGCAGACTAATATTCAGAGCCGCCTCTTTCAAAATGACTATCAAAGATTCGCCAAAGTTGTAATCACTTAAATTGAAGCAGAATCGAAAAATTTTTACCACCTGAGAACATTTTTGAAAAAAAAGTCCTACAGACCTTCAACGTGATCGCCATACAGTAGATGCACAGTGTTATCGAAAAAGCTTTTAATGGGTTTTCTCCGTGCTTAGACGAGAAACAAGAAGGCGAGAAAAAGCATAGTCCAAAAATGGAACACTTTGCCTCTGAGCTTGCTTAACCGTATCCTAATGGTATTATGAGTCTGTCAGGAATACAAAAACAGCTCGATTTTGTTCGAAAAGGAGTTTATTCCTGGGACAACCTAATAGTGCCTGAAAAACCCGATACCGTCTTGGGGATTTTCGAACTTTTTGAATGAAACAGATAGCCGACACTCAGCGATAGCTGGCTGGAAGTGATCCGAAAGAGGCTTTCGCTTTGAAGCTATAGCAAAAGTTATACGAGAAAGATCTACAATTACTCTCTTTACTACTACAAGGTGGGTTTTGATATTGTGAAAGAAGACTAAAGTAATTGGAGAAAGTGAAGTCCATAGGCTGTGTACTCTTTATATACTCTGCGATGTATTGATTTTCTATATATTTGAAACCATTTGTATTCTTTTTCTATAAACAGCTTATGGCGTCTTAACTTTCTTAACTTCAAGATACGTCTGTTATGTCTAAGCCACTTAGGTTCAAAAAAGATAGAAAAATGGTGGCGCACGATCTGATGACAACGAAATAGGATGTCACAGGAATTTTGAGAGCACGGATCTGCTTTTATGGTTGAAAAGGGTTTTTGGTTTTTAATCTGCATTTCTTCAATTCCAACAGAACGGCTAGCAAATTTGTTTTGATCACATCTTCAATTTGAGCAGTTTTAGGACTCAAACAGCAAGTCTCCTTTATCGAACAAAAAATTCAAAAAGTATAGATATTTGGAAAAAAAGAAAGCTAATGTAGATTACTTCTCTTATAATCTACATCACTTGCTCAAAGACTGTCTGTCTCATTTTGTTCATGTACTATCAATTCATTTCTTTTATATACTCTACGTTCATGAAGTGGAATATGAACCTCTACAGCTGTCTTCGACAAATTTTCGCCACTGTATGTATTTCCGATGTTTAGTCTTCATATGTTGGATATGATGTCTTGAAATCTACCTGCGTTCAACTTCACGTATATGCCTATGAGTCTACTTAGATCGACTTCACAAAGGTGGAGGTAGGTTGTGCTTAGGACTTGATAATGATGAAAGCATTGTCAATAATTCTAATCTCAGGAGGATTAGTTTTCATTAATTCTAATACATCTTACTGTCTTATGACGTATTAAGCTTCTGAAGTCGAAAATGCAGAAAATAATGGTATTGTACGACTAAATAAGAGCATTTCCTTTTGACAAAGGAGATCAAAGAAGATTGCTTATTCTTTCTCAAAAGAAGCTTTGCTTGCTTGCACGACTTTTTGGATTACACCGTATGCTTGAGCTCACCTGTCTTGGACTCCACAATGCCTACCTTCTTTAACATGACTCGTCTCCATTTCATTGAATTCACCACCCAATATTTGACATGGAATCCGGTGTTTTTGCAATTTAGGTAGTTCGATGAAAATCATTGATATAATTCATCGTTGCTGCGAAGACAGATGAGCTATAGGGAAGTGATCAGACGAGAACAGATTCAGATTGGAAAGAGTTGAGATTGTGATAAGCAACATTACACGGTTTCATAGAAGAAAGAAGCGCAGACCAGACACTCGCCATTGACTTCCGCAAAAGATTCGCCCACTAGGTAGTCGCATTAAAATCCAACGCACCAGCGGGAGTCATCATTTTGGTTTTGTCCCGATTTTGGTGCAATTTTGTCACGAAGCGCAGGCGCTGTTTAAACGAGTGCAACTCCGAATGACTATGTTCATTCTGTATTGTTGCCGAAATTCTGAGCTTTATCCAAGCGATTTCTTTTGCGTTAGTTTTCCAAGGAAGCTTTCTTTCCAACTTCCAAGGAAGCTCCGATTTCATCTCCTCTGTTACACATAAGCCAGGCTTACCTATATTGCTGCACCCTAGGTGGGTGCAGGTTTCTTGCGAGTGGAATGTGCAATGTTCAAATGTGTTACAGGGACCTGCAGGAGAGTGAGAGTCGGACGTGCTACGGCCATCGCGCCGCGCACATCCGACTCTTACTCTCCTGCAGGCTCCTATAAGTTCATGTCAACTCTAAGCTGGCTTTTTAAAGGTGAAAAACTTTCTTATAACGGGTGTGATTTTAGTTATGTCACCGTTTAGGCTTGCGAACCTTCAACCAAGATTAAAAACTACGCCTGTAGACAGTACGGAAAGAAGGGGGAGTTTGATTATTTTAGAAACCTTCCAGAAGGAATTGTATTTTTTAATGAGTGGATCAATGTGTCTTCAAGTGCTTTGGTTTCAATAATGATTTAGGTTTCGTGCTTGACGCTCTGGGCCTATACTGCGACGAACTTCTGCGCACCTCAAATGAAAAATAAGCGTGCGTTGAAGATGAGTTAAAGAGATTAGCTGACGATTTTGTCTACATTTTAGTTTTTGCTGTATTTTTCTCGTAAATTTCGCATTTCAGAGTCCTGAACCTTAAGCTGCTTTCCGTGCACTTCTCGATTCCATTCTAAAGCCGGCTCGAGAAGTGTGGTTTTTTAAATAAATTTGTTAACGTTTGACTGTGGTGAGCACAAAAATAAAGGCGTGAGAAATGAGACCCGAAAAGACCAAGGGCTCAAGGTAAGTAAAGAAGGAGGCATGGAGAAGAGGACAGAGAGGACGCAGAAATCCATTTATAAAAGCGTAAGCCGCAGGCACTGAAGGAAATCGGGACATCATGGTGTCTCCCGCAGGTGTTCAGATTTTGTCCGGAATGTGTCGGTTGGGACACCTGGTTCTTCGCGCATTATTGATCCGAAACAAAATCAGGTGATTTTGATTTTGTACCGACACCGATTTCGGGAGTCGCGCAGGCATCTTGTGACTACATTGTCCTGCGGGATCAATGGCGAATGTCTAAGATAGATAGTTCCTTTGCCAATGTGAAATTTTCTTGCCGTCCCGTATAACACTATGGCTTTCAGCAGCTCGTTTAAAAGGCATAAAGAGCTTAGTGCGAGATTATATTGAAATTAATGAAAAGAATAGTGCGTAGGATTAGTTCAGACAATTCACGGAATTTCCATTTCCACAGGACCAGCCGAATTTGCGGAGAATCTGCAGCACCTCCTTGAATATTGAGATAGTGCACGTAAATTGCGGAGTTCCCACAGATAATTAACGTCAAAGCGATTGAAAACCAAAACTTCCGCTGCATGCGCTCTCAGCATTTTTCAGAATTACTGCAGCACTTATAAAGCGCTGCGGCAATTCTGTATAATCGTAGCGTTCACGCAGCACTTCGACTTGCCAGCATTTCCGCAGGATTTTGGGGAGACATGCAACGATTGCGAAATAGCGACGTATTTCGCGGCAATCATCGCTGCATGGCTCATCGCTCTTTCTGCACATACTCTACGCTTCTGTTTCTCTTCTTTTCCTTCTCTTTTTTTCTTTGTTTCTCCACTGCTGGCATAATTGAACCCGTACTTATTCATACTCTAAGTAATACTCTTGCAAGATGCAGGTGAGCGAACATATCATCAAGCTGCTAAAATGGTAGAAAAAACTCAACAGAGAGACTTTATCAAAGCACAAGGTGTTCATAGAATGTCCAACCTTTGCTTTCTTAGTGGCTTGAACTAATAAGCCGAAAAATTTGAAACTATTATTTTGTAGATAATACAGGGTGGGCCAAATGTCTGGAAGCCGAAATTGCAGTGTTGTAAATAACGAAACTACTGGTGATTTGGACTCCGAATTTGGGCCACATAATGCTGCGATCATCCTTGCAAATCACACTTCACCTAGCTAAAAATGCTTGTCATAAGTCTGTAGATGTGCTTTATATTGACCTGTCTAAAGCATTTGACAGAGTTAGCCACGGTGAACTGCTACTCAAGTTGAAGGCACTAGGCATAGAGGGCTCTTTGCTCAACTGGTTTGCCTCATATCTGCACAACCGCTTTATGACAGTCAAGGTTCGTAATGAATTTTCGCATGCATATAGTTGTGTGAGTGGTGTTCCGCAAGGGGCAGTGTTGTCGCCTCTACATTTTCTGATATATACACTAGATCTACCTCGAAGACTTCAACCTCCTCTAATGTAAAAGTGCAGATGTATGCTGATGATATCAAAACATACGGTATATACAGTCTTGAAGATCAATCGCAGGTTCAATCAGCATTGCAACAGTCGCTTACACAGTTGGTCACTTGGGCTGATCAATGGAACTTATCACTCAATCTTAGTAAAAGCTTTGTTCCGCATATGGGTAACCTGTTCGTAGGCACTTATGTAGTTGGTGGCACTGCTTTGAGGGTGTGTTGCTCAGCTAGAGATTTAGGAGTGATCATTGATTTGAGACTTAGATTTGCTGAGCAGGTGGACGCTATTGTAAAGAGAGCTTACTCTTCTTTGTTCTTACTTTTCCGAAGTGTAAAGACTGACTCTCCTGTTCTTTTGACGCGCCTTTATAAGACTCTTGTTCGTCCGCACCTGGAATATTGTTCCCAAGTGTGGAACCCTACTGGAAGGAAGGACATTTGTAAGCTTGAAAAGGTACAAAAAACCTTTACACGTCTTTCGTGTAAACGCATTTCTCTCAATAGTGTTCCACCTGCTTATAGTATACGGTTAAAAAAGCTTACTCTCCAGAGTCTTTCTTATCGCCGTAATATTTCTGATCTTGTTTTCTGTTTCCAAGTGCTCAGAGGGGAGATCAGGACTAAAAGCTAGTAAGTACTGGATATTTATGCCAGCTAGTCAAAGGTTGGGAGGATTCATCTTACATTATGCCAAGATCATGAAACACAGTAGGGAGAAAATGTACAACAACATGTTTTATAGATCTGCTCGTTGGTTTCAGCTTCTACCTAAGGACATAGTTGGTTCATCCAATGTGCGATCCTTTAGAGATGAGTTAACCAGAGTTGACAGTCATCTTCTACCTTTTTAAATGAGTTTTCATTAATCTAGTGTGTTTTTCAGTTTCGTTCTTGTCGTTTTCTATTGGTCGTGGCTACGTTTTCTGATGTTGTGGACTCGCTCGATGCTTTGGCTTTAGTGTCAGACGGATATAGCAGTTTCTCTTAGTCGTGATAGATTAGGCATTGTTTTGCTATTGTGTTGCGTTTCTTTTGTTACTAACCGCTTATTTATGGAGGGGTCACTTCGTCCTACTCTATATTGATTTTTTGGATTGAGGATCTCTTTATCAAGGACATTTCTACTTAAAATTTGTCAGGTCTGTTTAAGGTTGGGGAGTTAGGTTGGTGGATACCTAGCTAAACCAATACCCTCGCTTGAACCGCTCCGATTATCCTTGAGCGATAGCAGTCCTCACTGCTGTTCACCCGGCATTCCATTTCATAGTCGCATAATCTACTCGCATTTGAATGCATCTTTTTTCGTTGTTGTGGGTACACTATCCCGTACCTTCTTTTGCTTAACTCATTGAAGTACGAGCTTTCTTTGTTGTTCTTCGAATGTCTAGGACGACTGGCCCCACGCTAACAGTTTTCATACTTTAAATGGTACACCTTGAGTATAAAGATAAAGATAAAGATAAAGATATGTTTTATGTTTGAATATTTGTCTAACAAGTCCTTCTGCAGAGCAAAAAAATCAAATTTCCGTACTTACAGTTTATTTAGTAGCTAAAGATACCGCCAATATTCTACAACATCATGATGCATGCAATGTAGAGGAGAAACTTTGGCTATTACATTGTAGTAGTTGCGTTGTCAGAATTTCTTTTTTCAAGTACGCAAAATGAAAATCGAGTATTATTTAGGTGCCAGTGGTTATTTGTCTTCAATAACTTCCAAAGCTATAGGAGCACAGCAGGTACTGAGCTTAGGCTCGGCGCGCAATTAGTTTGTCATTTTTTCTAAGAAAATCTCGACTTTTTACAGAGACTTTCATACAGCACAAATGTTTCTTATTTGCAAAGGCGTGGTTTGGGACCAAAGCACTAAAGATTTCAAAAAATTCTAATCCCAGAAGGATTAGTTTTCATTAATTCTAATACATCTTACTGTCTTATGACGTATAAAGCTTCTCAAGTCGAAAATGCAGAAAATAATGGTATCGTATGACTAAATAAGAGCATTTCCTTTTGACAAAGGAGATCAGAGAAGATTGCTTAATCTTTCTCAAAAGAAGCTTTGCTTGCTTGCACGACGCTTCGGATTACATCGTATGCTTGAGCTCACCTGTCTTGTACTTCACAAAGCCTACCTTCTTTAACATGGCTCATCTCCATTTCATTAAATGCACCACCCAAAATGTGACATAAAAATCCGGTAACTCTGCAATCTAGCTTCGATTGAAAATACAGCCATTCAGGCTGCAAAGACGGGTGAGCTTTAACAAAGTGTTCAGAAGAGAACAGATTTATATTGGAGAGAGTTGAGACAGCAAGCAAAATTGCAAGGTTTTATAGAAGAAATAAGCGCAGACCCTTTTAAAAATACGGGAACCCGCAATCCGACAAGCAAAATTTGCAGCAATTTTGCAGTGCCTTCTTGGCCAGAGAAAGTGCAAGCTCCAAAATGCGGGGTTTCCGAAGAAAATTGACGTCAGAGCCATCGAAAACGGGATTTTCGCAGCACCCTTTCCATAGCGCTGCGAAAATGCTGCAAAATCTTCGCTTTGGCGCACTGTAAACTGCCAGCATTTTCGCAGGATTTTGAAAGCTCATGCACTCTCGATTGCGTAGTAGCGAACGCCTCTTTGCCGCTTCTCTTCCGTACGGTTTTCATTCCTGTTTCTCTTAACACGTTTCGGACCGGTGTTGCACATGGTGCAGCACGCGCCTTTCAAGGATCTTTTAAGTGTTGCAGGTGGTTTTTTTGTCCAAGGTTATCAAGTCAAAGGCCTAAGCTCCACCTTTTCAAATGACTCTGTATGGCTGTGCCGCCGATATTTGTTTAGAAGATATGAGGACAATTCGAAACAACAGTTGCAACGAAGTGCGGCAACGCGAACGACGAGTGCGACGTCGCAACTTCCCTTTGCTTCGATATTGAAGAGAAAAACCGTAGTTTCGATACTGATGTGTATCGCCTAGAACATAGATACTTCTGGATGCAATTAGAAACAGTTCTTGTTCCTATCCTTCAGGAAAGCACAGAAGTCTTCTCAGGCGTCAAAACTCAAACATTTCAAATTCATTCAAAACTTTGAGTATGAATCTTATCTGACATGTTGATTACAGATGTAGCACACAATATACGAACTAGTACTCTGCGTTGATACCACTGCTT
>CATQJL010000305.1:73302916-73509400 GCA_958299035.1 Cylicocyclus nassatus | reverse complement strand
AAAGCTCAGAATTTCGGCAACAATACAGAATGAACATAGTCATTCGGAGTTGCACTCGTTTAAACAGCGCCTGCGCTTCGTGACAAAATTGCACCAAAATCGGGACAAAACCAAAATGATGACTCCCGCTGGTGCGTTGGATTTTAATGCGACTACCTAGTGGGCGAATCTTTTGCGGAAGTCAATGGCGAGTGTCTGGTCTGCGCTTCTTTCTTCTATGAAACCGTGTAATGTTGCTTATCACAATCTCAACTCTTTCCAATCTGAATCTGTTCTCGTCTGATCACTTCCCTATAGCTCATCTGTCTTCGCAGCAACGATGAATTATATCAATGATTTTCATCGAACTACCTAAATTGCAAAAACACCGGACTTCCATGTCAAATATTGGGTGGTGAATTCAATGAAATGGAGACGAGTCATGTTAAAGAAGGTAGGCATTGTGGAGTCCAAGACAGGTGAGCTCAAGCATACGGTGTAATCCAAAAAGTCGTGCAAGCAAGCAAAGCTTCTTTTGAGAAAGAATAAGCAATCTTCTTTGATCTCCTTTGTCAAAAGGAAATGCTCTTATTTAGTCGTACAATACCATTATTTTCTGCATTTTCGACTTCAGAAGCTTAATACGTCATAAGACAGTAAGATGTATTAGAATTAATGAAAACTAATCCTCCTAAGATTAGAATTATTGACAATGCTTTCATCATTATCAAGTCCTAAGCACAACCTACCTCCACCTTTGTGAAGTCGATCTAAGTAGACTCATAGGCATATACGTGAAGTTGAACGCAGGTAGATTTCAAGACATCATATCCAACATATGAAGACTAAACATCGGAAATACATACAGTGGCGAAAATTTGTCGAAGACAGCTGTAGAGGTTCATATTCCACTTCATGAACGTAGAGTACATAAAAGAAATGAATTGATAGTACATGAACAAAATGAGACAGACAGTCTTTGAGCAAGTGATGTAGATTATAAGAGAAGTAATCTACATTAGCTTTCTTTTTTTCCAAATATCTATACTTTTTGAATTTTTTGTTCGATAAAGGAGACTTGCTGTTTGAGTCCTAAAACTGCTCAAATTGAAGATGTGATCAAAACAAATTTGCTAGCCGTTCTGTTGGAATTGAAGAAATGCAGATTAAAAACCAAAAACCCTTTTCAACCATAAAAGCAGATCCGTGCTCTCTCCTGTGACATCCTATTTCGTTGTCATCAGATCGTGCGCCACCATTTTTCTATCTTTTTTGAACCTAAGTGGCTTAGACATAACAGACGTATCTTGAAGTTAAGAAAGTTAAGACGCCATAAGCTGTTTATAGAAAAAGAATACAAATGGTTTCAAATATATAGAAAATCAATACATCGCAGAGTATATAAAGAGTACACAGCCTATGGACTTCACTTTCTCCAATTACTTTAGTCTTCTTTCACAATATCAAAACCCACCTTGTAGTAGTAAAGAGAGTAATTGTAGATCTTTCTCGTATAACTTTTGCTATAGCTTCAAAGCGAAAGCCTCTTTCGGATCACTTCCAGCCAGCTATCGCTGAGTGTCGGCTATCTGTTTCATTCAAAAAGTTCGAAAATCCCCAAGACGGTATCGGGTTTTTCAGGCACTATTAGGTTGTCCCAGGAATAAACTCCTTTTCGAACAAAATCGAGCTGTTTTTGTATTCCTGACAGACTCATAATACCATTAGGATACGGTTAAGCAAGCTCAGAGGCAAAGTGTTCCATTTTTGGACTATGCTTTTTCTCGCCTTCTTGTTTCTCGTCTAAGCACGGAGAAAACCCATTAAAAGCTTTTTCGATAACACTGTGCATCTACTGTATGGCGATCACGTTGAAGGTCTGTAGGACTTTTTTTTCAAAAATGTTCTCAGGTGGTAAAAATTTTTCGATTCTGCTTCAATTTAAGTGATTACAACTTTGGCGAATCTTTGATAGTCATTTTGAAAGAGGCGGCTCTGAATATTAGTCTGCCAGGAAAACGATAACAGTTTGAATTATTTAGAAAAGAGTTTTACTTGTCGCACCCGAACAAGGTCAGATGAGAGCCTGCTTTTCTATAGCGAGTAACAACTTCAACTTTGTCACGTAGGGCCGCTAAGTATCGGGTCCTCTTTGGTGGAACCAAATACTCAACAGACATGTTCGGTACTACACAACCAGACTGTACTTCTTTCTAGCGACTCGTGCCAAAATAAGAATTTAAAAAGAATTTTAAAGTGACCACAGACGTGACTTTCACTCCGCCTTGTTATCCCAAAATCTGATATGCAGTGATCGCCAAGAAATTGCGGGCAGGTCGCCTTCCTTTTTTCATCCTTGTTTTCTGACGGAAAACAAGATGAAAAAATCATACTGCATGAGCTCTTCAAGAGCTACAACCTACACGTACGTTTCTAGAAAACTGGGGTTAGAAAAAATTAAAAACTTTTCTTAAAAAAACTCGTCCCAGGCCATGTCACAATGCCGCGAACAATAATTCTTCAAACGCAAAAAGTTCGTGTCCTATCTTGAAGGGATACATAAGCAATCCGAAAAGATATTCATACTATGTAGAGCTCGTCAAGAACTACACTCTGGCTATAGTTGCTTCCTGAAACACTAACTTGTGTTTTATTTGCATTTTTTGAAACTTTTCTATTATTCGGAAGCAAATTTCTTCGCATGGAAACCAATTCAAGACATTTCAACAAAGCTGTTTGGATTGAATAAATGCTCTTTGCCATCCTCTATGCAACGGACTTGCTGGTGAGCTTCTTTGCTGAAATGACTCATGGCAATGCGTGCACACATGACCCCACCTGCACCTCACCACGGGCTTGTAGCGCTTTGCGGATTGTAGCTCGGCCTAAGTCAATCTGTAAGCTGAGCGAAACTTCCTCTATACGATGGTATGCAAAAGAGGTGAGTTTAAAAAATTCTGGAACTTGGAGATCGGATTGAAAAAGCACGCCTCAGGTTTGATCATGTACACAAACTGCCAAGAGCCATTTTTAGCAAAGAAAGTCACCAGCACAAGTCCAGTGCATAGAATATGGCAAATAGCACCCATTTATCCAAGCGCTTTGGTGGGATGTCTTGAATAGATTACCATTTGTAGAAATTTGGCAAAAAGGAAGTTTAGAGTTATTCTTTGAAAAAAAAAGTTAAGCAATGTTGTGTTTTTTCAAGTGACCGCTACCTGATTATTCTACTCGATGAGTACTATGTAGTAGTATGCTTATCTATTCGGATTAATTCTTCACCAAACCTCAAAAGAAATTTTTGCATTCGAAGAGTTACTGTCCGCGACATTGAGACGCGGCCATTTTCGGACTTTCTTTAAAAAAATTTTTAAAGTTTTCAGAATACATATTTTCAAAAAACGCAATGTGTGCCTATTATCTCATTCAATTCATTTTTTCATCCTTGTTTTTCATCCGAATGTAAGCGATGAAAAAGGGAGGGGGCTTGTCTCCAACTTTTTGGCCGTCACTCTATAGGGACTCCGCCTAGATAAATCCATTTGAAGATAAGTCTGGTACAGGAAAGACCGCTGCGAACTTATCTGACAAAACTTCAAGGTAGATGTAATTAATAGATAGATATAATGAAAACAAAGGACTGAGAGGCGGCCTTAACTGGACGGACTTATCCGAGTCAATAACAATAAAACGGCATTATAGGTCAGATTTTAAAATGTCCTTTTTTGCAGTGTTTGCACAAGCTTGGATCTTATCAGTGTTCGCGATATCGTTGCCTTTTGGCGGACAAAACGATTAACATGTAAGCAAGGGAGCGTGAGGCTACATAGAAGATGAGCTTGTTTCTACAGGTTCAAGCTAGTCGTTCTACTTTGCCTTGCGGCTTCACTCAATGCTGCTGCTACATTTGACTACGACTTCGCTAGGAAGAAAATGTTCCCTCTAGCTGCCGGCGCCTACTCGGATCAACCATATGAATGCATACTCAATGCCTTGCACGAGTCGATATCGGTAATGTCGTTATCACATCTGCATTTTTCTACGGAAGAGCACATGACAGCAGCGACAGTGATGTTTATTTGTAAGTCCATAAAAGTCTGCTTAGAGTTCAAGCATCTTTGCTTGTGTAGCCGCTGTGTAAAATGTTAGAGCAGATCTTTATCGCATGCGTTGATCGTTCGAAAGAAATAGTACGGGTTCTGTTTTAGTAAACGGATAGATCGATGTTCTAAAAAGGAAGGCGCTTTTAGATCGTATACACGTACATACCCGCGGGAAGGAGAATTTACTGAGAGGAAACGCGTCATATCTTGCTAGAACAAATATCATTCGTCTTCTTTCTCTATTTGGCTTATGAACAATCCCATACCCTGATATTTGCGTATAATGGATGCCAGGTTACAGCCATGGGGATCCCTAGGGGATCACACAACATAGTGAAAACCTCTCATTTTCAGCGCCAATTATCTTTCTAAAAACTAATAAAAATGCTGTGAATTTTTTCTGAGGATATACTATGGCACTGCTAAACATGTTTTCGGCAGGAGGAGTGGAATCTGAAGATGGTGAATTTTCGATAACCCCTGGCTCGCGAGCAGAATTTTATTGAAGATTTTGATATTCTGAGATTTCACTTGTTTTGTTTATAAACAGCTCCAACAGTGCCATATTGTATGCTCAGCACAGTATTCCAACCGTTTTCGTTGATTTGGAAGATAAGTGAATTTGAAATGAGAGGCGGTCCCTTGGGATCTTCAGCGGATCACGCAAAATAGTGAAATTGTGATCTTGCATGACAGTACACAACCATCATGGCAGATGTCAGGGTATGAGAGACTTCATAACCCAGATAGAGAAAGAAGAAGGGAGATATCTAGGGTAACGAGATATTACGCGTTCTCTCTCAAATCCCCTCCCTTTTCCGTGAAGATGTACGTGCATACGCGCCTTAGACAAAATGGCTGCTTCAAGTGATATTTATGTTGATGAAGTCAAGCGAATGCGGATCTCAAAACTGCCATCTCAAACAAACAACAAAAAAGCTGGCGGTAAAAAGTTTCGAATTTCCTTTGCCATAAAGAACCACTCAAGGCACCATTCAACCATTGCTGCACCATCTGCAGTGCTATGCCAAAATAATGCAGTGAGTTGGACATACAGGTTTTCCAAAAAAGTGTACGGTATGTAGTGTAGCGATTGCGGCTTTTGAATTCAGCACTCATTACTGACTTCAGTCACATACAGCTCAAAAATGGCACTTCGTGTGCTTGCCTTGTAAGTTTACAATTCTACAACTTATCAGACGATATGGCATGAAGTCTTCCTGCCCTGAGGTTAAGTTAAAAATTTTGATGAATTGCTTGCAATGCATGCACGAAGCAGATGAGTCTGCATTTGTAGATGAAATTCAAATAATTGTAACCCCAGCACGTTTGTCATGACTGAAGTCAATAAGATTATCTTCGAAGCTTCTATTTTACATTTTAATTTACACACCATAAATATTCGTAACGAGATGTTTTTCAGGGCTTTGTCTCCTCGGATAGAGATTGCGATGATAAACACAATCACTGCTATGGATACTTAGGCGCCCTAGATAAATCGAAGGCGATATTTATTAGTTTCAGGTCAACTCTTCCTTCATTTCAAGGCAGCCTTATTCATAATAATCTTTGCTGGATATCAAACCGAAAAGCTTCGCTCTGGAGCTGACATGTGCAAAGTATATTAGCGTTCATTTTTGGGGTACTAAGCCACTCACCCAGTTTGTGTGATGGACACAAAAGAAGCTTGTAATATCGTCAGCACGAAATCAGTCAAGCATCTCAGTGGAAGTGGCTAGTGTTCAATGTTGGATATCATATATAGGATATGCTCGCGAATGGAAGCCTTATGCATTAGCGGCAGTTGAATATACGTCCTCATAATAATCACTGTTGTGCTTGAGCGCTTAATGACTAGCTCAACATTATCTATCACTGCCTTACGTCGCAATCACACCCGGTGGTCTATTTAGAGTGAAGGTCGAGAAAAGAAGCATATGTTGGATATGAGTAGTACGTACGAGCAAAGTCATGTTCAATTTTTTGGGCTCCTGGGTAAACAGAACTATCTGATATTAACCAGATCCGTTGTGACAGTAATTGAGCAGCCTCAAAGTAGTTACATATCCACATATCCATATCCATATCCATATGTGTAGTATTTGAGGGAAGGCCTTTGTTAACTATCGACAAGGCCGGCCTGATAATACCGTATAACAGGGTAACTAATCATGAGGAACCGCTCTGGTTTCGCATAAGCTGTCCTGCAAACACCTCGTTTGCCATCGCTGTCGTGCTAGTAAGAATAGCCTGTGCTGAAGAACATTTGAAGTACTTTTCGGTCCGGGTCAAATTCGGGTCGCGTCTCAGTACCTATAGGCAACGTCCAGGCAAATCTGGGCGGATGGAGATATTACGCTGAAACCTGTATCGGGTGTCTAGCTAAGACACTGCCTAAGCGGCAGCGCAAATGATCCAATCATTGCTGATAGCCTCCGACAGACCTCATTATCATATTAGCGGACAACTGCATCGTACTTGATGCTTTTGCGTGAGGACCCACGCGAAAGTGATGGGTCGTGATGAGACTACGCGAGCATGACAGGTCATCCGTCACTACGATATTGGAGTCTGCTTTGGAGATAAAAATCTCAGCCTCAAGTGCAGAATCTGAGCTGCCGCTTAGGCTCTTGCTGCAGTATTTTGGTTAGGGCTCTAAAATTAGTATCAACGTGAGATCTCCATAGATCCAGATATGATCGAACGCCGCTTTCAAACAAACCGTTTGATTTGCTCCGGCAGCTTGCAATACAAATCATGTCTGAGATGTCTAAAACGTCTCCAGATAGATCGACGAATGAATTCAGGCATAACCCTTATGAATTTCTTGTGTAATCCTTTCGAAATAGAGAACTTTTGTTATGAAACGCTAAAGCTACAGGAATAGCCACTACGTGGAACAAGAGCGAGCAGACTTGCGCGAGAAAAAATTTGTTTAGAATCATGCTTTCTCCTAGTTGGAAACTCCTTGCTTAAGGGAAACTGAAAATGCTTTGGCAGAAGATGCCAATCTGAGTGCCAGTCATTACGGCTTAAATCCTCGCGGCCGCGCTTGGGCCTTTCCCACGTTTGCTCTCAGAGGAATTGGTATTTAACTACCGTTTCCTCAGGTATGAATGGCTGACAAGCTTTAAAAATCCCCGAGACACGTTCGCAAATGCCGCGAGTGGCCCAGGCGACGCGACTCGCGAGAACGTGACACTCAGGTTGGAATCCCCTGCAGCTGAACATTTACTATTACAGAGGCACAAATGGTATAAGTCAACTGATCCAAGAAGTGGTCAACAGAAAAAAAATGGTAATCTGAATAAAACACTTGGAGCGCAGATTAGCAGTATTAATTTAGAACCCATGGGGCCTTAATGGAGGCTTTGTGTCTAATTATTTCTTTGACGCTTTCCGAACCGTGTGGACTGACCTAAAGAAACCCTTCGAAGTACACCACAAAAACCACCCCAAGTACGAAATATGGGTATGTTCTGAATGCACAGAGATCTTTTTCATGTGACCAAAAAATTTAGGTGACCGGCCATTCGCTTGGAGGTGCCATAGCGTCTCTGGCAGCGCACCACATCAGAAAAATGTATCCCGATATCCCTGCATCTAAGATAAAGCTGGTAACATTTGGACAGCCAAGAACAGGCGATGCTGCATATAGTAAAAAGTTCAATGCAGAGGTATGATCTTACATAATCATTTATACAATATGCTGGAATATCCGCGTCCTGCCCTGTCAGTATACTTTGTCAGTATACTAAAACTAGAATTCCCCCACTTTATACAATTAAAAAGTTTTTTTGTAATGGTTCCTCTTCCGTATGCCAGTATTCCCTTCTCCTACCACGTTATCGTATTCAGCATGCTTAACCCACTGTGACTGATGATGGAGTAAGACAAACTTAATTTTTGAAACTTCTACATTTTCACGTTTCTGCGACGTTTGTGTCATGTCGCTTCAATATGGCTCAATACGAGATAATCTAGAAATAGAAACTACGAAGAGAGAAAACGACAACAAACTATCTTATCTGAGGTCTGCAATTTTGGTCACCATTCTTTCACAGATGGACTACGCATTCCGCGTCGTCAACGATAAAGATGCAGTGCCGCATATTCCATTTGGCAACTCCTACACTCATCATAAGCATGAGGTGAGCATTTTGAGACTTTCTGTAATTCTAGAAAGAGTTTAGCGAATTTTAGAACACCTAAATCACATCGCGTTTATTATGGGTTCCTTCATACTCCGCGGCAGACGCAGCAGCCTGCCGCAGCACACCGCAGCACGCCGCGTCCTGCGGTGTAGTATGAAGGAACCCTATAGTGCTATTGACAAAAATGTAAATTTTTTGAGAGCTCAGAGCCTAGAATAGAGCAAATACACGCATCTAAGTGTACGAGGAAACACAAGTTAACACAGTTTTTACTTTTGTAAGGTTGTGAAGAAAACAGACCACTTTTTATGATACCCCAACAAAGCAAAGACAAAAAATATGTTAGGGTTACTGTTTATGGGATCAAGCAAGCTTTACAAGATAATCACGGCTCCGCGCAGAACGTGCCCATGTAAAGTTCGAAGCCAAAGCCTGCTATTGTGGTAAATAAGATATTTTAACTGTAGCATATAGAGGGGACGATTTTTTATGCCATTATGCGGGAGGGTGCCAATTTTCGGCCTATGCTTTTTTTAAGTATTAGCCATTAGTACATGGAGCAAGTGCTTATGATGCGTGGAAGTTATGTAGGATTTTTTTGTCAGGAGTTTCGATCCTCTACTCAAATGTTCTTAGATCTAAGCCGGATCACGAATCTTGCGTATCTATGGTGTCTTCTTGTGGAGCTTGCTTGATCTATCGTGCCTTTCATACAATTTTAGGGGTTGCTTTTGTTGCCTTTCAATCTTTTAGGGGATCGTCTTGTTATCCATGTCTTAAGAAATATATAATCTAAGAGCAAGAGAACCTAAAAAACTATCACATACTTCTCATTCACAAGTTCGTTGCAATCTAGAGCTTTCCTGACCTACCGGTCCTTAATGCGAACTTATTAAGGTATGGTTCCCAAATGGCATGGAGCCTGGTTCAAAATACACAGTGTGCTTTGGTAAAGCAACTTTGAGACGTTTGAATACTTCACTTGAAAACAAGCCTTTCTATCTTACAGATGAAGCTGAATCTAACACGAAGTGCAGCAACTCACTAAAGCTTCCCATCAAAGCATGGACAGATCATAGACACTACTACGGAATACTCCTCAGCGATTGGGGAATAAAGGGTTGTCCTGTGAAATAAAGCGATGTCCTGTTTAATCATTGCCAAATAAATTTCTGCATTCATTTGTGTTGCTACCACACACTACAACAGCATGTTTCACTCACGAGGCTTCGCATCTTGCGCTTTAACTAGCTCCATAAGCGTACAAGGGCTGCGCCATAGAATCGTATGATTGCTTGCGAGAAACAGAGCCCACCTGAGCAGAGAGATTGAAAAAGTGAACAGAGCAAAAATGTGTTGTTGTTGTTCAACAGAACAATGTTAGAGCTCTTTTTTCGCTATTTTAGCCCCCGGGTGAGCACAAAATTTCAAAATCGACTTTTTGCCTGGACACTGCCTTTAAAATGCAGTGGCTCGGCAGAATGTGACACATGGCAAAGGTCACAGAGTGTTAGCCCCCATAACTATGGGTCAAAGGTTCGATGTTTATCTGCCACTGCTAACCTCCGAAAATCCAACGCGAAAGCAGCGCTTCCATCTTCCCTCATCTCCGACCCCGCCCATTTGCGATTTTTCTTCCACCGTCAGAACGCCCATGCCGCAATGCTAAGCATAAGGGCCCTGCGGCGACTCTGCGTCTTCGTCACAACGGGCTTCGCATCCGCTCGTCCATGTTCGAAATTGGGTGGGCGGGGTCGGAGAGGAGATGAGATGAGCGCTGCTTTCGTGTTGAAATTTCGGGGTTACAAGTAACAAAGAAAGATCGAACTTTGGTTCCATTATGGAGGCTCCTACCCCGTGGCCTTTTTATTGCCACGGGTCTCATTCCGCCTAGCCACTGCTTTCAAGTACATTTTTCCAGTAGTTCAGCAGGTATGATTGAGATATCGTGGTGCGCAGCAATTTGCAAAATTTTGAAATTTTATCCAATCTTGGCCTGGGGGTTTATTCGGTCCGCTGATCACGATTATGATACTCATTTTTCACCATGGGTCATATAGCCGGTAGGTTTACAGTAAACAGGAGAAAGTCACAAAATTGGCCAGAACTAAGACCGGGTTATTCGGCGAGCTGATCACGAATTTGGCATGCAATTTATACTGCGATGACATCTGGCAGGTTACGGTAGGCTTACGATACATGGGAGAAAATCACGAAACTGATCGAAACTTGGTACACTGGGGGGCTATTCGGGGCGCTGATCATGGACAATCTATATGCTCTGTACACTGGTGTCATTTTGAGCGATTAAGGTAAGGCACACTGTAAGTAGGCCAAATCACCGTATGAGGGCACGTTTTGCACGGAGGGTTTAATGTGTGCGGTTTGATCCTAGTAGTCCATTCTTACCACTGCGTATGTACTCCCGCTCTCTCTATTGCTTGAAGCTTTCAGTTGCGCAAAAGACCAATCCGTGCGATAAACCTCACTGATTGACCTCTTGACAGAAATGAAAATCAATGAGGTTTGATATACCATGTTTCGAGGGAACTATGTGTTAAGTGCTCTGTTCTAGAGATTTGCTAGCCGACTTTTCCAGCAAACCGAAGTTTGCACATTGCATTCTTGGGCGCCGTTGTATGATATTCCCAATGAAATGTTTTCAAGCGCAGATTCTCCGAGAAACTTCGTGAAAATCATCTAATGAAAACGGAACTAATGTATTTCTTGTGATGCTGTTTTGGCCTAGAAATAACTGAGCCGGTTCTTCCAGCGAGACCAAAACACTGCAATCGTAGGAGTGCAGCGATGTTATGCCCCCAAGAGACCTTGATTGCAGGTTTCTCAGTCAATTCCATCTGAGTTGTCAAACGAGAATCTTTTTATGGTGCTGTCTTGTCCTAGAAATTACTTATCGGCTTTTTTAGCGGGACCATTTCACATTGCAAGCTTGCAGCAAAACCGTTCTTTCCATAATACTCATTAAATTTCGGAAAAGTAGCTTGCATAAGAAATTTGAGGAGTTTTCAGAGGAAATGTTCTCGAAAGATCTTTTGATAAAATTTTTAGGTTAAACTGCGCATGGTATATGTAATGTTTCCTCACCAAAAATTATTGAGCCGGCTTTATAACAAGGCAACGTTTGCCATGGCATTCCTTAAGCCAAGGTATGATTAAGTAAATATTCCCGCATGCAGTTTTCTAACCAAAGAAAATGTTCACAAAAAATGTTCTGTATATGTCCTGCCACAGAAAACGCTACAGCCTTCTAACGCTACCGAAGCTCTCATTCTCTCATTTGTAGCAACAAAAGTGAGATCTTCACAGAAGAAAAGGAGTATATAAACAAATTTTCGAAGAAATTCAATAAATAAATATTTATTCTCTGTAGCGAGATTGACATTTACTGACCTTTGCTTGTTCTTCGAGCAAGACCGAAACTCGTCGCTTTCCCTAGCAAAAAAAAGGAAATTCTCAAATAGAAGCTTAAATGTTCTAGTGCCTTGCTTTGTAACTAACAAGGGAATGGTCAGAAATCGAAGTGGCCAATCCATACAAGCTGCATACATTAGATGCAGCATAAAACGCTGAGTCTAAATCTGTCTTCCTTATCTGCAGAGCGCTTTGGTGGACAAAATTATAAGGAATTGAAAGCCATTATTTTGCTAAGAAATTGTGTGTGTAAAGGGCAAACTCGGCCGTACAAAGCCATACCCGGCTAGTGCCAGACCAAAGCATGCAGCTAGGTCACTCCATATGGCCAGTACCTAAAAGTAAGCGAAAAGTGCAATAATGTGCCTAATCTCGCAATTTTTGTGTGCGATTTTTTCGCACTAAAGCTGGTCATAACTTCGCTTACAAAGGCGCTCTGCAGATATGGAAGACAAAATTGAAATCAGCATTTGAAGCTGCATCGAATATTATGCAGCTTGTACGGATTGGCCACTTCGACTTCTGACCATCCCCTTGTAAGCCGTCTTTCACAGCTAGACCAGAGTCTGCGCTGCTCTCCTGTTGCAAAATTATATCCAAAAGAAATGCTCCTAGACCTATATTTCAACACTTTTATTTATTTATTTATCTATTGATACTTGCAAAAAACACGTAAGTAGAAGTAGTAAAAGGAGAGTCTTGCGATGGTAAAAACCGTAGTATCAACGCATGAAAAATATCAATAAAAGATATACATATAATAAAAATTACAACACAAGACAATGAAGTGGTTTCACGATTAGGAAATAGGACTATTTGCAGTAAAAAATTTAGCTAGTGTTTTTGCAGAGCATCTTGTGCCAGTAGCCTGTTAAAATCGGAAATTATCCTCACAGTGAAAAAATGTGGCATGGAAAGCCATTTCATCTTGGGAACTCTTAGTTTTAATGAATTCCCTCTAGTTCACGGAAAGATCAAATTTTTTCTTTCTGAGGGCTAATTAGAAAGAGAACATTTTATTGCGCTCATCGCTCCTAGGTATAAGAGAGTAGTTGGAACCTGAAAGTTTCAGAAATAACTTTTTGTAAAGTTTTGCACCCTCTCGATATTAGCAATGTCTCGAATCTGATATGGAGAAGCAACTATAGTACCAAATTCGACGATAGAACTAATGTACATCTTGTAGGCATTGATCAAAACTTTAGCGTTTATGGTTCTGAGAGCCTTAAATATGTAGGTTCGGGAGAGCTTTAAAGACAATGCTGTTGTAGTGAGATGTAAATCAAAGCTTTTCGGAAAAAGTAAAATCTAAATCTTTTACTTCTGTAATCTGAGTCAGATTGTTTCCATTCAAGGTATAAGATGACTCAACATTTCACACCCAAAGACAGGTGAGGGGACTGACATACACGACAAGGTCGACGCCTAGTTAGCGGAGTTTACAAGAGGTCATGAACTGGCAGTAACGCTAATTTGCACTCAATTTGCACCGAAGATGAGCAGATCATGCTCAGGGTAACTCCTTCATCATCCTGCAGCCTACCTATGAAACCGGAATTTCTTTGAAATTCGAATTCAAAGTTCAGTAGTAAAATCAATCCAACGAGGGCAAAAACTTGTATTCAGGGGTATTCTCTCACGCTGATTCCGAATATGTTAATCGTTTTGCTTGAAACCTAGGATTTTTTTCTATTTTGGATTGAAACTTATTTTTGCAGATTTTCCAACAAAAATTTCAATAATTCTATGTAAGGGTTTTCTGACATACTGTTTCCTACAATGCTAATGGTTTTGCTCAAAACTTTGAATATTTACTTATTTGAAATTTTATTTATTTTTCATAAATTCTCTGTAATTTGGCAAATTTCACAATTAGGGTTTTTGACATGCTTCCAATAAAGCTGATGGTTTTGCATGAAACATCGAAATTTTTCTATTTTGAATTTCAAACTTTTTTGATAACAGCCACAGGCATGCCCTGAGAATCTGACGATAACAGAAGGCTATGAGGGCCCTTTCCCTCAATCGATCGTTGTACACAGAGACAAAGACGATTTATATATATATCTATATAGACAAAATACGATTTATATTAGGTTATTCCGAAAGTAATTTCGCTTTTTTCAAACGGGCGCCATGTGACGGAACTAAGAGATCTTGGAGGCATTCGATGCAGAATTTCATTCTGTTTCTAATGTTTATGAAAATGTTTCAAAACAATCAATGAGGTTTCAGAAAATATCCAAAATCTGCGACCCTTGCTTTTTTAAGATGGTCAAGTTTCACAATTTTTTAGAACTTTCTTATCAATCCTCAGAAGGAGTTCAAGTAACGATTCGATAGAGTAGAATCTTATAGAACACAGTACTACTTTTTTCTCTTCCTCGCCTTAATATTTTAGAAGATTTTTTAACAGAACCATCGAATTTTGGCAGGCCCACCTCAGCCACAATCGCATCAAACATCATAATTTTTCGGAATTTGAAACTTCCAAGATGGTACTATGAGTTAGCATGCATTTTACAAAGCAGCGAGGGTTTACGGGTTCGAAATATCAAATTTCGAGATTTTCGGGTACAGCATGGGGCTGGCTAAAGAAACGAGTTATGATGATTTCATCCTCGGAAACTAAACGAATCGTAAACAAAAAACACCTGTTAGAAAGAGGAGAAAATGCTGCATCGAATAGTGTGCGAGCTGCTCTTCTTTTGATGTTCTACGAGGATTTAGCTGCCCAAGTATGGAAATCGGTAGCATCAGTTAAAATTCTGTTAAAAATGTATGACAAGCTATGGGAAGGAGAAAAAAGTTGCACTGTATTCTGTGAGGTTTGCTCTATCGAATCGTTACTTGAACTCCTTCTGAGGATTGATAAGAAAGTTCTAAAAAGTTGTGAAACTTGACCATCTTAAAAAAGCATGGGTCGCAGATTTTGGATATTTTCTGAAACCTCATTGATTGTTTTGAAACATTTTCATAACCATTAGAAACAGAATGAAATTCTGCATCGAATGCCTCCAAGATCTCTTAGTTCCGTCACATGTGGTGCCCGTTTGAAAAAAGCGAAATTACTTTCGGAATGACCTAATATAAATCATATTTTGTCTATATAGATATATATAAGTCGTCTTTGTCTCTGTGTACAACGATCGATTGAGGGAAAGGGCCCTCATAGCCTTCTGTTATCGTCAGATTCTCAGGGCATGCCTGTGGCTGTTATCAAAAAAGTTTGAAATTCAAAATAGAAAAATTTCGATGTTTCATGCAAAACCATCAGCTTTATTGGAAGCATGTCAAAAACCCTAATTGTGAAATTTGCCAAATTTACAGAGAATTTATGAAAAATAAATAAAATTTCAAATAAGTAAATATTTAAAGTTTTGAGCAAAACCATTAGCATTTTAGGAAACAGTATGTCAGAAAACCCTTACATAGAATTTTTGAAATTTTTGTTGGAAAATCTGCAAAAATAAGTTTCAATCCAAAATAGAAAAAAATCCTAGGTTTCAAGCAAAACGATTAACATATTTGGAATCAGCGTGAGAGAATACCCCTGAATACAAGTTTTTGCCTTCGTTGGATTGATTTTACTACTGAACTTTGAATTCGAATTTCAAAGAAATTCCGGTTTCATAGGTAGGCTGCAGGATGATGAAGGAGTTACCCTGAGCATGATCTGATCATCTTCGGTGCAAATTGAGTGCAAATTAGCGTTACTGCCAGTTCATGACCTCTTGTAAACTCCGCTAACTAGGCGTCGGTAACCTTGTCGTGTATGTCAGTCCCCTCACCTGTCTGTGAAATGTTGAGTCATCTTATACCTTGAATGGAAACAATCTGACTCAGATTACAGAAGTAAAAGATTTAGATTTTACTTTTTCCGAAAAGCTTTGATTTACATCTCACTACAACAGCATTGTCTTTAAAGCTCTCCCGAACCTACATATTTAAGGCTCTCAGAACCATAAACGCTAAAGTTTTGATCAATGCCTACAAGATGTACATTCGTCCTATCGTCGAATTTGGTACTATAGTTGCTTCTCCATATCAGATTCGAGACATTGCTAATATCGAGAGGGTGCAAAACTTTACAAAAAGTTATTTCTGAAACTTTCAGGTTCCAACTACTCTCTTATACCTAGGAGCGATGAGCGCAATAAAATGTTCTCTTTCTAATTAGCCCTCAGAAAGAAAAAATTTGATCTTTCCGTGAACTAGAGGGAATTTATTAAAACTAAGAGTTCCCAAGAAGAAGTGGCTTTCCAGGCCACATTTTTTCACTGTGAGGATAATTTCCGATTTTAACAGGCTACTGGCACAAGATGCTCTGCAAAAACACTAGCTAAATTTTTTACTGCAAATAGTCCTATTTCCTAATCGTGAAACCACTTCATTGTCTTGTGTTGTAATTTTTATTATATGTATATCTTTTATTGATATTTTTCATGCATTGATACTACGGTTTTACCATCGCAAAACTCTCCTTTCACTACTTCTACTTACGTGTTTTTTGCACGTATCAATAGATAAATAAATAAATAAAAGTGTTGAAATATAGGTCCAGCAGCATTTCTTTTGGGATATAATTTTGCAACAGGAGAGCAGCGCAGACTTTGGTCTAGCTGTGAAAGACGGCTTAGTTACAAAGCAGGACACTAGAACGATTTAAGCTTCTAATTGAGAATTTCCTTTTTTTTTGCTAGGGAAAGCGACGAGTTTCGGTCTTGCTCGAAGAACAAGCAAAGGTCAGTAAATGTCAATCTCGCTACAGAGAATAAATATTTATTTATTGAATTTCTTCGAAAATTTGTTTATATACTCCTTTTCTTCTGTGAAGATCTCACTTTTGTTGCTGCAAATGAGAGAATGAGAGCTTCGGTAGCGTTAGAAGGCTGTAGCGTTTTCTGTGGCAGGACATATACAGAACATTTTTTGTGCCAGTTCGCTGCCAGTTCGTGACCTCTCATGAACTCCGCTAACTAGGCTAACTAGGCGGCGGCACCTTTTCGGTGTATGTAATTTCCGTTCCCCAAAGACATTACATGAGTTTTTTGTGGGGATAGAGGCAATTCAAATTCAATTGACCACTTATTAACAGCTTCAAGACAGGATTGTAAGAGTTTTATATCATTTCGATCACAAGTAACTTTAAACAACTTGATATCGTCTGCATACATAACGCATTTGATATCTTGCTGAGAAATGATACTGGTTAAGTGAAAAATGTAAAGAAGGAAGACTATAGGAGAAAGAACTCCACCTGCGGTACTCCATTAGAAATGGTTTAGGCTCCTGAAAATTCATTACCGAGACGAACTTGAAAGGTACGGTGGCTCAAAAAGTTTTGTATCCATCTGCACGTTGTACCCTTCACTCCTACCATTGTAAGCTTAGCAGTGGCGTATCGAGGGGAAAGGGAGGCGGGAGGCCGCGAAATTCTTGAAAGTTACTTATATGGGTTATAAAAATATGCAAGTGACTTGTTTATACTTGTAAATATTAGTATAATTTCAATTTTTTAAGAATTCTAAATAGCCTTGCAAAAAATTTTTTTCGGGGCGTGAAGGGGGCCCGAAAAAATTTTGTGAAGCATCCCAAAAATTTTTCGGAGTGGCGCTTCCCGCGAACGGAAATCCTGGGTACGCCACTGAAGCTTAGATAACAGTTTAGTGACACTGGGACTGTATCAAATGGTTTGGAGAAGTCTAGGAAGATAACATCTATTTGATGTCGCTTATCAGCTTCGCTAGTTTAGTCATTCATAGATGTAAGGACTGCTGTTTTGACGGATTTACCTTTACAAGGATCATGTTGACAAGGAGAGATAATGGAATACTTTTATAAGTCTGTTACATTCTGTCGTTCAATACTCTTTCGAATGTTCTAGCAAATATAGAAGTTATGCTGGTCGATAGGTTTTTGGACCGTTGTGGGGCGGTTCGGAATGGAGCTTACGAGAGAGTGCTTCCACCTGTCAGGAACTTCACTTCTCATGTAGGACAGGTTTAATAGAAACTCTAGAGGAAAACCGATTTCAGGAAGCACGTCTCAAAAAAAACAAAGGTGTTCCATCAAGGGTCACTTTAAAAAAAACTAGGATATTTGGAAAGGATCGTGACTATTTTGTCTCTTGAGAACCAGACTGATCTCATTTTCGGGAACATAGGAGCTGGGTAATAAGTTGCAGATGAAATTTTGCTGTAGACTTTTTAGAATTCTTCAGCTAGAAGATTACTTATCTGTGTCACGTAATAGAGGTTTTCAGAACTATCCACTAGTGGGTACGAGACGTATTTATCTACAAGATGAGTTCTCATAAACGAGAAATTTATTTTTGGATAAAATGAGTTTTTTCCCAGGTGGATAGGGTATTTATGTGAAGCTCTTTCATGTTTACTATTGAAATTTCTGAAAGTAGACCAAGCTTCAATACTTCCACAATTAACAGCATGATTCCAAGGCATATCCCGTTTCTTGATCATGTTTACAAGGTATAATGATAGCTTCGTTGATTTTCCAAAACTCTACATAATGGAATGAACTTTTCCACTGCGTATTGTATAACGGCAAGAGTTTATACATTTTATTGACGGATTTTTAAGGGTGTGAAACAACCCCGCCAGTCAATGCTTGATGAATACTCTCGCACAACAGAGTTGTTCGCACTATTAAAATCCTTGATAAGGATTTCTGTAGCGGGAATGTAAGGCACTCGGAGGGAAATGTCGATTGTGTAGTGATCACTCTTTTCTATTGGAGAACATATTTCAATATCAGCAGCCAAATTAGAACGGCTGCAGAAGATAAAATCAAGAACGAAATCTCCTCTGGTGGAACCTTTGACAAGCTGCACAAAGCCATGGGTGGTAACAAAATCAGTGAATATCTGTACGATTGTACTGAATCATGGAAGGGTTTGAAGTGACATCGATATGTGGAAGATTAAAGCCGCCTAGCAAGATAGTGGGACCTTCAAAAGCACTAAAATCACTGAGTGCTTTTGTTAGATTGATGAGGTCCATGACGCTACAATTTGGCACCTGATAAAACAATATCAATCGTATCGTTTCGCTTGAAAATAAAAGGTCGCAGACTAAAATTTCATGGGAGTTGGCTATAGATTCACTGAAAACCACATTTACTGAGATAGTTTTTTGGATTAAAATAGCAACTCCGCCTCCTCCACAGCGAAATCGACACCTGATCCCGGTGTATGTTGAGGAAGCAATACCAAGAAGAGCTGAGAGTTCGTTGTTAGTTTTCAAACAGGTCTCTGTCAAGAAAACGACATCAAGATGCTCACTACTAAGTCCCAAAATTAAATCGTCCGCATTACTGATCATGGAACGTATATTATAAAGACAACATGATAGACGAGAAATACGATTCCGAGGAGGATCATTTAGTTTTTCGAAGCAATTGTCAGTAGGAATGACATAACAGTATGATCAGAATCTTGTAAGAGTAAAGGGAAGGGATTTATAGAGCTCGAATTTGGAATTCTCAAGCTAGCATTGGATAATCTAAACCTGTGTTCCTCTCTCATACGTCCTCTTGCCTCCCTCGGCAAAGAGGGACGTATGAAAAATCCTTTGTTAGAGAATACCCACAATCCAGGAGCACGAGCAGTGACTTGTTTCTGGAAAGAATCGGTTGGCAAAACTACTTTAAGAAGTCTAGGCTTTCCTGGTCCCATGCAAAACAAAGTATTTGGCAAGCATCCGATGTCAAGAAAGTCGAGTAGCGCAACAGTACAGATCATGATTAACTCTTTGTGAACATGCAGTGGATTCAGATTTAGGCACACCAACTATGACTATCGAATTTTTTATTTCTATCTCATTTTCAGATGTCTAATTAACATTCTTTAACTTACTGTTATTACTGTTATCTTCTCGCAACTGCACATTTTCTTTGATTATCCCTTCATCTTCTGATTTAGCGCGGCAATTTCTTTCTTCGTTTCCAGCAGAATATTAATCATGACCGTCAGATAGCTGGGTAGGGCTCTTCAGCCGTCAAGGCCTTGAAGCGTTCAGCAGGGCTTTTAGCAGAAGATAGAATAGTAGAATTGGGGTCTTCTCTTTCGTTTGACAAAGGATGGGCAAGGTGGAAATCAGCAATACTTTTCTGGGGTGTGACTGCCTTTGAGTTCTTCTTGGAAGCCTTTGATCTTGTAGTAGGCATAATGGGAATGACAGGGCATCCGGGCAACCGGCGTGTGAGAGTAAGATGCCGAATGAAAGCTTTTGCGAGACGAATTTGCTTTTATCCTGTAGCGTGTCCTAAATCATTGCGCCGCCTTGTCCAGCCGGGCCAAAGTCTACAAATTTCGTCTAGAACAAATAGAGAATTAGCCAAAATATTCAGTGAAGATCAACTGTGATGTTTTTAAGGTGTTTTGCAGTAGAAATCATTATCATTAAATCTTCTCCAGCAAGCTCAACTTTTGCACAATGCAATTGTGGAGCAGAAGCAGGATTGCCTTAAATTATTCAATGATTGCCATGACAATTTGATTGCAAAATGTCTTGTCAATTTTCAGCAGGAACCGAAGCTTGCCAGTTACAAAATTTGAGAACGTAGGATTTTTCCACACTCTTTGGTTTCTATAGAAAATACAAGAGATGTTTACCATCCAGATGAATACTCTCGCCGTACCAAAGTTTGCTATTTGTCAGACTCTGGGCACGGAGAATTGTCCCAATTCTTCAATGTCCATAAGGATCTGCAAGAGAATACCATTTAAACGACTTTTCACGCGGTATCAGAGTCTGCGAGTTGCAAAACCCAAAACTTCGAAATTCATGGAAAATAATCGTGCGAGAACTTTCTGTAAGAGTGTTACCTTAAAAACTCCTCAGGTGTACTTTCTAGAGGAATCAAAGTAGTTTGCATTCTAGAATCCTGGAAGCAAAAGTACAATTTCTCCGAAGTGTCCAAAGAAACTCCTGAGAAAACAATTACACTATTAGGATCTCTCATAATACTTTACCGTTTTTACTACATCCGTCGTATTTTTGTAGTTTTCCTTCGACTGATGTGGCTTGAGTAATCATTCGACAGGGCAAAGCAAGCTCTACAATATGGCTATGAAGAATTTGCCCAAATCGTATTTCACCGGAAGTTTTGAGCTGAAATTTGATAGCAGTCGAAAACAAAATTTTTCCTCAAAAATCGTATATCCGCCCCGAAATGTCTTAAAAATTCACCATTCACCCAAGCGTATGCTTGACACATCGCACATTCAACTGTACTATTTTCGTATTTTTCCATGGTTAGAAATACAGGAAAAATGAATGGGGTAAAATGGCAAACTCCGTTCCTAGATATCCTGAGCTCCTCCCACGCACGTGATCATATAGTGCGGTCTATAATTATACGAAAACCCCAAATTTTGGGAGTTTCTGGACTTTTTGGAAGGAACTAAAAGTCGTTGTACCACGCGAAAGAGCACAGCCGAAAATGGTATATGATCCATAGGAATGAAAATCGACGTCAATCTAAGGAGCGTTTTTGAAACCATTGCAGTTCAAAAAGAAATACTTTTTCCAGATGGCTCTGAATGCCCTTCGGAGACATTGCGCTCCAAAAACGTCTGTTTTTCTGTGGTTCACGCATTCTAATTAGCTTCTACTAAGGCTATGAGATAAAATAAACTTTTTCTAGATATTAGGTTGTCCCGAAAGTTTTGTCGGTTTCTTTCATTGCTCACTGAGACTCACAAAACACCAATTCATAGACGGCTTTTGTACCATTTGATTCAAATTTTTATCCTCTTTTTCACAGTTACACGTGCTCTCGTATCTAACTTGTCTTAGCAATGTTATCGCCATGGCCTTTTCAGCAGCTCATCACTAACGCCAAATCTTTCCTAAATTAAAAAATTTTTTATTCTAATGTTTTCAAACAGCGCTGATGACCGTTATGTAGAGCAAACGAGCAAACTTTTGGCTACATTGTACCTAATCCAGTCTACACCGCGTTCACCAAGTCCGTTATAATTATTTACTTGATAAAAACCGCGGCTTTTTGATTAAGTTTAACACTTAAAAGTATCAAAAATTCCAAAAAGCTGCTTTTTCAAAGCGAATCAAAGTTGGTTATGTTGCATAAATAATGTTTATAAGAAACATGCTTCAAAGCGCAGAAACTTTCAAAGCCTTCGTGTATTTGCTCTAGTTGCGTGTTTCATGACTTTGCCAAAAACCGAGACCTCCGCAGAAATAATTTTTGAAGCTAAAAACAGCAGGGGCGGTAGTAATCTGGTCGAAACTCCGAGTTTAAAGCTGCGCGTTAACTCAGAGTTAACTCCGAGTTTCGTTTTTGAAACTCGGAGTTTCGTGCTGCTACTTGCGGAGCCGCTATGGTTGTTAGGCAGCTACCACATGCTTCATTGCAAAACGCCACAACTTAGCCGCGACTCGAACTTCCGTTGCTCGGCGCGAAGTGCCTATGACTAGACCACTAGGCTACAGAGCACCTAGCAACGTTGCTAATTCTGCCGCCATGAATACTAATTGCTTACATCCTACGTGTTCAGACACGTCAAGCGGCATGGTGCCTCTTTGCTCTAAACATTGGATTCACTAAAATACCTATACATACTCCCCCCCAATTGTTTTTATCCCCAGCTGCATTCCTAGATAGGATGACTAGAGGTGACTGCTTTCTTGACGAAACATAGATAATTTAAGTATAAAAATTCAGCTATCTACATGCCTCTATCATTTTGATAATATTTATCGGCTGGCTGCAGTGGGGGACCGAGGGGAAGGGGTGCGGGGGGGGGGGACCGCCCCCCGAGAATGGGTCGCGAAATTTTTGAAATTTACTCACATGGGTTATGAAAATGTGTGACTTGTTTATTTATGTAGATAATTAAAACCATTTTCAAAATTTTTAAAAATTCACATTAGCCGTGGGAAAAATTTTTTTCGGAGGCGTGGCTCGCGCCCCTTTTTCTTCATTTTGGGAGGTGTGGGTACGGAAAAAATTAAAGAAGCACCCCAAAAAACTTTTCGAGTGCGTGGATTCAATGCTCGATGATATTCAGTTGTTCGTTCTTCGTTTATTTGAATAGTATTCGATCAGTCGGTTAATCGAATATTCGAAAGTTCGAACTTTGGAATGTGCCCATATTCGAATATTCGAATTATCGGAAGTCGACTAATATTTATTCATTCATTTGGGAATTTACCAAAATTCAACTATTCATTCGTTCGCTAAGTTTTCAGAAACATTATTCGATATTCGTTCTTCGACGAAGATTTGCGTTCGTCACAACTATATAACAAATTAGCAAAAAGCATAGTTCATGGTTTGGTTTCGGTGAAAAATTTTCTTGCGAATCCGTTACATTTACATTTCTGGAGAAAAAGATGGTTGAGACAATATATTAGTTTCTCAATACTGATGCTAGTTGTATGGTTAAGAAGGCCATGCGAAAATGATAATGAAGTTCAAGTAGACAGAGACATTTGTGGCATTGAGGGTCGTTCTATAAGACCATTTAGGGTGCATGTGTTTTTCGAAAATATGGATGAGACTTGACTCATGGCTTCAATTTCACAGCGCACGTAGCTGCTCAGAGGTTCAAGATGAAATACGGCACTGATGGCTGGCTGATGAAAACCATGATTTGCATTTTCATGCAGAATGATTAGCATATTCATAATCAGCGTGACAAATAACCCCACCACACCAATTTTCAGCAAATTTTGTGACTTTCGCCCAACTACCGTGTTTCTACCGTAACCCCCCCCCCCCCCTTATGTGGGCGAATGTCGAAAAATGAGCATCGGATTCGTGATCAGCGTGCCAAGAAACCCCAAATACCAATTTTCACTCGATTTGGTAATTTCCGCCCAACTACCGTATAGCTACCGTAATCCCAATCTGTGGTCCTGTAGCAAAAATAGATATAATAATCGTGATCAGCGTGCCAAAAAACCCCACTGTACCAAGTTTCAGGCAATTTTGTGATTTTCGTCTAACTACCATATACCTACCGTAATCCCGCTCCGTTGGCCCCGTAGCGAAAAACGAATGTTATATTCGTGATCAGCATGCGAAATAACCCCAGTGTACCAAGTTTCAGCAAATTTGGTGGCTTTCGCCCAACTACCGTATCCCTACCGTAACCCCCCCCCCCCCTTATGTGGGCGAATGGCGAAAAATGAGCATCGGATTCGTGATCAGCGCGTCGGATAACCCCCGGGACCAAAATTTTACAAAATTTCAAATTTTTGTGTTCAATGATCATGCTTCATGAAACTCAGAGCAAAATCTACTCCGAAGGACTTTTTTCTGGACCTCTGCGTTTACGCACTATTTCTCATTCTCTAACCAAACTAAGAGTTAACTCCGAGTTTCGCGGCGGCTGAAATGCGCAGCAAACTCAGAGTTAACGCGCAGCTAAGCTGCGTGTTTCGTCGCGCAGCGTCTCGCGTGGAACGAATTACGCTACGTTTCCATACTTGGCATAAAGTACGTCTTGCAGGGTATCCTGCCATATAAGCCTTTCCCCAAATTGGTTTGCTTATGCAGGTGTTAATGGTCCCTGAAAGGTGCGTGTTAACTCAGAGTTAACTCTGAGTTTGAGCTGCGCGTTTCGACAGGTTTACTACCGGCCCAGATTTGGAGAATTTAAAAATATCTCCTTGTAGTCCGGGAATTGCTCTATTTCATCCATACTCAACTCCCTTCGAAACGTTGGAATGAAATTTTTAGAAATTAGCCAATGAGCAGGTAAAATTGAGTGTGGAGAATTCTGGCAATTATCAAAAAAAGCGTGCAAGATTGTGGGACGAAAATGTATTCGTAAGAAAGAGAAGGAAAAGCTGCATCGAATGCATGTTGAAACTCACTCAGATCTTTTTTGCACGTGACTTTACAGTAATTTGAAGAAACCGACAAAACTTTCGGGACAACCTAATATTTTGTTTAACGCTTGAAAAATCTTTGCATTTTCGTGCCGTTTTTCGACCAAGTTCCATCCTTACCGTAGAGTTAGCGCAATCTTTAGCCTTAAAACTCAGCTTATAAAGCCCTAGAATGAAGTAAGCACATAATATCGTCCTGTGTCTTCTTGCGGTTTGGTTCACTTTTGCTCCCGTTAAAAGCACCTTTGCTGTTGTGGTTTTTTCCCTGCATATTAGGTAGACTCATTTGTTACATTTCCTGTTGTCGGGTCCTACTCAGTTTCCTTCCTGAAGATGGTCCTACATTCTACTTGTCTGTTCTTTTTGAGGCATTTCTATTTTTCTCTGCGCTATTGATTTTCTTTTTTGATTGAGCAGGTCAAAAAATGCCAGCCAAGTCTACCCGTGCTAAAAAGACTTCAGCGGCTCTTTTAGTGGATAACTCAGTAGAGCATGTTCAAAGTGAGGGTTCCACCGCAAATGTCGACTATAGTCAAATAACTGCCTTCGATTTTATCCATTGCATTATGCAAAGAAACACCGATCCCGTGATCGGGAAGATGTTGAGCGCACTTTCTGATAAACTTCGTGAAGAAGTTCATGGCGCAGTGGAGGAGGAGAAACTGTTGAGGACCATTGTAGTAAGCGGTGTGCCTGAGCCGTCTGAGGAGCTCCGTGCATGCGAGAGGGCCTTAGATCTAAAGGGGAAGTTGGACGATATAATTAATGCGCTTAATGTAGACTGTCACTTGAGTGGGTTTTACCGTATTGGCAAGCCTGGATTGACTCGCCCCCGCTTAATTAAGGTGGTTCTTCCCTCCAAATTTTACCGTAGGTTGGCTCTCGTACCGTCGAAGTATGACGGAGGAAGAACGGAGGACGGAATTTGAACTGCGGTAACAAGCAAGAGAGTGCAATAGGGAGAAAGCCCTACGTGAATTGCTCGTTTATAAAGGACAACTCAAACACGTTACGGAACTCACACACAGACCTCAGGGAAACCACTGAACTCGCACGGTCCCTGGAATAACTTGAAGTGCTTTTTGTTGAACTCCCGAAGTATTGTGAACAAAGTTGATCACCTCCATTCCTTTTTATGTCTGCGTAAACTAGATTTAGTATTCATGACTGAAACATGGCTGAGTAGTATAATACGTCACTCTGAAATTCTATCAGGTTTGCCTTATTCAATTCACCGAACTGACAGAAACAAGAGAAGTGGAGGAGGTGTTTGTTGTATCATTAAAGGGAATATTTGCATTCAGAATGTTGATCATTTCACAGTGTCCAGTACGGACTTGCTAGCGGTTGAACTCATTTGCCCTTCTGGCTCTAGTTTACTTAAATTCATTATTGTATATCGCCCACCTAATCCTACACAGAATGACGATGAGCAACTAATTGTTAGCCAGTCTTACATCTTCGCTATCAAGAGCTGTAATCTTAGTGGGTGATTTCAACTTACATATCGATTGGCGCAATCTCAGATCAGTAGATCAAAGTTCTAAGCACCTATTAAAGTTCTTTAATGAGTGGATTTCAGCAAAATGTACATCGGCCGACCCATGGTAATAATGTGTTAAATTTGTTCTATCTACCACAAAGAATATCAGTAATATTAAAATATATCCCCCATAGCTACTGCTGGCCACAATGTTGTCGCATTCAGCGTTGAAGGGGGCTGCCCTGTTCAAGCAGGATATCCTACTCCAGATTTTCCTAATTTCGATTACTTAATTATAAACAATCATTTTGCCGGTATTGACTGGATGACCGAGTCCCAAAATTGCTTGTCTCTGGATGACTGTTGCCGTGCTTTTTGTCGCATTGTCTACGAAGGCTTGAGCAGATTTGTGTGCATAAAGACCCGCGGATGTGCTAATCTTGCTACCCTAAGCATATACATATGTGCACTGATTGACCAAAAGCATAATCTTCTTGAAGTTTTGAAAGAGCCTCTGCCAGACATATTTGGATTTCCATCTAAAAAAATTTCTAGCCAATTATGAACGTAGACTGTCCTCAAAAATCCCAGCAAATAGTCTTTTCGTTTACATGCGCCGTAAGCTGCAGACCAGCCCTAGACTTCCTATTCTTCATGATGAATGCGGTAATAGTTGTGGAAATGACAGTGAAAAAGCTGAAGCTCTAGGCAGGTTTTTTGCTAGTGTGGTCTCCATTAGGGAATGTAGACAAAGTAACCTCATGGCTACAATTTCTGACTGTGCCCAGAACTGTTGTACGGTATATTTCAAGCAAGCCGACGTACAAGCTATTTTAAAGTCTCTTAATTCGTCCTGCACGGAGCCCTATGACGGAATTCCACCGGTAGTCTACAAAGATTGCGCTGAAACCCTCTCGCAGCCTCTTGCTGACCTATTCAATCTCTCAATGGATTTTTCTGAGATGCCCAGCTATAATTGTTCCAATTTCGAAAACTACAGCGGCCTCCACTCTTTATGATTTTCGTCCAATAAGTCTAACATTCACTCCAATCAAGTAATGGAGAAGATCATAATAAATAAGATACTTCGCTGGCTGAAAATTTTCCATTCCATTCCTCTGAATTGCACGGTTTTGTTCCCGAAAGATCTACTACGACTAATTTGATCAAAAGTGTTTTTGATTGGAGAAAAGCTCTCTTAATGCTGATATGTCGGTTGATATTATTTGTGTTGATTTGCCTAAAGCGTTTTACAAAATCCCTCACCACATCCTTCTGACTAAATCACTGAACTATGGAATGTGTAGAAAGCTTCTCAGTTGGCTTGAATCGTATCTACAAAACCGCTCGTTGACTGTGAAAGTTGGACAGTCTTTTTCCAAAAAATACCAATGTTCGAGTGGGGTTTCCCAAGGCGGGGTACTTTCTCCGTTATTGTTTCTCATTTTTACATTGGAAGTGCCTGCTTTTCTAACCTCGAATGGAGTGAATGTCCAGATTTATGCAGATGATATTAAACTGTATGTATTAACCTGTTATTAACTGTACGTATTAACATGCTATAATGAGGAAAACCATCACGCTGTACACACTGCACTTCAATCGTCTATTGAAATGTTGAGCCTATGGGGATCGAGCAACGATCTTTCTCTAAATCCTCGTAAGTGTTCCTTTCTGCATCTTGGGAAACCTGAGCCAATATGTTATGAAGTAAATGGTGTCTCACTGACTGTTTGTTCGTCGGACAGAGATTTGGGAGTGTTAAGTGACTCGAATCTCAATTTTTCAGAACATGGTGACTATGCAGTACAAAAGGCATTGTCTTCTATGGTTGCAATTTTTCGCAATATTCATTCCTCTGATCAGGTTATTCTTACCAGCTTGTATAAAACGGATGTACTCCCCCATCTTGAGTATTGCTCTCAAGTATGGAATCCCTCATGCAGAAAGGAAATTCTGAAACTTGAGAAAGTACAGCGTATCCTTACGAGGATGGTTTCTATCGTAAACTTCGAAGTACTAACAAAAAAGATGTGCCACCTTATGATGAAAGACTGAAAATGATGAGTTTGAAACCACTCAGTAGTAGAAGGATAATGACAGATTTAGTATTTTGTTTTAAGATATTACGAAAAGAGATCGATTTGAGGGCAAGCAATTTCTGGAGTTTTAGGCCAATTAGCTGTAGGATAGGAGGATTCAATCTCCATTATCCAAAATTGAAAAAGTCGCACTATCGTATCCTTTTCAACTCGCTATTTTACCGCTGCGCACGGTGGTTCAACCGTTTGCCTGTCAAAATATTATCTGCCAAAAATGGATTCTTGTTCAAAAAAAGATTGCAAAAATTTGATCTTACTAGGGTTTTGAACGTTGGTCCCTATTTTTGTTAATGCATTTTCTGTTTTGTTTCGTCAATGCTCATTCAGGTTTTTATCCAATGCAGATAGCTTCTTAGTTTTGGATGTTGCAAGTTGTCATCACGTTGACATTCTGATTTTTCCTTTTCTTCGTTCCTACTAACAGCTATTAGTTGCTTATCTTTTATTTTTCAGGTGGCTCATCCCTTTCTAGCTGCCATAGTCGGCAACCGTGGTTGTGTAGTCCTCATGTCAATTTAAAGTTTTGTTTTTGTTGCTAACTGGGTACTTTTTTCGTGCATAAAGGCACCGTCCACCCAGATTTTCGACTTCCACGTTTTTGTCGTTTCAGGGCCTTCTCATGACCCTGGTTCCGAATATGAAGTCGAGAATGCGCGAAAACCCCGACAATCTCCGTTCCGGAGGACCCACAGGCCGGCTTTCTAGAACGGTGATTGGATGGGCGCGCAGGAATGGGCGGGCATGGATGGGGGTCCCCGTGCATCTTCGCTATTCCGAAGCGATTTTCTCGCTTCCGAAGCGGCGTTTTGCGCCGAGATGAGCATTGGATTGATAGGGAGCCCTACTATTATATGCTGCCAAATGCTCAACACCCTCAACTTTGGATGGACGGTGCCTTTAACCCATCCCTGCTTGAACAACATCTTCTGGAGTCTACTCACTGTAGGCTGCATCTTCTGTCCCTTCTATTATATCATCTCATGTGATTCCAGTAGTAAATTGTTAGGTTGGTGGATACCTAACCTCCGAAAATTTCCTACTGGTGTGTTCATTTACCCGGATGAACAGTGGCATTCCCCATTGCCATTCACCTGACGGGCCTACAGGGACTGAGTTAATCACAAGCTTATCTAGTTTCGCTATCATTTCTACTCTTCATAGCGGGGATGGGTGAGGTATTACTATATTGTGTGGCAGATATTCTATAGCTACTTTGTTTTAGATTTTTTTTCGTTTTGGCGCACCCTTGGGTGTAAGAATAAATAAATAAATAAATAAATAAATAAATAATATGTAGAAGTTAAGACTGGTAGTTAACCAGAAAAAAATCAGCAACGTTAAGCATTTGTTTTGGCCACGCAGGTGTCATTTCACCAAAACCACTGTTTTTACTATTGCAACACACGTTTATCTGGTTTTTAGCTCCGTAGTTCAAGACTAGTTCTGCAAAAACTCAAATCTTTGGCACGGATACATCATCATGCAAGCAATGCAGCTGCACACCAAATGTTTGCGTGAGACAGAAGCTGAGTTTTGAGGCTCGAAATTGTGTTAACTCTACGGCAAAGATGGAACTTGGTCGGATAACGGTACGAAAACGCAAAGATTTTTCAAGAGTCAAACAAAATATCTAGAAAAAGTTTATTTTATCTCATATTCTTGGCAGAAGCTAATTAGAGTGCGTAAGCCACAGAAAAAAGACATTTTCGGAGCGCAATGTTTCGAGAGGCATTCAGAGCCATCTGGAAAAACTAACGCTTCTCTTTTTGAACTGCACTGGGCTCGTAGCACATATTTCAGACTGCGTTACTGTAACACAAAACTGGACCTGAAAAATTGCGGTCTTGAATAAAAAATGGACATTTGTTTGAAGTGTTCGTTTGATTAATCGCTAAAAATCCGCATTAGGCGCAAAAACGCTCCTTAAATTGACGTCGAATTCATTCTTATGGGTCATACACCATTTTCGGCTGTGCTCTTTCGCGTGGTACCAACAGCTTTTGAGTTTCTTCCAAAAAGTCCAGAAACTCCCAAAATTTGAGGTGTTTGTATAATTATGAACCGCACTATATAGCTCGTACATACTGAAGTACAACCATGTATTCGTAGAGTTTGAATGTGCCCCAGTTCTCAAGAAATGCTGACGTTTAGGGTACAAACGGTAAAAAATTATGGGACACCCTAATATTTTGTAAAAGTGATTTGCTGTAAAATCGCCAAGCCATATTTTCTGCGGAACCAAAGTTTGCATATTGCAAATCTGTGAGGAAAAGTAGGGTGCTGCAAAGATAATACTCTCCAGGACAGTATTTTAGCAAATTACGTAAAGCTAAACTGTGAAGGATATCTTCAATGTGTACAACCGTGAGTATGCCGACGCAGTAAAGCGAAGCTTGCATATTGCTTTCCTTTAGTTAAGTAGAATTATTGCCCAAATATGTAATCCAATATGCGTATTTCTCATTAAATTCATGCGAATTATACACGAAATATCAATAAAACATTCTCTGTTATTAGGACCTGTCCTAGAAAATTTTGAGCTTTTAAGCACAAAACTTGCTTACCGCTTTCCTTTTCATGATCAAAAGTGACAATTTTTCAAAGCAAATGCTTTTAAGAGCAAATTTTCTGCGACTTCATAAAAGGGGTGATATAAATGGTAATTCATAAATGGTGTAAACTACTGTAAAATCAAGCTTTGCTTCAAATTGTATCTCAAATTTGAGTTTGTGGCATTAGGTCGTCTTGCAGCTTTGGGCTTAACTACTTTTTTCTCAATGTGTAGAGTAGAGTTGTTCAGATAACAATGCTTGCATTCTTATTTGGACAACATATCATTCAAATCGAAATCAGAGCCATCTCAGCAAATTTGGCAGCTATCATAACTTACCCTAATATGGATGAGTCAGCATCCATAGTGATCGACTGTTGGATTTTGATTTTATTCCAAGAAAGTAAACAGTAGTAGTGGAACTCCAAATTCTCATATCTGTCCAAAATACAGAGAAGAGCCTTTTATGTGCCATGGAACCACTTAGAGCACAGCTTTCAAATTTACTAAAACTGCTCATCAATTTGGTCTAAAATCCATCGTAATCTACGGCTGAATCCTGTAGCCAAGAGATCACAAAACAGCATTCGTTAAACACCAAAACTCATCATTTTCGACGTAACTATGAAAGTCCCTATTGCCATACAGTATCAGATATTGTACTTAGAAATAAGCGTGAAACACTGAAATAAGCATGTGTAATTTAGTCTAATAATGATTTATCGAAAGAAACTGAGTGAATACAAATGTTATCAACACTTCAAGGCCTCCAGAAGTGATGCATATCTTAGGCACCTTCAAAACTCCACGACCTTCCACACAGCGCAACCAGCAAACATCTTTCCTCTTCGAGGCTTTGCTTTAGAAGTAACGCAAACCGTACGCGTACAACCTCTTCCACCTCTCAAAGTTTTTCTAGCAAGTGCCGCTATGTCTTTTAACAAAATATCCTTATAAATGAGCGATCACTACTCACGGTTCAGTGCTTTCCATTTAGTAGTGAGCGAGACGCCTTGAACGTTCCCAAGTTTTTACATCAGAAAAAGGCGACATTCACAATTGTGAAATTCCATGCAGCAGAACAAGCAGTCTCAATTTAACACTACAGAAATCTTCCTGCAAAAGCGCAAAATTTTTCATGGAAAACAAAGTCCTGAAAACGTTTCTTTCAAAAAGGACACGCAATGTAAGGTTTTTTTTTCGTCTTAAAGTCAACTTCCGAAACTGACACAAATTTCTTCACATACTTCCTAAGATTTCTGGCAGGAACACTTTCCTCATCTTCATATCCAGGGCTCGGCACGAGGTGGTTAGTTGAAAATGAAAAGAACAAAGACCCCCCTGACTTTTGCGAATTTTTACAAAGTCCTCTTTGACCCTGGACCATAATTCCTAAAAAAATCTCCTAAAAACAAAAACGTCGCAAATCTCTTGTCTTTTCGGCTACAATAACGAAACCTCCCTTGCTTTTGTCCCAAAAACGATATACAGCTTGCTTGTAGGCCACCGTGCCGCCCTGTTTATATCTCAAACAATCATGAAGTGGGACAAGTTATTTCTGCCTTGGACGGTTTCTTGCTAGATACAATGCAGGAGTGCGAAACACACAAGTTCCGAGTTATGAATTTCGCAAACTAAAATACCAGGTAGTGAAACGATGTTTTTTCACCTGTCAAACACAATAAATTCGCGTTGTCTATTGCACAAGATATTTTGCGAAGGTCAGTTACTGAAAAGCAATTGCTTAGAAATCTGTTTCTTCTTATGAATTAGGCGGATCAAAAGACAGCAACATTCTTTTTTTTGAAAGATCTGGGCCGGTAGTAATCCCCCGACCTGGCGGCAGGTCTCGTCTGCAGGTCGCTGGCACCTTTTACGTGAGGTGGCCAGAAACCAAAACCCCAAAATTTGGTCCTTTGAGAGAGGAACCCGCCGGAATCTCGACGTGCCCCTACCACGTCGAGGTGGTGGCACCTTTGCCGACGGCGTCTGTGAAATTGCGTTTTGGACAGTTGCGGATGACGCCGCTATAATGGCGCCCTCAGTTACTATTTGAGTTCTATTTTCTGAAAGCGTTTTATCCGTCTTTGCCGTCTTTGTCGTTTTATTGTTGCTGTCGCCTTTTTATTAAACTAATCATTGCAGGTGGCCGTGTGGGGTCAGGGGGGCCACAACGGCCCCCTGGCTGATGGCCTTTTTGGATTTTTTATCGCTCTTGTTTTATCAAATCGGAACTAAAAGCTAAGAAAGACAGTGGAAGACATAGTGGAAATCTTAAAAGGTAGGCAGTATAACTTTCAAATGTATTTTTCAGATTTTTTTTATCTTACTCCAATCATGGTGCTAACACCCTCTTGATGCTCTAAAGCTTCATGATAATTTCTTCCGTTTTGTTTGTTTGTTTGTTTTGAAGCAAATTTTGCTTCGTCATATGAACATATTATTCTTCTCTGTGTCAGTTCAGACCCCGATTCGATAGCTTCATGACCGTAAGGAGCTGGAGGTGTATCTTCAAATCGCACAACAAGCACCGCAAGGGAGCCGCCCAACTTAGGCCTCTTGACTATGCTGAGCGCCACTGTTACATTCTTGGTGTTGTAAAAGACATCATTCGCGAACCTGGACGTGGTGCACTCTGGCCACCATTGCTTTCCGAGACCCCTACAAGTACAAAACCGTCCAGTGTACTATTGTTATTGCTGAAGGGATGTACACCGGACAGTTTGTCTACTGTGGATTAAAGGTCAGCCTTTATTCTGTCTAATACTTTTTTGTAAGCTCTTCTTTCTACTCTTCAAGGTTTCGGGGATGCATACAAAGTTTCTATGCTGCAAATAAGCATCCTTCATAACAAATAAAGCATTTATTCGCGAGGGAAAGTTGATATCCGATTACATTTACTATTTTCAAATCTTTTTCCAACATGAGTATCTAATAAGTGTTTGGAAAGCCATCTTGTAACCAGTAATATGTGAAAGGTAAATTTCACTTTGAACTCCTTACTTCAGCTGAGCAAAGCATGCCTTTCTCTCTCAACGTTTTTCAGGTCTGGTTATACTGTACATGTTCCAGCAAGCTTCTTGTCGGTTCTCTTCTTGAAGGAATCACTATTAATATTGAAGGAAAATGCGGTGACCGAGGAAAGGTGGCCAAGTGTTCCGGTATATGCTTGTACTTTGTTCTTTTCTTCCTGATTCTCATTTTCTTTCCTTTGAGACCTTGGTGTGTCGAAGTCAGTGTATATGCAGTCATTACATGAATGCATTTTATAGGAAACTATGCTACGGTTGTCGCTCACAATCCCGAAACCAAGAAAATTCGCCTCTCTTATCTGGTGCCAAGAAGGTCATTCAATTTGCAAACCGCTCTACGATTGGCCTCCTTTTCGAGACAAAATAGCTGTAGCATACTCCTGTTTGGTACAAGAGTTTTTCTAGGATTGGTGCTGGAAGTGGACGTGCCAATAAGATAAGCCTATGTTGAAGTCTGATCGTGCTTATCACAAGTATAAAGCCAAGAGAAACAGCTGGCCAAGAGTCAGAGGTGTGACCATGAACCCGCTGAGCATCCCACGGAGGAGGTAACCATCAACACATTGGCCCTTTTACCGTCGGGCGAGACGCAAGTGCAGAAAAGAAGGTAGATATGCGGCTTTTACAACGTCTGCTCATCTTTTTCCAATTTTTTGAAGTATTTTTTGCTTAACATCGTCAAATTATTTCGCTCGGGCCCTCCGCCGCGCCCGCGATCGTATTCTTTACGCATGTCCCTTAGTCTTTATGACCTTCAGTCGCTACTGAAGGTGGGAAAATCCAAGACGCTGTCTGCTCGAAACCGGGGCAAGCGCGAGCGAGGCGGCCGCAAAATTGGGACCGACAGAGTCGTGACGCTCTCATTGTTTATGCTGCGTGACGTTAGTCAGTGCCTAGTGTAAGAGCTTTATGTTTGCTATCAACAAGCACCATAGTCCACAATATTTTGCCTACGAAGTAGTCATCGCTTGACTATAGTCGAGTAATCCGATCAATGATATGTGCATGCACACTTTGATTTCAGATCTTTCGCATTAGCATTTGCTGTGTTCTCTATTTTTCTGTATTTGAGCACCACTTCACCTAAAAAATTGTTAGCAATCGTTTTCATTTTTTTTCTCTGATCGGGAGAGTCAGAAGCGCGTTAAGCTCACCTCTTAGGGAACGGCCATAGATTGTCGGTGTTGCCGGTGTTGCCGGTGTTACAGCATGATTCTGTTGCATCTCTTACTTCGAAAAGGAAGGTGCCCAAACCATCAGTTGACTCCCAGACCGTTAAAGCTATACAAGATCAAGAGAGTCAGTCAGCAACTAGTATGCCCTCACACTCAAGTTAATTTCGCTCCCGTTTCCGAAACGGATAGATGGCTTCCATCCATCCATGTAAGCGTCATTTCGTTTTGTGCGGTTGCTTAGGATTCTTCATGGGCCTTAAACTCACATATTCAGATTCTTTAGGATGTGTGAGAAAGCAACTGAGGAGCCTGCCAAGAGCCTGCCAGGAAAATTTCTTGCATGGTGGGGTGCTTCTCAATTACTCAGTCTAACTTTCGAGAACTTGTGGCATAGCGTGATTTCTCTTTCTCCTTTTCCGGCAAGTTGAACAAGAAGGTCCTTGAATTTGCTACCACTGGTCTTGCACTTACAGCTGAACTCCTTCGTGACATACATTTCTCGTTTCTGTGTTTCGGCACAATTGCTTGATGTCTGAATAGCAAGGACGCGCCAGAAATCTAATTAGCCTCTTATGAGGTAATTTTTGTTGTTGTGCACCAAACGGAAGTACTATCGGACTTTGGTCTTTTGTACCCTCTTTGTATAAGCTGAACGCTCTTTTCTGTTTATAAATGTTCCTTTCTTTGAGCGAAGTCAAAGAAGCGTTATTGTTGACCAGAACATCTCAGAAGACGCGAATACAACGTCTGACACTAGAGATCGGCGGTCACCAATGCACTTCGCTTGCGTTATGGAAGTCTTGTCATTCTTCACCTTTGCTCTGGTTGAGTCATCTCATCTCATTTTCATTACCTTAGCGACCTGTGCAACCGATCCCTCTAGTGAAGAGTTTTGCAGTTTCAACACCATTTATTTTGCTTTTTGCTTCAAAGGTTGTGGACTGGGCCCAGCAAGAGTCGGTTTCTAGGGTTTCCGGAAACGAAGTCTTCCTTGACTTTCGGAAGTTATACGAAGTCCTCTTTGACCTACCTACTTAAAAAAGATGAAAACAGAAAGATTTACTAGTCGAAAAAAACGTGGGACAAGAGCAAAAATCAGATTGGAGCTGAATACTACGCATGCGCGAGAGTTTGGCATTAGAGCGCGATATTCAACAAAGCGACTTACAAAAAAATTAAGGTAAAAAACAAAGAAAAGGCAGTGATATGAAAATGTTTTTATGCTCAAGGATAGATTTTTGACTGGGGAATCCGTCCATGATAGAAAAATTCAAAACTTATGTGAAGCGACAGAAATATATGCTCCAGACAATCTCAGATCGTCTGGTGGCCGTGGCCGTCTGGAGACGATCTAAATTTGGAAAAGGTATTACTTCACATAAGTTTTCAGATCTTTTTGCATAATTCCGCAAATAATTTTTTCTAATATGATTCTGTGTGCGCCGTAAACAAACAATTTGTTTATTTAAGCCTTGCTTTCAAATCGCGCGCAATTTTCGCCATGCACGATAGGGCATGTGAATCGCGTGATAACCTGTCCGAAACGCTTGCGTTCGACTAAATGGCGCTTATTCTTGGTGCTCGACCCCGACTCGTTAGAAACGATATCTCCTTTGCTTTTTGCTCCAAAAACTAAGTCCAATCTGCTTCCAGACGATCTGTGCAGGGCCCTGGTTGTGGCTATTTTTTCGTCACTTCATTCCTCTTAGCATCATTTTCATATGCATTTAAGAGTTCCTGAGAGTTCACAGTACTCTTTGAATTTGCAATGGTTTCCAGGGGCGCATAGTACCCGTGATTGTTTCGACTATGTTCATGGAATTGTGAAGAATGGAGACAATGGTTTTTATTCACTCTATGAAGACATAATGAAGAAGGGACGATATTTTGACAATAATGTACCTCGCGATTCTGTCTCAAAGACTCTATGTGATGACGATAGCTCCCGATGAAGAGCCGCCGGATATGCTACTCGTTAGCTGGTGTTAAAAAAATGTTAAAGTGTGCTAAAGTGTTAGTGTTGTGTGTGTGTTAAAAAGGAAGTGTTAAAAAGAAGGAACCTTTGTGGGACAGATCTGGCAATAGAGAACCAAACTGTAATCATAAAAGGACGCAAGCATCGAAGGAGATAAGGAGAATTGTGTCTGAAGGGTGCGATAAGGAGATGAGCATTGAGTCGATTGAAATATGCTGGCGTACAAGGAGAGGGAACGTTCGGGATCTTCTGATGAAAAAAAAAAGTAATATGCATTCTTCCCAGCATGTTAGCCAGACACATATACTTCTTTGCAGGTACAGATCTGCTACCGGGGGCGGCGTCAACATGGCACTGGAACACGCTTTAACGAAAGGAATGGCGAGCATGACGGAGGCAGATGTCAAGATAGCGCGAGCATTAGGCCCGGAGGCCTGCTCCGGCGGCCTCCGGGCCTAAGGCTGAAAGCGCCGTTTGCGTAAGTAAAAAACCGTCCATTTGAGCTGCACATGTAAACGAAGAGCTTCAGGCGCCACCGCTCCTTTAAAAATTCCGCGGAATTCAGTGTTGAAGCACTTATCCTCTCTGAGTCGATCACTAGCTGTTACGAATCTTCATGTCGTTTTACAGTCTGAAAGCGATAGCGACAGCGACGACACTGTCGACGAAACTCCCAGAAAGCTCAGTCGTTGCTCCAATGCCCATCATGAATTGTTTGAAGAGCAAACAACATATATAAGAGTAAGTTCAAAACTTATCTTTGCGACTCTCTTACCTAAACTATGTTTGCAGGCCAAGCGCATGTACCTGGAGAAAAAGTATGCAATTCTGAGCAAGATCGACTCATTGGTCGATCGAATACAAATCAGCATCAAGGTGCAAACATCCCGCCCCCCATCCAAACAGCAACGGACGAAAGTCGATGACGACATCGAGGAGTCTCTGCTGACATAATGTTATATAATTTTGGTTCAATTCGTTAGTATATTTACATGTTCGTTAGTCTTCAAGAACATCGATCTTATTATTGTTGACGTTTTTACTTCTTGCATTGATGATATGATAAGAGATATAAGAGATACGAAATAAAGTGACAAAACTTGTAACTTGTACCACGCATACACTTATATTATTAGGTCATTCGGAAAGTTTTCTTGTTTTCACACCATCACATTTGAACAAGCACAGCATCTTCCACATGCAACCTTCTTCCACAAAATAAACTTCATTCTGTTCAGCATGTTTCTCGCAACAATCCTGCAGTGTTCTCGTACTTTTGTACATATTGTAAAATGATTTTAGTAGAACTATTACAATCATTGCGAAAGTGGCTTTCAGTGGGATTATCTCACAAAAAGGCCTGCTAATAATTATTATGCAGGTATATCTACGGTTCGCTTTGAAGGACTGAGATGCTCGCTTATATGGCAGCAACGCCTCCAGACCATCGCAAACAAGCCTTCACTTGTCTACATCTGAATGTTAAACACCAACCCTGAGAAAGATGACACCCATGACATCCGAAATTAGTTAACCGACTCTTGATAGAGCTGACACGAAGTTGGCACGAAGCTGGCACTGCCCCCAAACGCGATCTACACGACGACGAAGCTGGCACGAAGCAGGCACGGACCTGACGCGCATATCTCACTGCACCCAAATGCAATTGACACCACGACGGAGCTGGCACGAAATGGCACGGACTTGACACGATTTTATTTCTATGTTTTGTCTACTGCAATTTCTACACATGTTTCAAATCGTTACAATTTATTGCATTATAATTACACGATAATTAACAATAACACCAACAACAACAACATCCTAAATCAATAAACAGGTTAGTTAGTCCCTAATACTCAGATGATCGCCGGGGAGGCGGCCATGCGAATTTTGAGCAGGCGCGCACCGGAAAAATAGTTCGCTGATTTCTTGCGGTCCGCTTCCAGATATTTGGAAGAATTTTGACGAGATTTTAGACGAATGCTTGAAGAACAATCTCGGTTTCCTTGAAGATTAGCTGCGGCGCAGTGGCCGCATTCTCGCGGACTTCCCGCGAGAATATGCAAAAGTTTCGAGGGCCCCACGGTCCTTTGTGGAGGACCGCGCAGCCCCCATGTACTTTCCGCTGAGAGAAAGTACCCCAAACTTGAGTAATTAAACCATAGATGACACCTCTGCCATGCAGAGTCTCACTTCTGCTCGCCGTATGCTCGAAACTGCTTAAAAACCGTCCGAGCGCCAGCTGATTTCGACCAGCGCTCGCTGAAAGAGATAATTGGACGAGTGCTTGCAGAAAATTCTGTATTGCTGCCCGCTGGCTGAACATTAGACAGTAAAGGAAGTACCGCTTGCTGTAAGTTTGGCCACGCCCCAAAATTCTGCTGACCGCTTGCAGAAAAGCGCGAGTTTGCAGACCGCCTGCCCCCGGCGATTATCTGAGAAGATGTCGCATGGGACGGCACCTCATCGAGGGCAAGATGTTGTGAAGGACAGCACAAGCCAATATGATTTTTGCCGCCTTTTCTGGATGCGAGCGCATTTTTGTCTGCAAGATCCTAAAGCAGCCCTTCCACTTCCCGAACACACTCTCGACAACAAACCTTATGTTTTTGTGGGTCCTCTTAAATCGGCGTTGTGTCCGGTCTTGAGGATTCCTGTACGGGGTGAGGATCTTATTGCTACTAGTTGGCTAATAAATAAGTTCGATCGCTTTTCAGCTCTTACAAATGCTGTAGACAATTTTTTGTCCATTGTTTGGTATCTCTGAAAAGAGCACTTCACTGGGTATTGGAACATATATTCTGTTTGAGTAAAACTTATCTTCCCAGGAAAAAATCCGTGAAGAAGTGAAAAATCGCATTTTTCCCATAATGCTCAAATATGATGAAATTTGGTTTTCTCAGTGAAACATTTTCAAAATGGCAGATCACAGTTCTTTTTGTTATTCACTAAATAGGAATAACTCCTCCGTATCCAAACACCAAACTGCTGTTCTTTACATCCATTACAGCATGAAAACGAAGCTCAAGAAGTCAAAGAAGTGAGCTTTTGGAAATTTTGCCATGTTGAGGCATAACTGTCTTTAGTGACGATAGAAAATCCTGATTATTTGATATGTGATAGAGGAAGCTTCGAACTACTTTCCCACAAAGAATAATAGATTGAAAACAACAAGAATATTTATGATAATTTGTGTGCCAAAACGAACTTACTTTTTAGCCAACCTAATATCTGAGAAGCCCGAATCAACGATCAAGCAATAACCCTCCGGAACAGCTCCTTCTGCGAATGCAAATGTAGGCGGCTATATCTGTACACGGTAGCATCACGAACAGAACCTGGATAGTTACTGTTTATGTAGATGAATCCACCGTGGGCGTCGACAACGGCTAGGACGTTGATGGCGCAGAATCCTTTACGGCAATAGTACCCCACCCTGAGTTGGCCGGCCTCAGGATGGGCACAAGTGTGCCGTCGATCGCTCCCACGATGTTCGGCAGCCTCCCAATGTGCGAAGCCATCGGCCTTCCTCCGGCAATAGCGCCCGTCCTGGAGATGGCACGGAATGAACTTCTGCACTAATGTCGGTTGTCCAGTGCTTTCACCACGTCCTCCACGGCGTTCGACACGGTCTTCTGACAAACGCTAATCGTGTCCGCCAGAACCGCTTGATGGGCATTCGTGGTAAAGTACCGCAAGGCGATGATGACCTGCAATTCGCTGATTAGTTCGGGTTTCTACAAATCTTTATGCATGCTGGTAACGTATAATTTCATTTATCAATTTTATTGATTTTTCAAAAATTTTTGTGTTATATCCCTGGAAGCTGACAGAGAGGAATGTACTTATAGCCGTTAAGAAATTTTCTAATTCTTTGTGTATGCGCTCCCTATCCTTTATTTTCACTAAAGAGCTTATGCAACTAGCCTTGTTTTCCACCTCGACGCTCCAATTGACAACGCGTTCCTGAGGCATCAACGGCTGCAAAAGGTCGCAAAGTCGGTGAAGGTTGTCCTCCTCCATCTGAAATTTCCTCAGAGTCAGATTTTGATTCAAGTGGAAGAGGCGCAAGGGATGGAGACGTCCGTGACGGATATTCCTATGCCTCCTAACAAGAGCAGCGTAGATGAGCACCGGTAGCATGCTTGAATAATTCACTATTATCCTGGGTTCTATCAACGTAACGAATTCAACGTTCGGAAAGCATACGTACAAGAAAATTATCCAAAATACAAAGATAACGATAGATAAGCATCGTTAGCAAGACGATCTTGGAAGATTTCTTCAAAGTTCAAAATCTACAGCTCAAGAGCATTGATCATGTCCGAAGACAAGTACTGCTGTTTGCGCATTCATTCCCTTACCGCTTCTACATCCTGCGAGCAATGCACGAGTAGTCGAGCGGTTAGAGTGTTGGTGTCGACTTTGAAGTCGACAGATGGAGGTTCGAGGGCGCGTGATGTAAATGTTTTGCGCCTAGCCAGCAAATTGAGGCATACCTTTATAACAAGATTGCTATGTACGAAGCATGTACCGGTCTATCGATTAGCGCGCCTGCCTTCGAAGTCGATGTATAGAAGTTCGAACGCGCGCGATGCGACGGTCTGCCTGAGAACAGTCCGCGAGATGCCGCCGGAGTTGGCAACTTTCTTCAAAGAATATTTTGCTGTAGAAATTGCCGAGTGTTTTTCTAGCGAAAAACTAAAGTTGTGCGTAGCAACTCTTAGTAAAGTTCTTAAAGCAAATCTCTCAACGTCAGATTTTTAGGAGTAAAGGGGAACAAAATTGCGAAAGTTATCTGTGAAAGTGTTCCAACTCTTTTGCAATAGAGGAGCTCGCATACCATTTTTCTTAAGCTAAAGTAGAAATTTGGTTTAGATGCTCTTATATGGCCATTTTTCACTAAGTCTCTTGCAGGTTGTTGATAGAAAACATCCTCTTTGATGTACCGCCACATAATTCGTTCGACCATCTTTCTATTTACACAGTGCGTGCTCGCCACGTTTATTTGTAGAATAAAAGCTAAACTCTGCCAAAAGTGCACTAAATTATAATCCAGTGGAGTCAATGAGAATCAAACGAAGCTATTCTCCGTTTCGAGGAAGTGTCCCAGAGAACTTTGAGCAGCTCGACCAAAACTTGCTCCAAGTGCTCATGATTGATTTTGCACGCGGCTTCTGTGCGGTACAGCTGCTTTGATATTTTGGCGAGAACAGCAAAGGATAAAGTGACGTCTTATATTTAAAGGCATCGTCCACCGTTGAGGGTCTTGAGCTCTTGGTAGCATATGATAGTAGGGCCCCGTATCAAGCCAATGCCCAAGTCACGGCGCAAAATGTCGCTTCGGAAGCGAGAAAATCTGCTCCGGGACGGATATGCACGGGAACCCCCAGACGGCACCACCTTCCCATCCATGCCCGTCCACACGTGCGCGCCCAGCCAATCACCGTTGAGGAAAACCGACCTGCACTTTTCAGTAACGAGGATTGCTGAGTTTGCGCAGATTCTCGACTTCGTATTCGGAATCACGGAGATGAGAAGGTCCCGGAACAATCAAAACATGGATAGAGAATCTGGGTGGACGATGCCTTTAACTGCTACTTTTCAGAATGTGACGTTGTTAGTTGTACAGATTGCAATTCTTGGATGCTTATTTGAACAATATAGAACAAATCTACATTAGAGTCATCCCAGCAAGTTCGGCAGCTATCGTAGCCTCTATTATACGACCATCTTATTGTAATGATATTCAGAGCATTCATGGCTGCCTCGGTTTACAAAGACCAAGTATGATAAGTCAGCTCCTCGCGTGACCAACGGTCTAGACATGTAAATTGGCTAACCCAGTCCTAGCGTAACTCTGGAGAACAAGTGGGATGGGCCGGCATTCATCGTGAAGGTTGAATTTTGGTGCTGTTCAAAGATAACAGCAGCCGTCGACGCTTCAACTTCCATTGACTTGATAAAGGAAGCAGAATTAAGTGGCTTATGGAGTGATCTGCGAGCACAGCGAGAAACATCATGTATTTTTGCAAACAAAATAATTTTTGGAAATAAATAAAAACTATGAATCTTTCTCAAAAAGCTTCAACTCAAATGTTGAGTGATCAGAAGTGGGCTGTTCCTTAGAGCTTTTATATAAGACTTTGAATCATCAAAAATAGTGTTTCTTTGGTCACGTGCTTGATGAAAAAATGCGTCAACGGCACAGCTCAGCAATCTAAGTCATATGTTTGCAAACAGAATGATTTTGGAAGCAGAGATGTAGAAGTAAGCTAAACTGCTGACTATTTGTGTGTCAGATCGAAAACTTTTACCTCCCATCAAACTGAGAAAATTAGGGAGCGTTGACTTGAATGATGATTTTTGTAATGGTTCGAGATGTAGGTGCCAGAGTAATCAAATATCTGCTTCAGCTGCAAAAGGCGCACACGTTTAATGTCTGCTGCTTAATGTCTAGGCCTGCTCCAGCTGCAGGTCCCGCGCAGAATCAACGTTAATTCTGTGCGCCTTTTGCAGCTGAAGCAAATAGTCGCGTACTCTGGCACCTACCAGAAAAAAACGGAGGTATTTGCGAGCTTTGGATGCGCACAATGCAGTGCAACAAGAAGATCGTGAGCAATTGTTGGGACTGAAGTATTGCATCATTGCACAGTGTGATACGTACAACGGAAAAGCGCTTGACACCCCATTACTCCTAGAGGCTGAGCTCTTGGAACGAACGTCAACATTGTGCGGCTGTACAGCTGCGAATGCGCACCCTGCGAGACCACGCCCCAAACTCTGCGATCGACCTCGCTTTTCACTTCGTGCGTTCCTACTTTCGTAAGTACCGCCCATCGAAACCGTTTTCGATGTTATATTAGGTTGTCCGGAAAATAATGTCGCTTGGCATCCTACCGCGACAAAATGATCATAAAAAATAGCGAATGGGGTATCATTTGATAGAGCAAAGCAAGCTCTACAAGATAGTTTACAAATCTACGCGGAAATCGTGCTCCACCTAAAATTTGAATCCAAAATATGAAAAATTTCAGATACCCGAAAAATCGTATCGTAAAATCATTCATAGATGTCTTATGGATCTCTAATTTGCACAGGCATGTACTCTCTACACTAGACATTCACCTGTATACAGTTGTGACAGTGGAATGTGAAAAATTTCGGCGAATTCGCCGAATTCGCCGAATTCGCCAAATTCGCCGATGTCGCCGAATTCGCCGATGTCGCCGAATTCGCCGATGTCGCCGACGCCGATGTCGCCGATGTCGCCGACTTTGCGTCTTTTCGTCATAACTCCCTTCGTTCTTAATGGAATTCAAATTTGAAGGCAGATTTGGATTCAGCTCGCCGAGACGAATCTTTTCATATATTGAACTGCTGTAATCGGCTCGGTTACGGTAAGTGCATGGTAGGAATCCGTTGCATCCTGTGGTGGTGTTTTCTAGAGTGTGCATTTCGGCGCATAATGTAGGCAAAGGTTTAAGAAAAAAAAGCGTTTGATGGAAGAGTTTCTGCTGAGTGTTTTCAGCAGAAAACCATACCCTTTTTTGTAGTGGAAAAAAGAGAAAGGAATACATGAACTTAGTAAATATACATGAACCACTTACCGTCAAACAAACATAACTATACAGTAACACTAAGATTAGCAAAACAATTATAATCTTTGTAATCAGCATGTCTTTTTGCTTATGTGAGCAAAGTGACACACCGCATGACTATGATATTCTGCTTCCAGCACTTCACTTTTTTCTGCAGACGCCTCTTTGCAACTCTGTGGGCCAGCCCCTTTCACACTTAAAAGATTCCGCTAGGGCGAATCGGAAAGAGTTTTTTCCGTAGATAATCCAGCGGTGAAAAGTAGACGGAAACATGCTTTATAAAGCGCGAAAAGAGATGGTGAATTCTGCAACAATCACGCGCCTTTAAATTCTACTCGCCATAACTTCTTCCAGAATAAGTATATTTTGAATCCGAAAACGGTGCTGTGCTCAACTCATCAAGGCGAATCTTTTGGTATACAGCTTGTCCTTGATATCTCGATTTCAGTATTCTTGAATCTTTCTGCGGACGTTTTTTCTCGAAGGTGTAAAGCAGCGAGCGTTGTCCCGAGTGGATTCCAGCAGGGACCCTTTGATAGTACTTTTTCTGTAGATTATGATGCGCTAAACAATAGCCGCAATTTTCTTTTCAAAGGAAGTAGATGGCCTGGTGAATTGTGGAAAAATCTTGTCGTCCCAAATTTTACTCGCCATAGCCATAGACTATAATGCTCTCTTGCTAAGCAGATGTGATTATCGTAATCAGCAGGTCGGATAACCTCTATGAGCAAGTTTTCCGAGATGTTCGGGTTATTTCATTTTTTCTCGTTTTACGCTCTGGAAGCTCGCCGATGGATTTTGGTCAAAATGTTGATGCTCTTGAATTGTAAGGAAACTTCGCTTAAAGAGGTTTTCGAACACGCTCTTTACGAAATTCGTGGTCTCTGAGGATTACAGTGTCTTTTTGGAGAGATACGGTGAGGTAACTGTAACTGCACCACGAAACTGCGTAACTTTGCCCGCGCTCCTCGCGTATCTCTCAGGAACCTTGCTTGCTTGCTTTTCAAGGTCAAAGTGACTAGGAACTGAGCTATCGAATGGTGCATGAATCGGGCTCCAGTCTATAAAACTCGCCGAGTTACAAGCCTACAAAAACACGTCTTCATGAAATTTGCACAAAATATTAAGATCGCGTACTTTGTTGAAATTCCACCGTGAGTGGTTGTATAAAACGCGGGCAGGGTGAACATAACATTGCAATTAGTCATGCAACCACTCACGGTGGAATTTCAACAAAGTACGCGATCTTTACATTTTGTGCAAATTTCATGAAGACGTGTTTTTGTAGGCTTGTAACTCGGCGAGTTTTATAGACTGGAGCCCGATTCATGCACCATTCGATAGCTCAGTTCCTAGTCACTTTGACCTTGAAAAGCAAGCAAGCAAGGTTCCTGAGAGATACGCGAGGAGCGCGGGCAAAGTTACGCAGTTTCGTGGTGCAGTTACAGTTACCTCACCGTATCTCTCCAAAAAGACACTGTAATCCTCAGAGACCACGAATTTCGTAAAGAGCGTGTTCGAAGACCTCTTTAAGCGAAGTTTCCTTACAATTCAAGAGCATCAACATTTTGACCAAAATCCATCGGCGAGCTTCCAGAGCGTAAAACGAGAAAAAATGAAATAACCCGAACATCTCGGAAAACTTGCTCATAGAGGTTATCCGACCTGCTGATTACGATAATCACATCTGCTTAGCAAGAGAGCATTATAGTCTATGGCTATGGCGAGTAAAATTTGGGACGACAAGATTTTTCCACAATTCACCAGGCCATCTACTTCCTTTGAAAAGAAAATTGCGGCTATTGTTTAGCGCATCATAATCTACAGAAAAAGTACTATCAAAGGGTCCCTGCTGGAATCCACTCGGGACAACGCTCGCTGCTTTACACCTTCGAGAAAAAACGTCCGCAGAAAGATTCAAGAATACTGAAATCGAGATATCAAGGACAAGCTGTATACCAAAAAATTCGCCTTGATGAGTTGAGCACAGCACCGTTTTCGGATTCAAAATATACTTATTCTGGAAGAAGTTATGGCGAGTAGAATTTAAAGGCGCGTGATTGTTGCGGAATTCACCATGTCTTTTCGCGCTTTATAAAGCATGTTTCCGTCTACTTTTCACCGCTGGATTATCTACGGAAAAAACTCTTTCCGATTCGCCTTAGCGGAATCTTTTAAGTGTGAAAGGGGCTGGCCCACAGAGTTGCAAAGAGGCGTCTGCAGAAAAAAGTGAAGTGCTGGAAGCAGAATATCATAGTCATGCGGTGTGTCACTTTGCTCACATAAGCAACAAGAGACAAAAGTAGACGGAAACAAGACATGCTGATTACAAAGATTATAATTGTTTTGCTAATCATAGTGTTACTGTCACCACGGATCTCCCTCATAGAGGGATCACAGCCGGTTAGTCGCGACGCTACGTGGGGCATCCCCAGGTGGCGGATAGGGGGATAACCCCTCGCCTGCTCTGATAAGCAAGCGGAGCCGGGGGACGGACTCCCTGCCTCCACTAAAAGCTTGCACTCAAATTTTCCAGGTAGGTGTGTGGGGAGGCGAGTTCGGAGTCGCCTCCAACAAATAAGCTTCGATCGTCCCTTGCGGAGGTATTGAGCCCAACAAGCTATTGCGAGTAAAATCTTGTTCGACACAGTGAAAATATGGAAAGCTCCTTTAATCTTGAAAAAACCACTGGTAAGGCAGCTCCAGTGGGGACAAGGTTTGAAAGGCGATCTAGGCTGCCGAAAACGAGAAGGACTATGATGACGATCTGTACTTACAACGCGAGGACTCTGGCATCGGACGCATCTGTCGAAGACCTCAGATGCAAGCAAGGAAGATCAAGTACGACGTCATCGGACTGACAGAGACAAGGAGGCACCACCCGCTGAACGCCACATTGGAGACTAGAGAAGAACTGTTCCCAGGAGCATGCGACAGTCGGGGAGTAGGTGGAGTGGGAGTCCTTGTCAACACGAGTTTGGCCATGAACATCGATTCGTTCGAACAACTTACAACTCGAATCGGACGTTTACGAATATCAAGATGTGGATCAATCCCTGCCTTTACCGTCTTCATTGCGTACGCCACATCCGGCTACGACGAGGACGAACTCGAGGAATTCTATATGGACTTGGAGGAGTTCACAGAGAAGATCATACCTTCTACAAGATCATCGTCGGTGATTTCAACGCGAAGATCGGAACTAGAAGGTCGCCTAAAGAACTTCACATCGGAACCCATGGTACAGGTGGAACGAACAAGGGGAGAGACTGTCCGAGTTTACCATGACGACGAGGACTATCCATGGAAACTCACAGTTCCAAAAGCCCTCTTCCCGACGCTGGACCTGGGAGCCACATGCAACTGCCGACTGACGTCCGAGCTTGCGAAGCGATGCAGAGAAGCGATAAAGACCTTAAGAAGAGAAGAGTAGCAGTGATGGTTGACGCCGCGGAGGCTGGAAGAAGTATATGTAACGCCCGCCGAAGCTTCGTCAACTTCAAGACAAAGATGACCGCACTTCGTCGTCCTGACGGAACCATAACTGCTTCCCGAAGATCAATGGAGAAGGTCATCCATGACTTCTACTCGGATCTCTTTGCAAGCCACGTCCACCTTCCACCATGCCATTTAAGGGAGGACGAATATGTCGCACCGTATGTTCTCCCTTCCGAGAATCGTCATGCTATCATATCGATGAAGAACCGTACAGCACCCGGTCCCGACAGGATTAAGACGGAACATCTGAAGAATCTTTCGCCAGTTCTCATCAAGACTTTGGCAAAGCTCTTCACGCGGTACCTGGCGGAAGGCAAGGTTCCAAGACAATGGAAAACCAGCAAAACCGTGTTGCTGTACGAGAAGGGAGATCCCTGCGACATCAGCAATTATCGCCCTATCTGCTTGTTGTCTGTAGTCTACAAACTCTTTACGCGAATTATTCTCAACAGGATTGGAAGAGAGTTGGACGAAGGACAACCATGCGAGCAAGCTGGGTTTTGAAGAGGATTCAGCACAATCGACCACATACACGGTGTCAAGGCTCATTGAAGTATCACAAGAGTATAAGATGCCGCTCTGTCTCACCCTCATCGACTTGAAGAAGGCCATTGGCTCCGTGCGACAAGGCGATACTATATCGCCGAAACTATTTAGTGCCGCTCCGGAGAACGTCATGCGTAAGCTGGAATGGGAAACATGGGAGTGAAAGTCGACGGCCGGCAGCTACACCACCTTCGCTTTGCTGATGACATCGTATTGATAACACCAAGCATCAGGCAGGCGGAACAAATGCTGGCCCAGTTTGACGAAGTGTGTGGAAAGATCGGTCTACGGCTGAATCTAACGAAGACGATGTTCATGAGGAACGGAAGAGTGCCTGATGCTCCTTTCATGCTCAACGGGACGAACATCACCGAATGCTCAAGCTACACCTACCTAGGTCGTGAACTCAATATGATGAACGATCTAGCTCCGGAACTGAGCAGGAGGAAACGTGCAGCATGGGGAGCATATAAGACAATTGAGGACGTAGTGAAGAAGACCAAGAACATCCGGCTCCGCGCTCACCTTTTCAACTCGACGGTTCTTCCTGCTTTGACGTACGCTTCAGAAACATGGACACTGAGAAAGCAGGATGAACACGCGATTAGCGTCATCGAATGAGCTGTTGTGAGAGTGATGCTAGGAGTGAATCGACTCACGCAAGTGAGGCAAGGATTACGAAGTTCTACCCTATGTCAACGATCGAAGATCAGGGACGCTGCCGCGCACGCCAAGCAGAACAAGATAAGATGGGCCGGGCACGTAATGCGTTTCGACGACAACCGGTGGACGAGAGCTGTAAAGATTGGATACCACTGGACGTCAAACGCGAACGAGGAAGACCGCCGACGCGATGGTCAGATATGTTCACGAAGTCCTCTAATGAAGTCCTTCAGAGCGTTCCACGTGTTCCTGGTGCGATACGTAAACACTGGTCAACAATCGCCCGAGACAGGGACGAATGGAGGCATCACTGGTACCCGCTCGTGCAACACATGATCAACGGGGATACAGGTGATACAGTGATACAGTGTTACTGTATAGTTATGTTTGTTTGACGGTAAGTGGTTCATGTATATTTACTAAATTCACGTACGCCTTTCTCTTTTTTCCACTACAAAAAAGGATATGGTTTTCTGCTGGAAACACTCAGCAGAAACTCTTCCATCAAACGCTTTTTTTTCTTAAACCTTTGCCTACATTATGCGCCGAAATACACACTCTAGAAAACACCACCACAGGATGCAACGGATTCCTACCATGCACTTACCGTGACCGAGCCGATTACAGCAGTTCAATATATGAAAAGATTCGTCTCGGCGAGCTGAATCCAAATCTGCCTTCAAATTTGAAATCCATCGAGAACGAAGGGAGTTATGACGAAAAGACGCAAAGTCGGCGACATCGGCGACATCGGCGAATTCGGCGACATCGGCGAATTCGGCGACATCGGCGAATTTGGCGAATTCGGCGAATTCGGCGAATTCGCCGAAATTTTTCACATTCCACTGTCACAACTGTAGTTTGTGGTATTTTTCCTTGGCTACAGTACGAGAGATAAAATTGGGTCAAAAGTGCGAATATGTCGCGTTTTTCGGTTTTTTTGCAAACAGTTTGATTTTCCTCGAAAACTAGCGCTTGTCTAAAGCTGAAAATTCATCGTTATACTACTAAAGGTTCATGCTACAGAATCACCCATGTGAGAGAAGCTCAGGATTGTTTTGGCAAAAAAGTGCCGAATTTCGTTTTCTCAATTTTCAGCCATGGAAAAACCGCGAAAATGTGCACACATGTGTGCCGTGTAGTGAGTCCACGCGTGAGCAAGTTAGGGGCTCCCAGGACTTTTCTGAACAGAGATACGATTTTTTTCGTTTTTTAGATCTTTAGTGCCTTGTGAGGTTTGGCTCCAAACCTCACGCAAACAAACCTGGTGCAAAGGCTCGAGCTTCATTTTGTAGAGCTTGTTTTGATCTATCGGTTGGTACTCCGTTTACTTACTTTCGTGTTCACCCTGCCACGATTTTGCATGTTAAAATGAAAAGCGACATTATTTTCCGGACGACCTAATATTCTATGGTACTATACGGTGACGTATGTGATTATTTTCTTTAGTAAAAGGATATATGGTACGATTCTTGTCAGTAAACATGCCTCCATCATTGGCCAATCCAGACTTTTCACTCTTGCTCAACTTTTTCTTGCAACAATGTGTAGATCAATGTTAACTATTCAAAGATTCAGACATTTTCTCAATTTCTGATTATGTTTCGTTCTCAACGCCAATTTAAGTGCGACAGGAAATTTCAAGCGTGCGTTTTTCCAACAAAAACGTTGTTGCTTCGTTTCTTGCAGTCTGGATGTCTGAAGAGAAGAGCAACTGGCGTTTCCTTTCCAAACAAAAAGTGCCTTTGTAATTGCTGTTTTATTCTGCCATTATGTCCTGATTCTAGCTTTAACCCCAAGTGAAAGGAGTCGGGCAGACGCTGGCCCTAGAGTGAAGGGGGTCAGAGAAATTTCTCCACTTATCGCATGTATGATTGGACTGTAGTTCAGCAGATAGCGGATATCGGACAAACCGTACTTTACATGTGCGAATGTCTGCAAATTACGCGGTGCAAAAGGATGCACTATAAACGCATGTAATAGTATATTTTCGGCGCTCCAAAGCCTATCATTTTTCATTTTGCGATTGAGCACGCCCTCCTTTGCTTCTTATGAGGAAAGTTGCCTAACTTACAATTAGCTCGGCCTTTTGGTAAAAAGCATATATATCTTATATATATATAAAGCTGAATGTCTGTTTGTCTGTTTGTCTGTCTGTTTGTCTGTATGTCTGTCTGTCTGTCTGTACGTATGTTCCGAATAGAAAGTTCCATTTCTGAACCGATCCGGACCAAACTTGGCACACATACACTACGGGCCCCGGCGGGTGTCATAGGCTACTTTTCGTCATCGATCGATATCGATTTTTTCGATTTTTTGCAAAGTTTGAGCTACGGGGCTGGGAGTTGGCACAGGGGGTAATCGAGCATGCTGATCACCCCCGTGGGGGTGATCAGAGCTTCGTATTGTAGAGCATGCTTTGATCTATCGGTTGGCACCTCATTTACTTACTTTCGTGCTCATCCTGTCGCGGTATTGCATGATAGAACATGATGCGACATTGTTTTCCGGATCTTTTCTACCTATTAACGGGGCCCGGCACGAGGTGGGCAAATGACAAGCTGGAATTCGTTCCTGGTGGAAAAAGCAGACGGGAAATCGTTTTGCGGGGTCCGGGGAGGGAGCCCCGGAAGAAGATTCCAAGTGCAAGCAAAAGGAGGTTGCATCATGCTCATTACCTTATGCATCTGAGCTCTCGTTGCACAAGCACAAAGCGTCATTTTTAAGCTCAAAGGGGTACTCGTAAAAATATTAGGTTGCCGGATAATTTCTGTTACACTTTTATTTTTATTTTTTAAAAATCTAAGAAACATCCGAAAATCCTTATGTTTAAGGAGTGTTGACGGGATGCAAAGGTCTACCCGCCGGCACTGTCAGATCCGCGGTCCCTGCGCAAAACACCCACTTTATTGGTGGGAGTACGTTTTATGGACATTTTTGTCAGCGGACTGGCATTCTTCCAGGTGATAAGGGAGAGACCGGGGGACGTGGTATTTGGGCAGGATATGGTCCAAAGTTTTTTAGCGAATGTAGGGGGACGACGCAAACCGTCCGCACACGGTCACATGAGCTACAAGTTGCGCCATGTCAACACACATTCGCGTTTTAACATGAAACAGTTTTTAAAAATTCACAAAAATTACTTTCAACCTCTACGTATCAAATCCTACACGATGCACACGAAAAGAAAAATTTTCGACCAATTTTTGGATTTTCTTGACTTGTTTTTACCCCTTGTTTATAACGTGCTAGCGGCACCAAAGTGCTGCCATAAAAGAGGCTATGCAAAATTATGCTCCAAAAAATTATGGAAGAGAAAAAACACAATTTGACGCAATGAAAAAATCAGAGAAAAAATGACAATTTTGAGTGTTCTTGCAAAGTTGTCGTAAACTTGCTAGTTATTTGTGTATTTGCGGCACCGGCCATACTGTTGTGTGAGCCCTGCCATGACCTACATATGGAGCAACTTTGAAGATTCTAGAGGAGTTCTAGAAATTTTCAGAATTCTACAAAAAAAGTGTAACAGAAATTATCCGCCAACCTAATATTATATTAGGATCAAAGGGGAATTCGTTTTGGAAAACCCGTTCGCCCACTCCGTACCGGGCCCTGCCTATTACATGTTGGTCAGCCTAATTATCTGACAACTATATTACTCAGTTTTTTTCGTTTAAAGGTAAAAGGTAAAAAAAAACTGTGGCGCAGAAACCCACAGCAACCACTTCTGTGAATCAAGTTTGTTTAGTAACATACCCGTCTTTCGAGCCATCTCTGAACTCCAGATCTCCCACTCTTGGAGCTCAAATGTGACTAGTCTTACTTTATTATTAGGGAATACTGCGCTGGCCCAAAAAGCTGCCAAGTTCGCAAGGGCACCTTCAAGGGAGTGGCCCGTCATCTAAACTTCAACGTTAACAGGGTTTTATTCCCTCATTTACAATCTACTTGCCCAAAGTTCATAGTGTCTATATTGTTTTTCTTGTAGGAAGCCCGTCAGCGGATAGCCAATGAATTCCATAAGTTGTCAAAGGCCATCTTGAAATACTTCGAGACGTGACCTCCATATTTCCATTCGTGCTAAAACATGCGGATATGAGCTGAAAAGAGGGGACTCGGCGATGTTCTTACTTTGTCAAATATACTACCTAAGAAATCGTCAACTAATCTTTGTAAAAAAATGGTTTTTAAACATGTAAGTGTCATTATTGTGCAGCTGCAGGCAAGAGCTCGTGTGGATGTCTATAATGTTGAAGTTTAGTGTTTTTCTGAAACTTACTCTACATGAACTAAGTTGATCTAGCTACGCGATTGCAAAAAAAGAGTTCCCCGGACTTTCAAAAAAGATTTTTTGAGTGCTGTTTCTCAAAGAAGTATGGCCCTTTTTGATGCAAATTTTATTGCAAAGACAGTGTTTCTACGGGACGCGATTGTTGCTGGCTTTTTAGTCTTCATTGCTGGTCAACAGCATGCGTAGAAATGATAAGGTTGACTTTAAAACTGATCGTGAGTTGATCATGTAGAAATCGCAGGCATGACGGACGCTGAAGAGCTCAGTTGCTGTAGTGTATAGAATTACTGACAAAATGACAAATTACCAAATTATTCAAGACTCGGTCATTTTCTGTACAAAAAAAAGCCTCATTTTTGTGCTAGTGACTTCAAAGTCTTCCCATTCTGCACAGAATGACCCCAAATTTTGATTATTGAAGTGCTGCTCGGGTAATGCCGTTGGGTTTCTCACACATAGTGCATGTCTGCTGCCAAAAAAGTTTGCTTAAAGGCAAGTGTGACAGCTGATGAATTTTGGCGCTTATGATGTTATCAGGGCGTAGCTGCGAGTTTGTACGTAGCAAATTTTATTTTGATTCTCCAAGAGTCTAACGATGTTTAGTGCGAAAAATCGCACAGGAAAGTAGAATTGTAAAAAAAATGTGGAAATTTTTTCTTTTGGTATGTAAATTGAGCAGGCTCTGAGAAATCAATGAGAAGCAGGCAACAGAAAACTGCCAAGAATGGCAACAGAAAAGATGTTTCTTTTCTATTCGACCTAACAGAAAAATTTTTTAAGTTCTGAGTGAGTGTGCGAAGAATGCTTTCAGAAATGAAATTTTCAAAGGTGCCTGGGAACCTTCTTCACAGCCTAATATTCTAGCGATTTTCAGCCGACTTATAGTTGAAAATAGATCAAGGGACGTTTATTCTGATTTGCATAGTGAACATTTTAGTATATAAACTGTCTTCAAATCGGAGAATTGTTATATTAGGTTGTCCCGAAAGTTTTGTCCGTTTTTTCAACCTATCATAAAAACACGTGGAACGAAGATAGAGAAACCAGGGCCCGGCACGCGTTGGTTTGGAGGTTTTCAGGAAACGAAGTCCCCCATGACTTCGCGAAAATTTACGAAGTCCTTTAGACGTGAAAATAGGGAAACTTATTCAACAAAAATAGCAACAAAAAAGCGAAAAAAGCGCATTTTGAGGTATGTAATATAACAAAAAAAGCAAAAAGAAAACATTTCGAGTCGATTAAAGGCTCTGCCATTGCGTATAGTACCATTGTGATGCTGGGAATGTCGAGAATCTCCTAGGCCAACCAAATCTGTAGCCTCAACAATCCTGCGATGCATTTTTCGCCACATATTTCAAAGGACACCGCAAGTGATTGAAGCGCGATATCTATCAACGCGTAGAATTATACTACTTTTGATTCAAAAAAAGGGGAGAGGCAACGGTTTGATCCGCTTTCTTCACTATATGATAGATTTTTGACATTTCTAATCGTCCAAATCAAAAAGATCCAAAACTTATGTGAACTCTCCGATATTTATGCTGCGAACCAACACAGTTGGTTTGGTGTTGGTCTAGAAACCAACAAATTCGGAAACGGATATTACGACACATAAGTTCTTGTAACTTTTTACATAACAAAGTCTGGAGTAATATTGTATACACATAGCCCAAATTAGGAGCCATGTGATTGTTTGTGCGCTGTAAACAAGCCATTTGTTTGTTTGAGTCGTACATTTGAAATTCGCGCGCTTGCGAAAGAACACGTTCAACTCGTGAAACCTGACAAGTTCGTCTTGTTTTTTTGACGCTTCCTTCAGGACCTCATAAAAACGATGTCCCCGTTGCTTCTAACTCCAGAAACGAAGTCTAGTTTGACCCCAAACCATCGGTGCCGGGCCCTGAGAGAAACGCTTCAAGCACTACCCGACGCATCTTTTCTCCTCTTTCTAATTGTCATGCTCACATGCCGATTACTCTTTTGCTCACTGAGATAAACGCCGAAATTTCGAACTCATAGTTTTTACTATGTCCAAGTTTGGCAATTTTTCACGATCTTCATTTTTGACTTTCGGAAAAGCTCTGGTAGCACTTAGATAGAGCAAACAAAGGGCAATATAATGCATTTTTGCGGCATCTATAGCTAGCCTTGAAATTTTTTTTAGAATTATTTTTCTGATGCTATCAAATTCCACTTTTGGTGATGCCAAAAGCCAGACATCATGAAACGGCGCACAATTAAGGTGTTATTCGATGCAGCTTTTCCTCCTCTTTCCAGTGAATGTATTTTCTCTCCAATTTGTGGGGTTTTTAGCGACAAAATTTCCATAATTTTTGAATTTGACCCCGCCCCAGCGTCTACCGTAAAATGTGAAATCTTATATTTCGAAGCGGTAAACCTAGAACCTCATGTAGACGGTGTCCTCCGGCTCGCAGAAGCTCGACGGAAAGATGATCTGGTCCTGGAGCCGTGGACGTCTTCATGGTCTGTATCGCGATACGCACTTCAGCAGGTAGAATCTTTGGTGGTACTTCTCCAATGGGAACAACGGACATCTGCACGGGTGTTGATGAGCGGAAGAGGTTGGTGTAAAAGTTCTTCGCGATAGATTCCATCTTGTATCGGGAAGAAGTCGGAGTCCCGTCTTCGTTCAGTAGTGCAGCCAGCGGTACGTGATATTCGCAGAGGTCCCTTCGGCACTTCTTAAGACTTCGTCTTTCTTCGGCTGCTTCTAGTATCTTGGCTTGCCTGTACTTCCTGAGATCCTTCTGCAAAGCTGTTCTGCAACTGGTGTTGGCTATCAGTCGCTCGAGATGGGTTGCATTCGGATCCTGCCTCAGAAATCTTCTTCTTTCAAGCATTTCCTTGGTGGTCTTCGAAATGCGTTCCAAGTTCTTCTCAGAAGTCACTAAGGCGCATTCTCCGCAGGCTCGCAATCCTTTCAGAAGCCGATCGTAGTCGTACGTAGGGTCCTCCTCGATGGGCCAGTCACAACTTGATATGAGCTCTTCCAGCCTGTTACTGTCTTAAACAACTTCCTTCCTTCTCGCGGCACTATGACAGACTTTTTTTCCAGTCTTCGGCTGGTCGTATTTTCGCTCGAAGTAGGCGGTGATCGGAGCCACTGCAAAAGGGTGGAACCACAGAGACATCGAGTAAGCTCCACCTTCGGTTGGTGAGAATGTGCTCGATCTTAGCATGAGTCGTTCCGTTGGGCGATTCCCAAGTCCACCGGCGATGTTCTTTCTTCATGAAGATGGAGTTTCCATGGAAAAGTCGTGCGGCGGAGAGAAGCCCAACGAGACGGTTGCCGTTTTCGTTCCGGAGCCCATATCCAAGCTTCCTAATCCTATATTCCTTTTCTAGTGGCATCCCGATTTTCGCATTGAAGTCGCCCACAACATACTTGTAGAAGGACTTTTCGCTGCGGACGACCTTCTCTACGTCTTCGTAGAAAGCATCTAGTTCTGAGTCGTCAGCTGCTGATGTTGGCGAGTAGCAGTTGATGATGCTGATGGTCTTTTGACGTGGAGGGCGTAGTCGTAGGATGCCCAGTCGAGGTGATAGGATCTCGTGCGAATCGACAAGATGGACGATAGATGGGTGGACGACAAAGCCGACGCTTCCCACGTTTCGTGATGGAACCTTTTCACAACGAATAATGAGGGTCCCATCACTCATCTGTCGCACGTCTTTCTTCCTGGACATAGTTTGCAGAGCGACGATGTGGTACTTGATGTGCTCTGCAGCGTCGAGAAGAGCGTGGAGGTCGGCGTTTGTGGAGACTGTCCTGGCGTTGTAGGTGCAGAGCATGAGGCAGTCTCCATGGCGTGTCGTCCGCGCAGACGTGTCGTTTTTGTCCAATCCGAAAGGCGCCCTGAGCACCCTAACATCGTTCTTGCTACCACCCGGCGCCGTAGGAGTATACACTCGGCTGTGCATCGCAGTTCGACACCCATTGTCACCCCAAGCTACGATGAGGCGGCCGACAATTGTGGGGGTAGTAATCATATTTATGGCATCTTTACCTCGTGTTCGGGTACACGATAAACGGCAAGGCCAGTAATGTGCATTAGAAATAGTAGTACACGAAGGTGTACAATGTGGTATAATTGTATATAAAATTCATTTTCCAAAAGAAATGTTCTAGCTCTGTTTCGTTCTTGCCCTTAGACGGAGTATACTGAGTATAGTGAGGAGGTCCGGGGAGAAACTCGTGCTCTCCCCAGAACTCCTCAGTAAGGAAGGAAAGACCGTTATATTTTACTTTAAGAAATCATTTATTCAAAACTGTTAGGATTGAAATTCTAGACTAACAACTTATAATGAAAATCTTGATCCTGTAGTATATAATCTTGATCTTGTCCAAAAGCAAATCCATCTTATGACTAGTTCGGTTTTGTCATCCTTGATCTGGAACCAGCAGTCTCGAAATAAGATTGCCGATCTACTAATGAAGATTGTTGGAATTTCGGAAAACAGACACTTGTCGTACGACATCACTAGTTACTGACAGGCTACGGAAATGAGCGTTTCTCCTTTCCCACGTATTAGGTTGAGGGACAGAGAAGTAACGGTAAGGACCACTGCAATTGATACCGACCTCGGTTGACAGCTCCAGCAGAACCCTTTGACCGCATCTGTTTTCGCAGTTGGTTAGATTTTGTGAGAATCGTCACGCTTTCGTGATGGGCCCAAAAGGTGTGCAAAACTTACTCCAACATTGTTTGCAGCAATCAAAGATTTGATTCCGTAAAAAGGAAAATTTCAAACATATTTACTCAAAAGATGTCGCATTTTTAGGGTGCAAAAATGGCCGATTTTCAATTTTTCGAAAAAAGATTTTTTCAAATCTGTGCTCGAAAATCTTGACACCGTCTATAGGCAGCCCCAGCAAACTACATAAACAACGAATAAGCTCTCCAGCTTTTTTGTGCCTAAGAAATTTCCGCACTAAGAGGCCGAATTTTAGTCGATTATTTTTCTCTACTGCGCATGCTGTCGCCCGAAATGAAGTGCTGAGAACTCAACAAAATAGGCATACCTTGTAGACAACATTGTCTTTGCAGCAAATTCTGCAGCTCTCAGAAAGGAGAGTTCCGCTTGAAGTTACAGCTGTTTGAGTAACTTCGCAAGTGCCCGGAAACTTTCTTTACAATCTAATACATAACTCATTTCATACTCTAAAGCTCCGGAAATACATCCATAGAATTTCTGCAAGGTCTACGAGGAATAGATGTTAGCATGAGAAAAAAAATAGGCGGTATTTTCGTATTTTCCGCCCATTTTCGAAGTTTAATTTTCAGCCACTGAAAAGATGCAGCAAGTGTACATATAGATTTTTGATGTAGACGGTGTATGCGTGACCGAGTTGGAGGCCCGCAGATTTATTTTTCGGATCTGATTTTTGATGCATACACACATACGTATATACGGTCACATGCAGCTGAAGACCGGCATATATCTCGTTCAGATTAGCTTTCATCTTCTTTCGATAGTTAGTTGACCTTTCTGACAGATGCAGCCGTTACAATATCCTCGCCGTAGTACATGATCCGCTCTTACAGTTCTTCGAACTGCCGGCAATCTCAATCCGCTTTCGTGCAAAATGTGATAAGAGATGTGGCATGATGCTGTGAGCTCAAACGGTTAATGATTTATGCCAAAAATTGCACGCAGATTAAAACAGATCAGTTCAAGCAAGGCGCTTACAACAAAGCCGATAGATGAGGTCAATCAAGAACGCCAGGTGCTTTCTTTCTGATAATAGCATCTTACTCTTATCTTCTTATGGTATTTTCTTATGTTGATCATTACTTGGGAACTTACGAGATGTTGATGCACACGACTGCAACAAAGTCATGTTTTTTAAAAATAATTGTTTAGTAAAAGCTCCACATGAAAACAACATTTTTCTGCTTATACCAGCAAGATTCCCAATATCGAGTCGTCTATTTTATTCTATTCTTCAATTTTTGATAAAGCAGTTGCTTTACGGCGAAGTGATTTTTCATTCGAAAGAGCCCATTCTGCTTTGAGAGGCTTGTTCCTTAATTCCAAGACCTAACGACCTTTGTTCTAAGCATTTCAAAGCAAAGTTTTGTGAGTGAAAGAAAATGACGATTTCGACACCTGTATTTGCCAACCTACTAATGAAGATTGTTGGAATTTTGGAAAACAGACACTTGTTGCAACATTACCAGTCACTGAGAACAGGCTACAAAAATGTAACATTTTTCCTTCTTCACGAGTCAGATTGAGTGAGACCGAGAAAGAGTCCCACTAAGGAGCACGGCACTTGATACCGACCTCGGTTGACAGCTCCAGAGCAGCAATAAACATGTTTTAACAAAAATATCCATCTTTTTGCGAGAAACGGTCGAAGAGCGCGTATTGATCCATTTTTACTACTAAAAGAACCACGAAAATGCTTGAATTTAGTTTGCTGCTTTCGTATTTCAACTCTTGATTTTTCACTCCACTCTCCACATGATGACAAAACTTTCGGGGTCGGAAAACCTTGCTTTCATAGAGTACGAATCCCTTTTCGCGAAGACGACTGCCGAATGGCGCGCTTTTTGCTATACATCTTTTTTATGCCTCATTCATACATGATTTTACTGCGACTCATCTTTGGGTTTTTTGTAAATATCCAATGTTCTAAAGTTTTGCGTGTTAGAGTTTCAGACTCAAGATTTTGAACGATCTATCGCCTTGTCTATCAATCGCTGCGCTTCGGTTTTTCTTTTCTCAGCGCCTTTAAGGACAAGGTACCATATTGTAATGAAAATGGTTTCAGTTTGTATTCCCAATACAGAACAACTGTCGCGTTCCTTTATTGCGTTATCACGGTGCCACTTTGCAGCATTGAAGGCAGTGGCTAGGGAAAATTGCGACTACGGACACGGACTTTCCACAAACTTCCTGGCCTTCTGGATCCGCTGAGCCCGTTACTGTGCTTGAAAGTCAAAAAGTGCTTTTTTGGCGTTTTCCTGCCTTAGAGATTGCTGAGGGGGCGGGGGCGGAAAATTTCGCCAACCGAGTCGCGATTGACTGCTTGGGCCAATCAACCGATTGCCGCCAAAATGAGTGGTTTTACAGTTTCCTGCAGCCAGTACTGTTTTTGGGAGGAAATCTCCTCTCCAGCGCGCTCAGCGATTTCCAAGGTTGGAAAATGCCGTAACAAGCAATTTTTAACTTTCCAAGCACAGTACCGGACTCAGCGAACTCAGAAGGTGCAAGTATAATAGTTGCGGAAAACCGGCCGTCGCAATTTTCCCGAGCCATTGCCCTCAAAGTCTTGATAGAGTAATTAAGTAATATCCGCCGATTTGTTATGAGTTTCGCAAAGCTGCTTTCTAAAATTCTTCGACTTTGTAGAGCCTTATAACGCTGTTTATTTGACGTAAACTAAGTGAAGTCGAGGCACAGCAATACCCTCTATTTAATTCTATTTTTGTTGGAATCACTCAATGATAATAGTGGTTTTAAGTGGTTTTAAAAGAGTGCCATTTTTAAATGAAATCTATTCTTTTTAAAACCACTAAATGTTAATCAAATCCGTATTATGAATGCTGCGGTTTGAGCTTTTTATAAGCACAATCGAGGTACATTGCTTCAATCGTGCACTGAAAGTACCGTAACAACTTCATTTAGGCTGTGCTTTGGTTTTTTTATTACTGAACATTAGGCGTCCAGAGGTGCACTGAAAATCCCAAACAAATTTGAGATTAGCGTATGAATAAAAAGAAAAAACTGAGTCTATAAATTTTTCTTTGTTTTGTCCCTTTCTTTATACGGAGTCTTCAATTTTTAGGCCCTCATCAGGACCCTCTAGTAAGCAGAGAAGGCCTAGGATGTTTTGTAGAATTTTGTAGAAGAACAGTAAAACTGATCTGCTCATAAAGCTAAAATTAATTGTATGTTGCTTTCCAAAACGGCATAAATGTTTTTTCTAATGCGGCCAATTTGACTAAGAGCACTTTACTTGTCCGGGGTAAAAAACCAGCTTTGCAGCAGTTCTTGGACCTTATACGCGGCATTCTCAGCACAAACCTCTATATTAGGCTGGTCTCATAATGTTTTACCGTGTTCATCCTAAACACCAACATTCCTCGAGAACTAGGGCACTACAAAAGATCCAAATACATTTTCGTACTTCCATATGTATGAGCTATATGATCACATGCGTGGGAAGAGCTCAGGACATCTAAGGGCGGAGTTTCCCATTTTGCCTCATCCATTTTTTTTTCTTTTTTTTCTAGCAGTGGAAAAAATTCGGGAAGTGTGTAGTCGAATGTGGGATGTGTCAAGCATTTTCAGAATAAATGGAGAATTTTTTAGATACTTTGGAGCGGAGATACGATTTTTTTCGAAAAGTTCGTTTTTGACTGCCATCAGATTTGAGCTCAGAACTTCACGCGGAATACGATTTGGGCAGACTGTTGATAGCCATCTTGTGATCTTGTGTAGCTTGTTTTGCTCTGTCGAATGATTATTTAAGCCACACCAGGTAAAGGAAAGGTACGAAAATACGGCGGTTGCAGTAAAAACGGTAAAAAATTATGAGACAACCTAATATTAGGTTGATGCATAATTCCTGCACCAAAATAGGTACAGACCACGATACTCCGGAATAATCCAATATCCCAAATAGGGTTCGATATATCATTAGATAGAGCAAACCTAGCTCTAAAAGATGGTGCTCAAAGTTTTGCAGCAGCTTTGGTCCACGCGAAGATTGAAGCCAAAAACCGAAAAGATCCAAGTGCCCCCCAAAACCCAGAAAAAAATGAAAGTCCCTTTAGAAAAATTCTTGAAAATTTCTAACTTGCTCATGCATTGTCATTTCGTCTAAACAGGGAGGGTATATGACTCGCAGTGGAGTTTCCCTATAAGATGCATATCATTCGAGAGGTCTTTGAGTGCTGATTTCCAAACAAACTCCCTTATCTGCTTATCGTTTACTGAACAAAGTTATAGGCATTTGTTTGGCTTTAAATGATACTGATTTTGGTTGCTTTTTGCCGGAGAGGCGGCAAAGTAGCTCCGAAACCATTCCCATCAATTTAATGCACATTAAATATATCTCAGACGTTTGGGCGTGTAGCTTAAGATCAAATTCGCATTTATTACGAATTTAGATCATCTACACAGTACTTGACTATGCAAATTGGAGGCGGAAAATTGCCTATAACTGTGTTCAGTAAACCGATAAGCAGATAAAGAAGCTTGTTTCGAAATCAGCAATCAAAGACCTTTCGAATGATGTACATATATATTATATACAATATATGATATACAAGATATATGATATATATCTTATAGGGAAACTCCACTGCGAGTTATAAATTTCCTTCAGTGGCGTACGCAGGATTTCGGCTCGGGGGGGGGGGGCGCGGCAAAAAAAATTTTCAAATGAAGGTGCGTGGCGTTAGCCATGCACTCCGAAAATTTTTTAGGGGAGCTTCTCAACAATTTTGTGGGCCCTCAACCCCTAAAATCTGGAAAAAGGGGGCGTGGCGTCTGCCACGCCCCCGAAAAAAATTTTTTTATAAGGCTAATTTGAATTTTTAAAAAATTTTAAAAATTATTTTAACTGTTTACAAAAATAAACAAGTCATTTGCACATTTTTATAACTCATGTAAGTAACTTTCAAAAATTTCGCGACCCGTTCTCGGGGGGGGGGGGGGGGGGCGCGCGCCCCCTCCCCCCCCCGCCCCCCCCCCCCCTCGGTACGCCACTGCTTTCCTTGTAAGACATATTTCTATGCAGTTGCTGTAATTTTCTCTCAGCTAGAAATTGAGAAACCGTAGTTTTTCATGTTTTTTTCAAAACAATGCTGGGATGTTCAGCACCTACAGTTGTATACTACAGGGCTTTAAAAGCGTGTGCGTGAATTTTCAGCTTTTTAGAGCAGCTGGTTTACGAGAAATATCAATTTTTGGCAACAAGGCAAGAAAAATTCGGATAAAGAGAGCTAGAATCGATATTTCTCGTGAACTAGCAGTTTCAGAAGGCTGAAAATGTAAAGTTTCACTGCTAACGGCATGTACTATACAACTGTTAGTGCTAGAACATCTCAGCACTAATTTGGCAAAAACATGTAAAACTTCGTTTTCTCATCGTCTAGCTGAGAAAAAATTACAGCAACTGCATAGATACAGTCTGCCCCAATCGGGATCAGGCCGAACCGTCGGCTGAATTTGCGCGCTCGCAGCGCTAGGGGTCTGCGCTGCATATGCGCGCTGTCGCAGAGAGCGATGAGATTGAGGAGGGAGCAGACTAGCTAGCCGCAGAAGTGGCGCGAAACCCTCGCGGCGCGGACTCCCGCCATGCCAATTTTGGCCTGGTTAGGATTGGGGCAGACTGTAGATGTCTTACATGGAACGTCTACTCGTTAGAAAGAAAGAATTTTTGCAGGGTTTTTTAAACCGAGTTACAATTTTGTTTAAATCTGTCTTAAGGTTTTCGAACGCATAGTTTTTTTCAGTTTTTGGCTCAAAACTTCGCGTGGATCAAAGCTGGTGTAGATTTTTGAGCATTGTCTTATAGAGCTAGGTTTGCTCTATCTAACAATATATAAAATCCTCTATAGAGTATAGGAGAATTTCGGATTATTGCGCTCTGTACCTATTTTGGTGCAGGAATTATGCATAATCAACCTAATAAAAAAATGAGCAGCAATACAGAGTGTCCCAAAAATGTGAAACTGTTTGATCGTTAATAACTCCCTTGCTTTAATGTCTTCCGCCGAGCTTGAGGCACCATCCTAAAGAGCGAGGCCTAACTTAGACCTACAGTATGGAGCGTCGATCGCTCTTCGTTACTGTAGGATTACGGTAAGAACTTCGACAAGGATTTTAAGCCGTTGAAAGCCATATTCTGCCTCGGAACAAAACCAAACAGGCCAAAAACTTTTATACATGGGTAATGGAAGCCGCTGAGTTCGAATATGAAATTTCCACTTCACTGTGACGCTTCTTTTCAAGGTTATCCCAGGTAAACCTTAATAACCGAATTTCCAGCATTTGTCAAAAATGTGATTACACCGTCAAAAAAGCTAAAAACACCCGTAAAAAGGTGCGCTATGGAATCAGCGTGCGCGAAACCCTTAGTACACGATTTTTCAGATTTTTTGAAAAAAATTTTGTCAAATGGCATATTTCACAATAGATCCACATGCCAGAAGTTCATACCGTAATCCTACAGTAATGAAAAGCGATCGGTGATTCGCTCCATGTCACAAAAAGTTGAACCTCGCTCTACAGAATGGTGCTTCAAGCTCGGCGAAAGAAATAAAAGCAACGGAGTTATTAACGATCAAACAGTGTTCACATTTTTTTGGGACACCCTGTATATTAGGTCGTTCCAAAAGTAATTTTTTAAACGTACGCCACATCTCGTGGAACAAAGATATGTGAGAGATACTGGTAGCATCTGATACAGCATTTCATTTTCTATCTAACTGTTATGTAATCACCGCAAGAAATTTTATAACCTCTCGAAAAATTATCAAAATCTGCGACACATGCTTTTTAAGAAGCCCAATTTTCACTATTTTTCTGAATTCTTATAACAACCCTCCGAAGGAGCCCAAATAGTGGATGGATAGAGCAAACCCTACGGGGAACAGCACAACTTTTTTCTACTTTCCAATTCTCGTCATAATTTTTGTATAGATTTTTTGATGGAACCACCGAATTTCAGCAGACTCGTCTCAGACACAAATGCATCAAACACCAATAAACTTCGGAATTTGAAACTTACAAAGACGGATTATTGTTTGACACTAATTTTACAAACCAAATGGGTATTCACCGCTTCAGATTAGCAACCTTCAAAATTTCCGGGTACAGCCTGGGGAGCCCCGGAAAACCTGAATTATGATGATTTTATCCCGGAAAATTTGATGAATCAAACACAAAAAACAACTGTTAGAAAGAGGAGAAAAAGCTGCGTCGAATGACATCCGATTTGCTTGCCGGTTGTTGTTCTGTGAGGTTTGAGTTGACCAAATATGGGATTTAATAGCATTGAAAAAGTGATTCCGCAAACTCTAAGAAGCAAGCTAAGGAAAAGAAACAATTACTCTACGTTCTATAGGGTTTGCTCTATCTATTAATCAATTGTACTTCTTCGGAGAATAGGTACAAAAATTTAGAAAAATAGCCGAGCTTGACCATAGCAAAAAGCATGGGTCGCAGATTTTGGTAATTTTTCCAGAGCTCAATGAGTATTACGCAAAGATATCACAACTGTTAGAAAGTGGATGATATGCTGCATCGAATGCTCCTAAGATCTCTTGAAAATTTTGATTCCATAAAACGTGGCGTTCATTTGAAAAAAGCGACATTACTTTCGGAACGACCTAATATTTGTCGTGCGAATCTCACTGAAGCTAGCCCTGCAGTTCAGAGAAAAAACTCGCGATTATTCCGGGGACAAACGACTTATAACGATCAGATAGATGTTCGTGCTTGAAGCACCGCGATGCTTGATTCTTTGTAAATTGAAATTTTTAGGAGTTTTTCAGATCAAACTTTGGTATTTCAAAGAGCAAGTATCATTCCTGACAATGATAACATCAGCTTTATTGGCTTTTTGCCTTAGCATAAATTATGATGCGAATTAGAACAAAATTTTATTCTTATATGTGGAAGATGCTTTATGACACTGGCCCGTAGTAAAGCTGCTTCATTCGATCTCAGCTGAATAAAATTTCAGTTGAGGCTTCGACGAGTCAGCTTGCCTTCGGTCGAGCCATTGATTGATATTGCCAACCACCCACGATGATAAGATTGAGAGCGCCACGTCCATGCAAGTATACAAGTCAAAACGCGTTCGCCAAACATCCACATCTTTGTGATTGGAGCTAGCGGCGGAGATATGGCCGCACTTGTTGAAACTTGTTGAGTATTGCCAGCTTGCACTGTGGCTTCACTTCGACATGTTAAACTGACGTGTATCGTAAGTTACTCAAGAATAACTTACGAGAAGTTTCTCTGCGTATCATCATTGATACATTATTTAAATCAATTGGTAGTCTAACTGAATGTGGACTGACTGAAGTAAGGTAGACTACCTCGTCAGGTAGACGGACGGTCAGCTGAAATTTCATTTTGCATTCTTACTATATGGGAAGCTGGTGATAGGCAGTCTACCTTACCGAATCTTGGATGAGGGCCTCAGTTCAGTTCACCTGAACTGAATTAGCTTTACTACGGGCCACTGTCTTTCTCAAGAAACACACGCGTGGTCCTGCAATCTTTTTCCAAATCTGGTCCTGCATTCTGAATCCAGTGACATCATTCGATTCATTTCGACGAAGCGCACTTTCTACCATAAAGAAGCACCTTTGAGTAGCGTACGTGCACGATAGGCATTTGGGAATGAATACAATTCGCTTCCAATAGATTACTCAGGGTTCGTGATCAAGCACCCTGAGTAACCTACCGTAAACAAGAATCTGTAAGGGTTTGCGAAATTTGGCTGTTTATCGTGCATATACAACAAACAGGTGCCTCTATGTATCAGAGATGCGCAACGTCGAGCTGAGTTGAATGGTGCCACCGAAACCATACCGCTCTGGAGCGAGATTTAGCCTACTGTTGTCACCTAACCATTTTGTTGAACCTTTAGATACAGCATGTATGCTGTTTTCGATTAGTTAGCAGATGACTCCGCATCTGATATTCTGTACAACATCATGTCGCTGACCACAGCCCAAAAACAGCATTGAAACTGCTTCACATTCGCGATCAATAGTGTATTCTAGTAAAATATTTAATCAGCAAAACTTGTGAATCACAAATGTTTGAAGCTTTCAGGTCGTTACAGTTTTGCTACACCTTGAACCTCTACCGCAGTGAGTCATAACTGATTTTTGATCAAGGTAGCATTCGCAAGGGCAGCAAAGCAAAGCTACAAGTCGGCGTGTTAGATTAAAATTTGAAAATTCAAATTTGAAGCAAAGCAGTTTCGAAAGCTGAAGTTCTTACAAGTTGGCGTGTATAATTTCGCGCCACCTTTGACCCACCAAGCTTGAAGTTGAGAAAACTTGGAAGCTCAAGTTTATTCTTCGCTCTAAAACTCACTCGCTTGCGTTCTAATCGAACATTCATAAACACCGTTGCTATTTCTTTATTCAAATAGAAATCCAAAAAACGAAGTTTCCACGTTTTGGGTTGCCTCCGCGTAAAATGTACACTGCAGACCTTCGGAAATACAAGCGTAAATTCTCTGCTTTCTGCAAACAATAGTTTTGAGAATTAGAGTCGATCACAGAGTTTGTCTTGCTAGGGTGTTTTAAGCTAAAATTGAAATCTCGGAGTTCGTAAGGAGCTAATAATTAGCGGTTGTACTGATTAAAGTCCGTAACATACAACTATCCATGCGGAAACAGCCCAGCATAGCTTTGTAAAATTATTGAATCGTTTTTTTAGGTGCAGTCGAGGAAGATACAGCGGTGCTTATGAATACTTGATGCGGAATGTATATGCGCGAGCGATGAGCAATTCCCGAGTTTTTGAACGAATTCATCCTCTCAGTTCTTCTCAGCGTCAAGAACGTCTTAGACCTTGGTCTCACACTTAAAAATGGTTCGAAACTATTGCGCACTTCTACATGCCATCTTTTGGAGCATGCTCAGTTTTATCGAAATGTGCCTTGAAGTCTCAAGATTAAATACAGGAAATGTATGGTTGAATTTAAAAATGAAAGCTAATTCAAACTTATGCAACAATCCAATATAGTTTTGAGTGTCCGATCAGGCTCAAAATTTGAAGTCATTATTTTATCAATTTGTTTCTATCGGCAATGATAATTACAAAAACAAGTTGAGTTACTATAAACTTAAACATACAGAATGCAGAATCAGTGGCGTACCCAGGATTTCCGTTTGTGGGGGGGGGGGGGGAATTTTCTGAAAAAGGTGGCGTTAGCGCACAAAAAATGTACTCAAACATATTCAATACAGTGGGAGTCACTGGGCGAAGTGAACATAATATCCGCAATGCGAGCGTCACACAAGCGCTCACGGTGGAATCTCGACGAAATATGCGATCTTTATATTTTGGGCAAAATTCACGAGGACGTGTTTTCATAGGCTCGTAACTCGGCGATTTTTATAGGTGGAGCCTGAGTCATGCACCATTCAACAGCACAGTTCCTATTAACTTTGACTTAGAAAAGCAAGCAAGGAACTTTTTTGAAAGATACGCGAGAAGTGCGTGCAAAATTACGCACTTTCGTGATGCACCACCACCACCACCACCACACCACAGTCACCTCACCGTACTTCAAAAAACCCTGTAATCCTCAAAGACCACAATTTTCGTACGAAGCGTGTTCGAAAACCTCTATAAGCAAAGTTTCCTTACAATTCAAGAGCATCAACATTTTGACTAAAATTCATCGGCGAGCTTCCAGAGCGTAAAGCGAGAAAAAAATGAAATAACCCGAACATGTCGGAAAACTTGCTCATAGAGGTTATCCAACCTGCTGATTTCGAAACTCATATCTGCTTAGCAAGATAGCTTCTCTAGGGCTATGGCGGGTACAATTTGGGATTTTTCCGATTTTTCCGCAATTCACCAGCCCTTCCATTCCCTTTGAAAAGGAATCTGCGGCTACTATTTAGCGCATCATAATCTACAGAAAAAGTACTATGGAAAGGTCATTGCTGGAATTTAGTCCGGACAACGCTCGCTGCTTTACACCTACGCGAAGACATGTCTGCAGAAAGATTCAAGAATACTGAAATCATGATTGATGTGTGATTTGAGCGGTTGACCAAGATGGTACACAGTTTATTATGGTACAATGGCCTACGTTTCGGCGCTGTCGACTTCGTCAGAGCCTGGAAGTCGAACTATCAGGATCTATCCGCTCAGACGTCAACAAAAACACAGAGTGCTATTCGAGAAAAAGCCAATGAAAACCCAGTCAGAAAAACAACAGCAGTACTAACCTTAGCCAGAAGTGAAACGGAAGTCGAGAGACCGCAGTGTATGCAAGACTATGCCCCAGCTCTACTTATATATGCCGTTCTGACCTGACCTCATATTCAAATACGCATAGGGATTCCTATGGCGCCAGTTCTTTAGTGATAACGATGCACTCCTCCTTTCTATTCATTTTTGGATTTTTGGCGTTAATCCAAAACGCTTCCAACGTTTTGCGCGCAAGGATCTCGGGCTCAAACGACAAGATTTGCACCGCAATTTGAATTTCAGCTTTATCATGGCCACTATACGATGCTTATTTAATGGAGTGGCTGCTTTTAACTTATTTAAGCCATCTATATGTTCCTTAACGCGACAACAGAGAGGGCGGCACGTTTCACCAATGTATGCATCGCCGCATGCCAAACATGTGATAAGATATACAATACCGGATAGCATGCAATTACTCTCCCTACCAAATGGGCACACCACGCGGTTAGGAGTTGGACGAAAGCGATCGTAAGCACAGTTTCGAACCAATCGCCGTTTGAGATTTGCGGGGGGAATATCGACTACCCTAACAACGCCTTGCAGACCCGCCTGACATATGCAGCGCCGCACTGCACTGCTCAGTCCATCGAGAACACGAATGTGCTCCCAGGGTGTGCCCCCGAGCAACATAGCCGCTGGACGCCGCAATCCCCCGAGTGACGCGATGGACCACGAGCGTTCTTCGCCGCCGGAGGATACCCGAACAGCCGCTTTGTACATGTTACCCACAATAGCCCTCCTCATCCTATTTCGGTGCGCGGGCAAAGAATGTATAAGGATGTTTTTGTTACTGGGCTTGCGATACCATTTTGTTTTTATGCTTCGCCTGCAAGCTGAACTTGCACGCTTAGAAACGCTAACCATTCCTCAGAGGGCTTTTCCCTAGTGAATACGATATTTGGCGACTGTTAATTTAGTATACTAAAGCAAGTGTCTACCTCCGCCTGGGTGGGACATATGACGCACAGTCGTCTATATACCGACCATACAAAAGGATTTGTGCTCCAATACCGGCGCTTCTATTTTAGAAGTGAAAATGATAGCTAAAGTAGGTGCAAGTCGCTGTCCCATTGCTAAGCCCTTGACCTATTTGTAGTACTGACCAGACCATCGGAACACCGTACAGCCTAAGCATTCGTAAAGAAGGGTCATGATGTTGCATATACTGAGACCGTGTAAGTCAAGAGCGGCCTGATGCTCCGAAAGAAGCTCGCAGGTAGCCTGAAGTCAGCATCATTTGACACGTTTGTGTACAGCGATGTGACGTCAAATGATTTGATGGCGCAGTCCCGAGTGAGTTGCGTGGATCGTAGCCGGTCGAGAAGCATATTAGTGTTACTAAGATGCGCCGGAATATATTTTAGCAGCTGCATAAGAGTTACGTTTAAAAACCACGCTATTTTGTCTGTTGGCCCACCAATGCCACTAATAATGGGTCGCACTTTGACATCGCGCGCGTTATTTGAAGTTAATCCTACTGCAAGAGGTGTATGTATTTTGACCATTGTGTAGAGGACCGGACAAAATAGGCTGATCGTTCTTAAAACGCGTTATTATGCTCCTTGAAAGTCCCGCAAATCGAGCAGTTTCTTCCAACCATACCCTGTTTAAGCGGCGGTACTGCTTTCCAAACTCGCCAGCTGATGATGGTGCGTACCGAGACATCCGATAGGTGTTGCTGGGTTATTGCCATGTTCAGTTCACGTGACATAACAACAAACTCCCCACCTTTATCGCTCATTGAAACCTTGATCAACCCGGCGTCGCATGGTCACGGATTTCGCGTAGACGGCGGCGCTGCGCAGGAGTTAAATTACTATTCGCGCGTTTGTTGGCAAATTTGTCGATAATGGTGAACACCGAAGTGGCGAAAACGCGAAATTGGGTGTTTACCATGCTGTTGGGCTCTTGTGGTTGGTAACAGAGGCGAGGGAAAGGTATTGGAGGCAAAGATACCGCTGCAACAGATTCGATGCCGTTTGCGCGCTGTTCCTCTTTACTGATACTGAAATCGAAATATTAAGGGCCTGCTGTATACCAAAAGATTCGCCTTGTTGAGCTGAGCACAGCACTAAGTTCAGATTCGAAATTTGCTCATTCCGAAGGAAGTTATGGCGAGTAGAATTTAAAAACGCGTGATTTTTCCAGAATTCACCAATATCCTTTACAAAAAAGTTTGAGCCTATTTTTTAGCGCACAATAGTATACAAGAACAGTGTTAGTAATTGTTATACGATATTATACCAGTGCCAGGTTTGTACGGTGGAATTCCAGCAGTTCATAGAGCAGTTGCGCAATATGAATGTTGATCGAAATAGTGTAGTCGAGTCTTTCGACGTCACATCTTTATACACTAACTTTCAGAACGATGAGGCACTGCAAGCCCTGTCTGACCTGTTAGACACGCATTATTCCAACATGGTCACTTTTGGTCTAAGCAAACGCTGCATACTGGTCCTCATCAAAGAATGTTTAGAATGTAACATATTCAAGTGGTCTGAGAGCTATTACTCGAGAATCAGAGGATTAGCGATGGGGCAACGTCTAGCCCCAGTCCTTGCAATTTATTTTATGAGTAAGATCGAGGAACCAGTACTTGCACGCTTGCCACTGTTGTATTGCCGTTACATCGATGACTGCTGCGTTATAACATCGACGCAATCCGAAATGGACGAATGCTTCAGAACATACCTTCGATAGTCTAGAGACAGGGCGTCAAAAGTGAAGGTTGTTTGGACATCTGACGTCATAATTAGTGAAGGTTGTTTAAAGATGATCACAGAAGAGAACATGACATAAAACAGACATAAAAAGCAAAAGGAACTGCTGCCGGATAAAAACGCAGCACTGAGGCTTGAAATCTTTTATTTGGCGCCTTTTCAAAGTGCAGTTTTCACTTCAGGACCAGCAATTCGCAACACGGGTTTTGATTTTTGATGCGTCCTTTGAATTTTTACCCCGCATTGACGTTCCTCTTTCCTGGGACGTTGTTTGGATTGTTGCGCCTATTGTTCTGAGCAACAATCGCCCAAGCTGGAAAAAAACGATGCGAAAGCACTGAAACTGAACAAGATAAAAAAAACGCACTTATTACGATTTTTCGCAAAAAGTTCCACCATAATCCAAGAGATACGAGCGGGTGGTTGTCTGCATTATGAACAAGATCTATAGATTGCATGAAAAAACCGCATGAAAAGAGTTGAACTAGAAGAAAAACAAGAGGTTTCCGAAACAGGGTTTTTTGCCGGATTTCTCGACCAAATCAAAAAATGTGGTTTTGGGACTTTGTCAGCGTAAAAATAGAGACCAAGAGCTTCAAAATGATATATAGCTTGCTAAAATTGGGTTAAAAACTGCGAAGAAAAGGGTACCAGAGCCAAATGCCCCGCGCCCGCGTTTGGGGTAGCGAGGTAACGCGCAGCGCGCGAAAACGCAGACGAGCAGCGGAGACAGACCAGAGACGACGGGGCATTTGGCTCTGGTCGTAGACTCCGCGGGGTCTCGACGAAACCCTGCAACATTATCATTCTCATCGTCATGACACGACGAGGAGAACTGACAACGTCCCAAGCTTTGAAAATCACTCATTAACGAGACTAGCGTATTCGTGCGCGACTCTCTGCGCAAGATTTAACGCAGTTTCTCGTTCTTATTTAACTCCAATAGTTTTCCTAAACTTCTGAAACTCGATTTTGTTCAAGTGTGAGCTTAACTAAAAAATTTTGTTCTGAATTCTGGCGAAAATCCCACAGAAAAACCTTTTTTAAAGTAAAAAAGGCTATGAAAACGCAAATTCTCGGTCACTGAGATAAGCTAAAGATTTTATTCCCTATATTCGCTTCATTAACATTCATTTCGATATAGTCAGGATAATAACATCAGGGGCTTCGCCCGGATGACTCCTGTTTTTTCCCAGGTGAAGGTTGTGTCCCCTCATAGCCCTCAAAGTAAAGGTTACCAGAGTATGTGGCTCTATGTATCGAGGGTGTGCTTCAGAATTTTGAACGAGCAGTCACGGCACATCAAGCTCACGCGAGAAATCCCGAAAAACGAATGGCTTTCCTTTCTAAATGCCCAAATAAGTTTGTGTGGTGATACCATTCGCATGAAATGGTACAGAAAGGAAAGTTCAAAGAACATTTTGCTACACGCCAACCAGCGCATCCGTCAACGACGGAACGAGTCGTTCGAAATCAAAATATCAAGGGCATGCTGTAACCAAAAGATTCGCCTTGATGAGGTGAGCACGGCACTGTTTTCGGATTCGAAATATGCTCATGCCGAAGGAAGTTATGGCGAGTAGAATTTAAAAACGCGTGATTTTTCCAGAATTCACCAATGCTTTCTTTGCAAAGAAGCCTGAGCCTATTTTGTAGCGCACAATAATCTACAAGAACAGTATTATCGAACAATTCTTAGAGAGTCTTCTATGTTGGATAGGCGCTGCTTCACATATTCGCGCTTCGCAGAAGAATTTGAGAGAACTGGAAACGGAATATCGAAGACGTCATACCCCCACTTCCAATACATCAGAAGATTCTCCGCGAAAAGCTGAATCGAATGGTGGCTTTGGATTCAGAATTCGACGGTGATGTCCATACATGTAACGACATGTACGGACATGTCGCTACATGTATGGACATGTATCGACATGTATGGACATGTAAGGACATGTACGGACATGTAGCAACATGTCCATACATCGCGTCTATTTTTCAAAAAATGTGAGCGGTATTGTAGGTAACGTCCTAAGTGTTCTGTTCTGGACTTTTATGGGATGGCGAATTTCATAGGATGAATAAGTGTACGATTATTTTGATCAGAATTAAGTTTTTATCTTTCATTATTTTTCTCCTAATGAGTCCCTCCTCCCCCAACGCAGATCTTGAAATTCTCCCACTTAATTTTCAAGCATTTTTACCGGCGTGTTACCAGTTTATTATTTTACGGTCCTCTCAAACTTTTCTGCAAGTGTTAGCCTGGACTCTGGCCAGGAGAACGTCCGGAAGGCGACAAATGACCTAGAACAGGCGCAACAAGTGGCCACGCCCTCTCCGAGTTTTTCGTTGTTAATGTGTTATAGATATATTGAACGGGATGCATTTACACATGCTGCGCCTCTCATTTCTCTCTGATCTTGTCTTTTCTTATGGTTTTCTTCAAACAGTTGCTTTACTTCGTGTATGTTTCGTATTATTTCACTGTGGTAAGATATGTTTCTCTGGTCTGCATTAACCTACCCGCAAACGTGCTTCTAAAAACTGCATTCCATGACAAATTTTGTTTCAGGCTTTGCAAGCAGTATATGTGCAAGCAAAAAAGATCATCAAATTGAGGATTAGCAGGCATTTGTGTTCTTAAATGATACGATACTTTTATATATTGTGATTATCACGATATATAAAAGTATTTAATTAAGTGCATACCATATTTTGCAATATATCTGTTAGTTTTTGTTCAGATCTCGTCGATGATGTCGAACGGACAGAATGTGAGATTTCAGCTCAGCAACCTTACGCAATCACGTTATATCAAGTAAAGCTATTCACCCACTTGCACCTTCTTTAAATTCTAAATTAATTCTTTATTATAATTATCTTCTTATATTTTTATTGAAATTTAAATTTTTTCAGTTTAAACATTGAAGAAGACTGCGGTGCAGTTTCTCTCAATTTTGAGAATGTTCTAGCTTATCAACTATCTCTTTTAATTTTAGCTGTTGTTTGCAATACACTGTAATGTATTAGTAATGCTTTTCCTTTTGCTTTCCATTTGCTTTTTCTTAAGTGTTAGTGCCGTTTCTTGATTGAGAATAAAGGAAAGAGAATAATTGAGAATTTACCGCTTTATAGCACAGACAACAGAGCAGAAGAGCACGAGAAAATTTAAAGGTAATAAAATTAACTGAAAAGAATCGCGAGTTTGCTAAGCTTTGCATTGAGTAGTCACACAATTTAAAATTTCCGCAAATGGTTCTGTATTTTCTCTAGCGAAAGGGAGCTGCTTTACGACAGTATGATAGGTTGATTCATCCCGTCGGCTCGAATAATATCACACTGTTCTTGTCTGATGTCTCAATTACCATTTGTATCAATCTCAGTCATTGTGATGCCTTATAACATGGACATGCTTAATCTGTTTTATCACGTTTTTAAGAAACGAAAATCTTTATGCGTTGTATAATCATTAACCAAAGTCAAAATTGGCATTACGTAACTTTTGCTTGAGAAACCAGCTATGCTATTAGCAAACAAATTATCTAGTTGCCGAAGTTCGGGTCAGGTGATGTTTCTTTCAAAAAAGTGTTATCGATCAAAGGAAGCATGACGTGGAGAAGCTGTACTTCTAGATAAAAAAACGCATTCTCGAAGAACTTGATCTGCGCAAATACCGCCTGTTGGATGGTAAACTGCAATCATGTTTTTCTCTGTTCCGAGTTATAATGACGTGTTCGTAGGTCTGTTACGTTTGATCTTTTCAATATTGAACTGAGAGAATGAAACTTGCATTACCGAACTTATGCATAAGAACCGACAAACAGATACACAGAGCGTATAATGTGACAATTCCTTCGTACACTGAGCCCATATTAACCAGTAGTTTGACTTTACGCAAGGAAAATCAATGAAGACTGCGAAGGATGCTGGTTTAATGCGCCAGGGCATGTCCCAAAGAGCATCAATGTCTGACCTTATTGACCTCGTACTCGATCTGAACGGTGCTCAGGGGGCGTGGCCTCAATGCGCTCGCTCCAACTGGTTTTGTCGCCTTCCGGCCTACACCCCTCTGAGGGTTGAGCCAGACTTCGCGGGGAAGCGGCGTACGCTGCGTACGTGGCGTACGCCGCGCAGTCTGGCCCAACCCTGACCATATCCCCTTCGCCTCGCACTCTCAATTACCTCCTGCGGATACACGCGGCTATGCCTTCGGTTCCTCGCGCGTCCTTCGTTCCGTAGAACCTTCGTATCAGACAAAGGGCATGAAGAGCCTCCATTTTCCACACACACACACACTGCCACCCAGTAGTGGTTGAGACCAAATAGTTGGTTCTGAGGCTATGGATGCGAAGGCGTTTCTTAATTGACTGAACAGTCCTTTTTTGGCTCGTCGCAAAAATAAAATCATTTCGCTTGTCTTTTTTCTGTTGAGTTATGGAGGATCCATGGTACTTTTTTCATGAAAATAACTCGACATGTAACCGTGTTGGCAGGTCGATAGTTCATGTTTGATGCTCGCTGGTCTCATGATGGCGATTTTGAGTACGCGTTGTCTGAAAAGGGAAAAGTCATGGACAATATTGCAATCAGTTACGAAGCGAATATATCAAGTCCTTTTATGAATTCGTAGCTGTTCTTTTGTTTTCGTTTGTAAAGCGGTTTTTTACGACAAAGTACTAATCGAAAAAGGAGTCCGCTCTACAATTCTTTTGCTTTCGTAGCAACCTTAGCATTGGCGCGACACTATGGCGTAAGCATGTCAGCTTGCTTTCTACTAGCTACTAGGACTGAACACAAAAATCTTTGTGGGATATGAACCAAATAGGAAAGTACAGGTGTCGAAATGGTCAATTTCCCTCACAAACCTTGCTCTGAAGTGCTATAAAACAAAGGCATCAGATCCATAGTTGCGATAGGGGGAGTGATGGATCTTACCCCCTTCACTTTGAGGCCAAACTCCCGATGACCCCCTTCACCTGGGCTAAGATTGGTATTGTACTCTGAGAATATGATAAAAATCGTTATTAAAAGGTTTTGCAGGCTAAGTACCTCAAACAACAAGTACACTCATAAATTTATAAAAGAAACGGTATTTATGTTTATATATATTATTTATTTATCCTCGTAGCATTCATTTGGAGAGCAAAAAGTGAGGACAAAAAAGCAGTTGGTTTTTGGAGTACACTCGCGACACAGAAAACCTAAAAAGTCGACGGTCTACGTCGATTCTCCATGATCTCAGCTTTCGGATGGTATACAGCATGTTAGGGCTTCTTTGCTTCCCGGCTCTAAAAATCATTTGCTCCGGTAACCGATAAAACCCAATACATTGGTGGAACTGGGTGGAGCAAGCTAATAGTAAATATCTCCACCCCATTTTTGAAAACTGGTTAGTTTCTTCGCCCAGCAACCTATATACCATTCGAAAGCTCAGGAAAAGGAAATTCGACCTAGACCGTCGACTTCTTTTTAGCCCCCCTCTACCGAGAGATACACCGCATTTTATCTGAAAACATGGTCATTTTCAACAGCAGATTTCTGCCAAATGAAGACCTAATCACTGCTGATTATCTATCTGTGTTGAAGAGCAAGTATTCATTCACAAACGTAGACTTTCTCGTAGAATTCATTTGAAGAGCAGAAAGTGAGGGCACAAAATCAATTAATTTTTGAAGCATACAAAATCCCTCATATCTCGCGGCATAGAAGACCTAAAAAAAGTCGACGGTTTACGTCGATTCTCCACGATCTCAGCTTTGGGATGGTATACAGCATGTTAGGGCTTCTTTGCTTCCCGGCTCTAAAAATCATTTGCTCCGGTAACCGATAAAAGCCAATACATTGGTGGAGCTTAGTGGAGCAAGCTAATAGTAAAAAATGTGCTGTGGATTGACATCGTTATCAGCACTAACGGGAACGCGAGCGAACGCGTCTATTTAAGCGTGCTTATCGTTGTTAAATGTTTATGCTTTTTTTAAAGTAAAGAATGCGCTTTTGATTGACAGTTGTGCCATCATTATCAGCACATACTCAAAAAACTATGGGAGATTGGTGAATTTTCACACCTTCACACAAAAACCCGCCCATTTCTGGAATCTATACTCTGTAAAACTAGTGCTGAAGAAGGTCACGTGCGTGAAAACGCTCTAGACTCACCTAATTGTAGAGAATGGTTGGTTTCAATAAATCAAAAACTTTAAGGCATTCAGAAGAACAACATGTTATTATAATATCCTTTAATGTCTTGGAAAGGTTGGCAATTGGAAGAGGAAACGGCAGGCAGAATACTTTACAAAATCGCAGATGACTCGCATGTGTTCCAGTTCAACAGCGAGGCAGAAGGAGAATCTTACGCCGACGAATATGTTGTCGACATTGATACAGAGTTGACAATTGAGCGAAACTCTCTATTTCGTATATCAGAAATCCAAGCAGATTGCCTAGTCTCAATGAGGAAATGTCCAAGAAGTCCATTGCTGATCTCCAGGTTGCTGAAGATTTCAAGGCTGCTAAATTCACGAACATGGATATGAACAAAAAAAGGTGTTAGTACAAAGCATACTCTAGCTACTGCTCTTAGATCCCGACTGGAGTACGAACTTAACTCTGTGCTCTATGCTGCTGGAAGTATCTTGCCTTGTGACAATACGACCTATGATATTGAAAAAAAACCAACGCGCAGCATAGTATCTACTTTTTTCGGCTATTCCGGAGATGCTGTTGAAGAAGAAGTTGAGCAGCTTTCTCGTCAGCCAACAAGACGTAAGCCAGAGAAGGTGAAGCCAGAATTCGACAAGGCCCAAAAAGTATGCAATATTTACTTTCCGTGTTGCGAAAGCATATGCGATCTGGCTCTTTCTCCAATACTTACCGCAAGAATCTGATGGATTTACTAGCAAAGCTAGTTCCCATTCCGACTAGCACGGCAGAGGTGGAGAGGGGATTTTCCATCTACTCTGTTATCAGAACGCAACGCAGAACTCATACAACGGTGGAGCATCTAAGCAATTAGTTAAGATTTGTCAACCTTCTACTGAACATATTGGTATCTAAAAACTTCATTTAAAGGATTGCTATGAGTGGTCCAGACAGGCTGTCATCGTATGACTTTATGAAATATCCTAAAAGATGGTATGAAGAAACTGGTCAGCTACTTGCTGATTTCCTGGTGCTACCAGAGGGCCAGGAAAAAGACACAAAAGCGCTTAGAAGAAGAAAAACGTTTCAAATCCATTTTCGACTCAGAACGCTCTTTGACGCAATTCTACTTCTACTCCGATGATCTTTTGAAGGAAGAAGAAGATATTTCAGGCAGCGATTTTGTTGTCGAATTTGTTGACGTTAGCGATAGTGATATTGTTGATGATGACGTGCAGGAATTGTAAGGCGTTCCTAACTTGTACATCTTTTGGGATACCTTATTGCCTTCGTTTTTTGTCGATGCAATGAAATAGGAGCATAGATCTTCATAAAGTCAATTTTTTTGATTTATTAGGCGAAAGTTCTTTCGCACCAAATTCAAAAATTCATAACTTCTGAATTTCCCAACCTACTGGAACGCTCTTATTTTTTTTCTGAAAGAGTAAGTCATACTCTTTATAACGAATTCTTAGATGCTTGCTAATGATCTATTGCGTAGATAAGAGCTGTATAAGAAAATTAGTCAAAATTCATTTTCTATGTAGGGTCATAAAAAATCGAAAACTTGCAACAAAAATCGGAGCAGTCGGTATTGTAGGTTCTTTCACGAGCTCTTTCTAACAGTGCAAAGTTTGCGCCGATTGAGCGTCTCTATGAAAAGTTACAATTTCCCTGAAAAATGCCAAAATGAACCAAAATCATCCTTTTTGTTCCTTGCTCAAAAATCGTAACTTTTCATAGAGACGCAAACTTTGCACAGTTAGAAAGAGCTGGTAAAAAACCTATAATATCGACTGCTACGATTTTTGCTGCAAGTTTCCGATTTTTTATGACCCTACACAAAAAATTCAATTTTTGACCAATTTTCTTCTATCGCTCCTATCTGTGCAATAGATGATCATTAGTAAGCAATTAAGATGTCTTTATAAAGACCTACTACTGCATGACCTACTCTTTCATATTGAAACAAGAGCGGTCCAATCGGTTAGAAAATCCAGAGATTATGAATTTTTGGATTTTTTGCGAAAGAACTTCCGGTTCAACCTAATATTATTTTTCTAAAATTCTAGAAAACATTTTTTCAATTTGTACCTAAATAAGGTACAAATTAGAGTTCTTCATACCACGCTTTTTTACCTTTTCTCTCTCCCCCCCCCCAGGCTCACATACCCCCTTCACCTGAAAGGTCGGAAACAGCCGAGACCCCCTTCACCTGGGGAGAGCCCGGCACCCCCTATCGCACCTATGATCAGGTCTGCTTTGAAAATAAGGAACAGGCTTTCAAAGCAGAATGGGCTCTTCCGTAGAAAATTACTTTGTCGTAAAGCAGCTGCATCAAAAATTGAAATAATAATGGACGACTTAATATTGGGAATCTTGTTGGTATAAGCAGGAGGTGTGGTGCGGAAGGCGACAATCCCCAATTCTGTGCCTATCAAAAACTCTCCGATGTCAAAGTGACACCCGGGGGACTACGGCGGTGGGGGGTGGGGGCAGATACATTACTCAATGCCACAAGTAGAAATCCGTGAAAGTCATTGAGACGGATGATACACAGCCTCCATTTTTCGCCGATTGTCGCCCTCCGCGTGTCCCCCGTCTGTATGTATGTATGTCTGTATGTCTGTATGTACGTATGTTCCGAATAGAAAATTTTATTTCTGAAACGATCCGGACCAAACTTGGCACACATACACTTCGGGGAGGGGGGTGTCATAGGCTACTTTTCGTCATCGATCGATACCGATTTTATCGATTTTTTGCTGAGTTCACCTACGGAGCTAGGAGTTGGCACAGGGAGTAATCGAGCATGCTGATCACGAATACAATATTAGTTTTTGAAATCGTCCATTAGTTTTATCGATTTCATCGATTTTTTTGCAAAGTTTGAGCCACGGGGCTGGGAGTTGGCACAGTGGGGTAACTGAGCATGATTACGAATGCAATATTAGTTTCTGAAATTCTCCCTTGCTTTTATCCAATTTATCGACTGTTTTGTAAAGTTTGACATGCGGGGCTGGGAGTTGGCGCAGGAAGGTAAGTGAGCATGGAGGTGCCGAATACAATATTAGTTTTTAGAATTATCCACTACTTTTATCGATTTTATCGACTTTTCGCAAAGTTTGGGCTACGGGGTTGGGAGTTGGCACAGGGGGTAACTGAGCATGCAGATTACGAATGTAGTAACTGTTTGCGAGAATCTTATATATAAAGCTGAATGACTGTTTGTCTGTCTGTCTGTATGTCTGTCTGTACGTATGTTCCGAATAGAAAATTCCATTTCTGAACCGATCCGGACCAAACTTGGCACACATACACTATGGGCCCCGGCGGGTGTCATAGGCTACTTTTCGTCATCGATCGATATCGATTTTTTCGATTTTTTGCAAAGTTTGAGCTACGGGGCTGGGAGTTGGCACAGGGGGGGTAATCGAGCATGCTGATTACGAATATAATAGACAGGGCCGGGCGGAGCCGGGTAAGCCAGCTAGTAAGAAGATAAGAGTAAGACGTTATTATCAAAAAAGAAGCACCTTGCGTTTCTAAACTCATGTATCGGCTTTGTTGTAAGCGCCTTGCTTTGAACTCATCTGCTTTAATCTGCATTAGACCAATTTTTGGGCATAAATTATACCCCGTTTGAGCTCACAGCATCATACCACATCTTTTCACATTTTGCACGAAAGCGGATTAAGATTGCCGGCAGTCGGAAGAACTGTAAAAGCGGATCATGTATTTAGGCAATGGTATCGTAACGGTTGCATCTGCCAGAAAGGTCAACTAATTATTGAAAGTAGATGTAAGCTAAGAACGAGATCTATGCTGGTTGTCAGCTGTATTAACCGCTAAGAAAAAGGAGAACACTTGGGCCACTGGGATGAGCAGCGAAACCACCTTTTAGATGGAAAGAGCAATCCATATATTAGGTTGTCCCAAAAGTTTTGTCCGTTTCGTGGTTTTATAAAATAGAGACCCGAATGAGTTTCAGCAGGCATTCGATGCATCTTTCCTTCTCTTTCTTATGGATACATTCGATCAGCAATCTTGTATGCTTTTTTGATAATTGCCAAAATTCTCCACCCGCTAATTTTATCTGCTCAAAGTTAGGTTAATATTTAAAAATTTCATTCCAAAGTTTCGGAAAGGTTCAAGTATGGATCGAATAGAGCATTTCTCGGACTACTAGGTGATATTTTTGAATTCTCGTAATCTGCTGTTTCTAGCTTAAAAAATATTTCTTCGGGGATCTCGTTTTTTGGCAAAGTCATGAAACGCAACTGCAGCAAATACATGGAAGCTTCTGAAACTTCTGTAAATTGAAACATGATTCGTGATGAATATTTTTTATGCAACACAACCAAGTTTGATTTGCCTTGAGAAAGCAGCTTATGGAATTTTCGGTACTTTTACGTGGGAAGCTGATCAAAAAGCAGCGGTTTTTATTGAATAAACTAGCTGGCTTGCCCGGCTCCGCCCAGCCCTGTCAAATCACTATGATAAAGCTCCGATCTCTATCCCTGTATAACTTTCCCTGTGTCCACTTCTACATATCAACTCCAACTCCCTATGCCCGCTGAGTTAGTTATCAGCATGCTCACTTATCCCTGTGCGAATCCCCAGCCTCGTAGCTCAAACTTTGCAAATAATCGAAAAAACCAATGAAATTAATGGATAATTTCAAATATTGTATTCGTAGTCAGCATGCTCGATTACCCCCCCCCCTGTGCCAATTCCCAGCCCCGTAGTTCAAACTTTGCAAAAAATTGATAAAATCGATAAAATTTATAATATTGTTTTCGTAATCAGCATGCTCGATTACCCCCTGTGCCAACTCCCAGCCCCGTAGCTCAAACTTTGCAAAAAAATCGACAAAATCAAAAAAAAATAATGGATAATTCCAAAAACTAATATTGTATTCGTAATCAGCATGCTCGATTACCCCCCTGTGCCAACTCCCAGCCCCATAGCTCAAACTATCAAAAACATCGATAAAAGTCGATAAATCGATATCGATCGATGACGAAAAGTAGCCTATGACACCCGCCCGGCCCCGAAGTGCATGTGTGCAAAGTTTGGTCCGGTTCGGATCAGAAATGGAATTTTTATTCGGAACATACGTACAGACAGACAGATATACAGACGGACAGACAAACATACAAACAGACATTCAGCTTTGTATATAAGATAATTATAAAGGATTGGTGAACGTGATCCATATAATCTAAAATGGGTAAAATGTAGCCAAAGATTCTACATAAAAGTTACCAGTGCTCTTTAAAAACATCAGAATAAAAATTCTCAAAATTCAAGAAAGTTGTAACGTTACTGCTGAGCTGCTCAAAAAGCCATGGATATAATATTGCAAAGAAGGAGTAAATCAGGGAGCAAATGTGACTGTAAGAAAAAGGATAAAAATCTGAATCAAATGGCACCTAAATCGTCCATGGATTTGTGCTCTGTGAGTTTTAGGCCCGTGTGCACGTACATCCCCGCTGGGGAGGAGAGGGGAGCTGGATCCCCAGGGGAGCGATCTCCTCCACTGAATCCCGCTATGACAGAGGGGAGGGGACTGACTCCTCCTCTGCACTTACAGCGGGGATGCTTCTACCTCACGGCCAAGAACTCGCCGAAAAAAGTTATTCTTGGTCAATTCTTGTGTACCAGAGTGGCCTTTGGAACAAAATGTGCAAAAATACGCAATTCGCGTGCCTTTGTCCCTTTCTCACTCTTTTACTTCCATCCGTCCCGCTGTATCTCTTTCTCCTTCGCTTTTCTTTTCCATATTACTGGTTCTCAAGCTTCGTTATACTCTTACGTGTTGTCAATAGTAATGATGTTGATTTTTGAAGTAGGGTGAGTTCATTCAGCAGTTCAATAAGATTATCTTGCAATCATGTTGTAACGATGTACCTCGCAGCATCTTGTAGTTTCCACGGTTTCCAACGTTTGAGAGTTTGTGGTATGTTTCGCTGCCTCAAATTCAGCCCTTGGTTTCGGAGGTATCGATCGAACGAACCCCAGTGAGGATCCTCTCCCTTCCCCTCCCCTTATGCATGTACTCGAAAACGCAGGGGAGGGAATCGACATCTCCTGCAACGGAGTAGGGGTTCGACGGTATAAGTCATGCCAGATTAGCATTCTGCTTTAATTCATTTATTACACAGCATTTCGTTCAAATTGATGAAAAATTTTCTTTGAAAGCCGGATTCATCTCTCAGCAACTTGTAACTTGCAATTTTTGTCTCTCTCTTCTATTTTCTCTTCTCGCAAAGAAACTCGAGCATATACCTGCTTTTGAACATCTGGAGGAGTTTCTGCTGTTTATTCCCGAGATTTCCGCAGTTTTCATATGACAAGATAGTTTTATCCATGTAGGCTGACCAAACATATTATAACTATCATATCATATGTAATTTGCCCTTATCTTGCTATCCTAACATAAATTACTTCGAAAAAAACCAAAAACCAGCAGATTTGCCTAATTACTGAAGAGATCCCCGGGGGAGCGATCCCCTCCCCACCCTTCCCCTCGTGCATAGCAGGGATGACCACTGGGGATCATTCCCCTGGGGTAATAAACGATATATCGCAAATGTCTACAGCCTTCATGGAGAGCTGGTACGATTTACACTTCTGTTATTTGTAAAAATACTGCTTTGACTGTTCGAACGCACCCCTCCCCCCTTTCGGCATCATAACGTCTTTTACCCATTCTCCTGCAGAGACACCTTCACTTCTATTGTTTCACATCTTTACGCTGGGATGGGCAGCTTGAGCGAAAGTGAGTAGCATCCATGGAAGCAGGAACATAGTAAGAGTAGGTAAACCCGTTTTTGGTGTGCAGAGCGTAGTCACGGCATACGCGCATTCCGCAATGCCTAAATTACTGAAATTGAGGAGATGAAGATGAATTGCAGTCAAAAGATGAAAATAAAAAGAGTTCCATAAAAAATTTGGAAGCAAGGTGATTTACCCGCTTGATTCCCTCTTGTGCATAAAGGGGTTCGCTTCCCCTCCCCGCAAGGACCCCTTTGCCGTCGGGCATAAGAGGGTTCGCCTGGAGAGGGAAGGGGAGCCCCAGCGGGGATCATTTCAATAGTAAAACGCACATCCCCTCCCCGCGGGGATGTATGTGCATACGGGCCTTAGTGAGAGAGTAAAGAAACGGACAAAACTTTCGGGACAACCTAATAAATTTAAACTGCGGAAGAAGCAAAATTTACGGCGACTGTGTAAAAGATGCTCAACGACGACAGAATGCTCTACTCATACCAATAAGGGTGTACTTTCCTGGATTGTCCACGTTTTCTGTCTTCTTTCTATGTTCCTCTTTAAATTAGGTTGTCCGAAGATTAATGCAAGTTCCTTACGCTATCACAGCAGCGTAGGTATCAAAATGTGGGAAGAAGATTATTCCATGATGCAAAGCAAGCCTTAAGAGACTACATTTAAAAGATTTATTCATGTACAGCTTGAAAGTAAAATCCATGTGATCAACTTCCAAAAATCAGATCTCCATCCAAAAAATAAATCTGCGGACCTCCAACTCGGTCACGCATGCATTGTCTACATCAGAAATCTATATGCACACTTGCAGCTTTTTTCAATGGCCGAAAATTGAACTTCGAAAATGGGCCAAAAAGACGAAAACCGCTTTTTTTCGGTCTATCGTGCTAATATCGATATTCCTCGAAAGCTAGCCCTTGCAGAAATTCTATGAAAGCACTTTCGGAGCCTTGTAGTATAGAATGACTTATGTAAGAGTAACCCACCATTGCAATTTTTAGAACATGACAACTTTCATTTTCTTGACTTCCTACAATGGAAAAGATACTGCTACGTTTAAATGTCCGATGTAGGGGATATATGCGTGACTAAGTTGGAAATGAAAAGGATTTTTTGAATGCAAATTCAATTTGGTTTTCAATTTCTTTGGTTTTGCTTTCAAGCCGCACGTGGATTGAACTTTTTACCGCAGAATTCAAATAAAGTCTGGTGGAGTCTGCTTTGTTTTATCGAATGAGCTCTGCATACATTTTCATACCTACATTTCTGCGATCTAGGAGCCTGCATCAACGAACAACCTACCGATGAATTACTCTACCTCGTGTTTCGCAGATAAGAGAAGAGTCTGGGAGGCGTGCAACTGAAATCCGGGCAGGCGACTGCTGCCGAAGCCAGCCGCCGAAGCAGCTAAAAAAGCCGCTGATGGTATACCAATCACGCTTCGTCGTCTAGAACTCTTGCCGAGTAGGAATTTTCCACCTCATCGCGCTAGGGTGCGATATTAGCCTCAGGGATATCCTCAATATCTATTAGTTTTAACAGCAGAAAATTCATGATTTCTTATGAACCATGCACTTGAATACAGAACTGTATAGAGAAGAGCCTTTTTAAGGGAAAACATCACAAGATTTAATAATTTTGGATGCCCAAAATACCAAAGGCAAAAAAAATTCAGGAAATCTTCACCCTAAGATCTTTTTTGTCGCTTTTATCGTCGAAGAGCGGATGAGGACAACTCAAGATGGACAAAAGTCTGGGAGCCGAATTTGCAGTATTGTAAATTAAAACACTACAATCGTTTTTGCCTCCAATCTCATGCCACATGAGGCTGCGATCATCCTCTACAAAATACACTTCACTTAGCTGAAAATGGCTGCCACATGTTTTTCTAAGAATTGGAAATATCAAACTAATACTTTTGTATTAGTTTGTATTACTTATATTATATCATACAGCACTTCAACGCACATAATGTGGAGGAAGCGTTGCGCTATATCGCTGATATTGCGTTTGCCAAGAAGTTTTCTTGCGAAGACGGAAATTAAAAGTTTGCGGATGTTACCTTTGTGTTTATAAAAGCGGAACAAGCATTGAGTTTAAGGCTATTTTCTTTCCACACGTCTTCTATATGATCATCTACCTAAATTTGATGCACGAAACAAATTCTTACTTTTTCAGACGATGATTTTCCGCCTTCTTCGCGCAATTCTGACTAAATTTTCAGTATGCAGCCTATGCATACCTTCACTCAAGATTCAATATTTTTTTCCTAACCATTGCAAAAAATTTTCGTGTGTTGTAGCCAAAAACTTTCTCCACCAGCACATTCGCCAAGTGGAAGAAGCAATACCGCGAAGACGTGTGGCGAATTTTTTTACGACTACTTGCTTGCCATGACAATTGGACTTGCCAAGATTTTGAAGGGCTGCGCGGAAGCCAAAAAGGACAGTTTCAGAATTCAAGAGCCGTGCTGCCACTACAGCTCCCAATATACTATCGTGTTTTGATGCCAAACTCTGCAGCAAAAAAGACTGGATATTCTATTTATTTACTTCCGTAAGAGCTTTAAATTTGTGGAAACTATCCGGCGATGTATTCGCTTGCATGGTTACCAAGAAAAACCGAAATAGATATCGAGGATGTCACGTTAGCTGAAACTAATATCGCGCCCTAGCACGACGAGGTAGAAGAATACTCTCAGCAAGAATTTTAGACGACGAAGGTAATTAGTGTACCACCTGATTTCTTATTAGTACTCTACATTATAATGAAGTGGCAATGTGAAATCTTACAGCTATCTTCGACAGAATTTCAAACTCGCTGTATGTTTTTTTGGATGGTTAGTTTTCATACGTTGGAATAGGATGTCTTGAGGTCTGCGTGCCTTAACCTTCACATGTATGTCTAAGAATTTACTTACAAGGGAACCTTGTTTAATCGAAGTGGCCTTTTTAGATGAAATGTGTACCATAATGGAGAACATAAAACGCTGATTTCAAAACTGCCTTCCTTATCTGCGGGACATTTGTAGACGAGGAGTTATGAGCGTTTCGGGAACAAAGAAGTGAATGTGCACTGGGGATAAAATGAGTTGTTAAAATCTTGATAGCCCTCGTACAAAGCAACCACGTGTGATATATGATTTATCTGGAAGTAAGTATCAAATAAGGTCCTTTAGTAATCATTGGTGCTCCATTAAAGTGCTAGGAAACCATGTATGATTTCTTATCCAAGGGTATTTATTGAATGTGGTGCTCTGATACTCATCACTGCTCCATTGAAGCTCTAGAAAAAACTTACGACTACTTTTGTCCTACTTGCACATGTAATTTTCTGCTCAAATAAAATCTTATAAATCTTCGTCCACAAACGTTCCGCAAATTAGGAAGGCATTTGATTTAGCGTTTTATGCTCTCCGCTATGGTATACATTACATTTAAAAAGGCCATTTCGACTAAACAAGGTTCCTTTAATAGATCGATCAAAAAAGGGAATGTAAATTACATCTCAGGACTTGACGGAGATGAGGGCACTGTCAAATTGTAATTATAAAGAGAAAAACATGCCGATTGCACTCTCAGGTGAGAAACAAGACAAAATCTCAGCTGGAAAAGGCTGATTTCAAACTAATTCCGAAGTTTGGAAACAGTACAGTTCCAGACACTATACAGACAGAAACATTTCCAGCACAGCGCTCGAATTGATCGCTGTGCTGGAACTGTTTCCCAGACTTCCAGATCAGTGTGAGCGCAGCCAAAGGCAAACATCAATATTTTTCCGTGATAGAGTAAGTGAAGCTTTAGACGAGTGTCTAGCGAAGCTTGAAAAGTAAATCTTTGAAACTTTGCCGTGTGGCCCAACCCAAACGCCTCATCAGACTTCCGCCGTTCAAACCTCGTCGAGGCGCAATGTGTTGAGAAACAGTCCAACATTTTAAAACGGATTCACCAACTTCTACTCCACCGGTCAGTATTCCGCACGAATCTGACGGACATCATTGCTGGTCAGTCAAGAGCAGGGAGTCAAGAGCAACACATACTGCGCTGCTGTAGGTCGCATAGTGACATACAGTTTGCTCCGATCGGGACCAGGCAGAACCCTCAGCGCAAATTTGCGCACTCGCAGCGCTAGCGGTCCGCGCTGCTTATGCGCGCTGTCGTAAAGAGCAAAAGGATTGAAGAGGGAGCAGAGAAGCAGGCCATAATCGAGACGGCGAAACCCCAGCGATGCGGGGCTCCCGCCATGCCAATTTTGGCCTGGTTGGGATTGGAGCAGTTTGAAAGAGGCAAGAGATCGGCTGTTTGTTTCACTCGGCCATTTCTGTTGTCCATACTCCGCTATATCCACTGCGGCCTCTAGTAATTTTCGCGGAAATCTTGACCTCGTGCACAAAAATTGTACATTTCATGTTTGAAAAATCGGCATCATTATGTACCTCAGTCTTATGCTCGCCTAATGGTGATGACAGGTTTTCTCGTCTTTTGTTAACCAGGTATTTTTCCACTCTAACACTTAGAATTCTTCTAGTTTCTCCTATGTACGTCGTGCCACAACTCATGCGTTCCAAGTGATAAGCGATACCCTCAGCTCAATCGCCTTATTTCTTATTTCCGTAAGGGCATACATGCATTTCTTTGGTATATTCTACGTCATGCAATCTGTTTCAAACAACTTTCTGATGTTACTACTGAAAATGTTGAATAGCATTACCTCATTTTCAAGATGTGCTACTATGCATCTGTTTGCTTTACTGAAACTGTCGAACAAAAAAGACATACAGAAAGCGATCTTTTTGTCACTGTTCTTACATCGCATGAGTTACTGTTTGCGCGTCCAGTAAATGTTCGCTGCCGGGACTTCACAATAATGTAGCCATTCCTGCGAGCAGCTTCAGATGCTTACTGTCGCGACTCGAATTGCTCTCTTTGGCCGTGCACACTTCTACAGCCTCCTTACATGTTGGAAATAATGGATATTTAGGCCTACGGCATACTTCTCGCAAAACCGTCAAAGCGCTATGGCGATTTGGCAGATGTTTACAGTGGCGATTTGGCAGATGTCTACAGATCCAAGATACCATGAAGTCTGGCCCAAGCAAACCGCCTTTACGACCAATGATGAAGAGTCTTTGCGGTGTAAGATTGCGTAGCGACAAGAATTCTATGCCTTCGCCCTTACAGCTGTAGTGGGGACTTGTAGCTTGGACAAGTAGATTATTGAAGCTTTCCTCTAAACCATCTGATTCGAACAGCGCCTTTAGAGAGATTCATCTGGGTGTGCAGGAAGGAAAGCCAACAAGTGTGCGGGCTTCTCGTAAGAGCTTGATGTACTGCGACTGCTCGTTTAGAAGTCTGAAGATTTTTGCTTTGTGCGATTTTTTGCTCTCTCTGGTCAGGTGAGACAGCCACAAGAAAATTTTGTGGCGCAACTCTTGTACGCTCATGGGGCTAGTTAAAGCACAAGGTGCGGTGCCTCGTGAGTGAAACATGCTGTTGAAGTGTGTGGTAGCAACACAGATAGATGCAAAAATGTATTTGGCAATGATTACACCCTATGCCCAACAGAATCTCTTTCCATATTCGCTGACGGTTTTTCCAAAGTACTCTGTATGATGTGATACGAAAGTTTTTATCCAAAGTGAGTTGCTGCATTTCTTGTCGGATTCACCTTCACCTGTGAGATTGGCTTGTTTTTCAAGTAAAGTATTCAAAAGCGGAAAAAAGTTTTAAAGTCTCTTTACCAATGCACACTATGGGTTTCGTAAGAGGATCCATGCCATCCTTGAACCATACCTTAATAAGTTTGTAAATAATGACCGCCAGTTTAAAAATGTTCTAGATTGCAACAAATGTTTGGATAAGAAGTAAGTTCTCTAAGTCCTCTTGCTCCAAAATAATATGTTTCTAATAACGTGGATAAGAAACGAGGCCCTAAAAAATTGAAAGGCAAAAAAAGCACTCCCTAAAATTATACGAAAGGCACGATAGAGCCAAGCAAGCTCCACAAAATGACAACAAAGACGCAAAAATCGTGATGCGTAAACTTTGAAGCTTAGATCTAGAACATCTAAGCGTTCTAAGGGGGTCGAATCTCCTAAACAAAAATCCTACATAACTCTTACGCACTACAAGCACTTGCTCCAAGTTTTCATGGCTAATAATTTCAAAAAAAAATGTAGGCAGAAAATTGGCACTCTCCCGCACAGTGACATGAAAAATTGTTCCCCTTATGTTCTTCAGTCGTCTGTAAATATCTTATTTACCACAATAAACCCAAAGATGGAGACGTTTGGTTGACTTACTTCATTTTTGAATTCTAGCAGCAGATAAAATACAGCAACTGTATATTTGTGTGCATGGGAAGGCTTATGCATGAACAAGTTAAGATCCATGGAATGTGGTTGTTTTTTAAAATTCTTTGCAAGTTTTGGCTTCGAACTCTACATGGGCACGTTCTACGCGGAGCTGTGATTATCTTGTAGTGCTTGCTTGGTTCCACCAAACAGTGATTCTAACATATTTTGAGTCTTTGCTTTGTTGTGGTATTGTGAAAATTTACGTTGTTCTCTTCTTACATAAGTGAAAAAAACTGTTTTTACTTGTATTTCCTTTGTTTTCGACGGAATGAAACCGAATTGTTCCAACCTCATTTCTTTACAAGCAGTTTCGAAATAGGCACTAAGGTGTGCTGAGCGGTAGCTTAGATGCGTGTATTTGTATTTGAACCATTTTAAGCTTTCAGCCCTCAGAAAATTTACATCATTTTTGTCAACAGCACTACGATAAACGCAAAACTATGATAAACGATTTACGCGTCCTAAAACTTATCGAACTCTCTCTATCCTTGAAGAAAATTTTAAATTGCTCACTTCATACTTATGGTGACTGTAGGGTTTAAAAGGTGGTACATGCGGCACTGGATCTCTTCCGTTGACGACCCGGAATGCGTAGTCGATCTGCGAAAAAATAATGACCAAAATTTCAGACCTCACGACAGTTTGTTAAGATTTTCTCTGTTCGTAGTTTCTAGATTTTTTAGAATTATCTCACGTTGAGCCATATCAAAACGATATGATACAAACATCATACAAATTTGAAAATGTACAAGTTTTCAAAAAAAGCTTGAGAGAATTTCAAAAAGTCTGCGTAAAGTAGAGACTTGAAAACACACTTTCATCGGAACTCATGCTAATTGTGCCTAATTCCACCATCAGGCACAGTGGATAATTAAGCACGAAAAATAAAATGAATACGAAAACGTAGTGGGAGAAGTGAATACTGGCATACGGAAGAGGAACAAGTACAAAAAAGAATTATATAAAGTAGGGGAATGGTAGTTTTTAGTATACTGACATAGTGTACTGACAGGGCAGGGCAGAGCGGGTATTCGAGCACGCTGTATAAATGATTATGTAAATTCCTACCTTTTTATTGAAGTCTATAGCATATTCAGCATCGCCTGTTCTTGGCTCTCCGAATGTTACCAGCTTTATCCGCTTAGGGATTTTGTATGTTATGGCGATGTGATACGCTGCCAGAGACGCCATGGCACCTCCGAGCGAATGGCCGGTCACCTAAAGTTTCTGGTCACATGAAAACGATCTTTGTACATTCAATTCATACCCATATTTCGTAGTCGGGGTGTTTTTTGATCTGGTCCTTGAAGGCACGTTCTAGGCCTTTTACGCCTTTTGCGTCATCCCCCCACACTTTTGAGAAAGCATTGTAGAAGTACCAAGACACTTTACCTGACCCCATGGGGACCTTAAGCAACAGCTGATCTACGCACCAATCATTTCATACAAATTACCATATGACCGCTGGTGATTAATTCTGTCCTGAGTTGACTTCCAGTATTGGTGCCTCTGTAATAATAACTGTTGAGCTGCAGGGGATTCCAACCTGAGTGCGGTCGGCGCGACTCGGGTTGCCGCGCTCATCGTAGCATCCAGACTGGCATCCCTGATTTTATACAAAGCTTTGCAATCTTAACATAACATGGCATTAGTTCCCCAACTACTCAGATAATCGCCGGGGGCAGGCGGCCATGCGATTTATGGGCGGGCGGGCAAAAATAGTTCGCTGATTTTTTGCGGTCCGTTTGCAGATATTTGGAAGAATTTTAGCGAAGTCTTAGACTAATGTTGGAGAACAATTGCGGTGTTCTTATAGAATAGCTGCGGCAGTGGCCGCATTCTCGCGGACTTTCCGCAAGAATATGCAGAATTTTCGAGGGCCGCACGGTCCTTTGTGGAGGACAGCGCAGCCCCCAGGTACTTTTCGCTTAGAGAAAGTACCTCAAACTTGAGTAATTAAACCACCGATGACACCTCTGTCATGTAGAGTCTCACCTTTGCTCGGCGTACGCCCAAAACTGCTTAAAAACCGTCCGAGCGCCAGCTGAAAATTTGAGGAGCGCTCGCTGAAAGAGATTATTTGACGAGCGCCTGCAGAAAATTCTGGCCCGTAGTAAACTACCGTCAGGGCATCTCCCCTGAGGCGGACCGGAGTTGATATCTTGGCGCCGCAGTCCAGCATCCGGCGAGCTATTGATCTGGATGCAGATCGCTTCCTGGACATTATAACCAAGTGCGTTCTCGAAAAAACGGCTACTTGATTCGATTTGGTTAAATGGGTAAGCCATTGGAATTACACGCGCGCGGCCGTGGTTCGACTCCGCCTAGCGACACAACTTTTGCTGCATCGCCGGGCAATCTTTGATAGCGGCCACTATCCAATCGATGATGACCGCTATCAAGGATTTCGCCTAGCAAACGCAAAGATAAAACAAAAAAACATTTCGTTACGAAAATTTTGCGACAAAACGAAATGGTTGCAACGTGAATTTAATGAAATGAACAAATGAGTCCTCGTTTTGGACAGCTTCAAAAAAAACCAGTAAAGTTTACAAAAGAGAAGAATTTGTTTTTTTTCTGTCTTCCTCGCCAAAATCAGCTGTTCATCGATCCTCTCCTTTTCGGGCGCGGTTGTGCAATTTTGCGCCGATTTTGTCCGCAGTGTTAGGCAAATTGCTGTGTATCGTAAGTTACTCAGGAGCAACTTACGAAGATTTTCTCTGCGTTTCCTCTTTAGCACACTATTTCTGGACATCATCGCTCATATCATCTCCCATGACCCGGCAGGGAGATCATCTCCCTGCCGAACTTCACCTGAGGCTCACCTCTCAGGTGACGTTGCATCCCTATAACATGGGGAAATGGGCGGTCGTCATTTTACTGACAGAACCTCACATGAAGGTCTCAGGGGAGATAATATCCCATGACCGAGCTTTACTACGGGCCTCTGTGTTGCTGCCCGCTGGCAGAACATTAGACAGTAAAGGAAGTACCGCTTGCTGAGGGTTTGGCCACGCCCCGAAATTCTGCTGACCGCTTGCAGAAAAGCGCGAGTTTGCGGACCGTTCGCCCCCGGCGATTATCTGAGTAGGGACACTGATCCGAAGCAATTTCTTCAATTTAAATAGTCTCGCAAGATCCGCACGTCTGCTACCACTTGTTATAACAAAACTTCTCTATTTTGAAAAGGATCACACAAGAAGTCCACAAGCGTTATGAGTGAAATCATTCATCGGTCTGTTTGGAGACGTGTGGCATTTTAGACGTATTTGTATTGTAAGCTGCCGGAAGCAAATCAAACTGTTTGTTTAGAAGCAGCATTGATCAAATCTAGACTTATGCGGATCTGCGTTGATAGTAATTTTAGGGCTTTAATCAAGATCCTGTGGCTAGACTCTGAGCAACAGCTCAGATTCTGCACTCGCAGCTGAGATTTTCATCTTCAAAGCAGACGGTCCTGTCGATAATTTACAGCGGCCTTCCCTCAAATACTACGCAGGAATGTGTATATGTGCTGCGAGGTTGCTCGATTATTGGCCCAACGGATCTGGTCAATACCAGGTAGTTCTTTTCAAACCCAGGAGCCCAGGAAACTGAGCATAACATTGGTCGCACTACCCATATCCAACATGTGCTTCTTTTCTCGTCCTTTTTAGCATCACTCCGAATAGACCACCAGGTGTCATATTGCGACGTAGGGCAGTGATATGAAATGTTGGTAACAGCTTCAGTGCGTGCACGATGAAGTTAGTCAAGCGCTCAAGCAGAACAATGATCATTACTAGCGAACTATTCAACTGCTAACCGCTTATGATAGTCACCTTCATTTTTAAATTACTTGAACGCTAAAACCATACTGGAGGGTTTTGGCCGACCGCAGTCATACCCCTCAAAAAACTGGCAGAAAGACATTCCGCAACTAGCAGAGCTAGATTCAAATTAGCAATGAATTGTGAATTATAACGCATCCGTCCGCAAAAGCATATCCTATGGTATGCAACATTAAACACGAGCAGCTTCCACTGAGATGCTTGGCTCATCTTGCTGACGACATTACAGTCTTCTTTTGTGTTCACTGAAAAAAGTGGGCGGATAGCTTTATTCCCCGAAGATAGACGTTGATATAAGCGTTGCACATGTTAGCTTCAGAGCGAAGCTTTTTAGTTCGTTGTCTAGCCAAAAATTATTATGAACACGACTGCTGTAAACTGAAAGTAGAGCTGACCTGAAACTAATAACTATTGCCATCTGGCGCGTTAGTGTGGCTAGGTATCCATAGCAGTCATTCTCAAAACCATCGCATGGAGCACGATTTTCGTAAAAGAACTGAAAGGTATCTCGTTACAAATATTCATGGCCTTTCAAAATGTAAAATAGAGTTTTTGAGGATAATCTTATTGATCAGTTGTGACAAACGTACTAGCGTTACAACCTTTCAAATTTCATCTACAAACGCAGACTCATTTTGCTTCCTGCATGTACTGCAAGCACTATGCATCACTGATTTTATGAATATTTACCTCACTGCTGGGCAGAAATACCTATATCATATCATCTGATAAGTTGTAGAACTCTAAATTCAAAAGAAAAACTCGAAGTGACCATTTGAGCTTAGAAGTATGTCACTGAAGTCAGTCATGAATGCTGAATAAAGCCGCAATCGTTACCCACCGTCATACCTTCGATAGTCTAGAGACATGTCGCCAAAAGTGACAAAATAGTGAACGTTGTTTGAGGAAGATCAAAGAAGAGAAAATGGCGTAAAACAGATATAAAAAGCAAAAGAAACTGCTCAAAACCGAATACAAACGCTGCACTGAGGTTTGAAATCTTTCATGGCGGCTTTTCAAAGTGCAATTTTCGCTCCAGGACCAGCAATTCGCAACACGGGGTTCCGATTTTTGATGCGTCCTTTAAATTTTTACCCCCGCATTGACGTTCCTGTTTCCAGGGACTTTGTCTGGATTGTTGCGCTTATTGTTCTGAGCAATCAAGCTGGAAAAAAATCGATGCGCAAGCACTGAAACAGAACAATGTAAAGAAAAGGCACTTTTTACGATTTTTAGCAAAAAATTTCACCATAAGGAGAGTTAAGGGCTGGGTGGTTGTCTGCATTATGAACAGAAGCAAGATCTACAGAATGCACGCAAAAACTGCGTGAAAAGAGTTAAACTAAGAGAAGAACAAGTGATTTTCGAAAACAAGGTTTTTGCCGGATTTCTCGATCAAATCAAAAATGTGGCTCTGGGACGTTGTCAGCGTGAAGATAGAGATTAAGAGCTTGAAAATGATTTAAAGCTTGCAAAATTTGGGTTCGAAACAGCGAAGAAAAGGGTACCAGAGCCAAATGCCCCGCGCCCCGCGTTTGGGATAGCGAGGTAGCGCGCAGCGCGCGGAGACGCAGACGAGCAGTGGAGACAGACCAGAGCCGACGGGGCATTTGGCTCTGGTCGTAGACTCCGCGGGAACCCTGCAACATTATATATCATTCTGATCGTCATGACACGACGAGGAGAACTGACAACGTCCCAAGCTTTGAAAATCACTCATTAACGAGACTAGCGTATTCGTGCGCGATTCTCTGCGCAAGAATCAAGCGCAGTTTCTCGTTTTTATTCAACTTTAATAGCTTTCCTAAACTTCTGAAACTCTATTTTGGTCAAATAAGAGATTAGTTGAGAAATGTTGTCCTGAATTTTGGCAAGGATTTCACAGAAACCTTCTTTTTAAACGTTAAAAAGGCTACGAAAACGCAAATTCTCGGTTTCGCTGAAATAAGCTAGAGATATTATCCCCTATATTTGCTTCATTAACATAAGTTCCGATATAGTCAGGATAATAACATCCAGGGCGAAGCCCCGGATGACTTCTGTTTTGTCCAGGTGAAGGTTGTGCCCTCTCATAGCCCTCAAAGTGAAGGTTACCAGAGTACGTGGCTCTATGTATTGAGGGTATGCCCACCGTACACTTTTCTGAAAAACTTGTAGGCCCAACTCAATGCACTATTTGGTACAGCACTGCAGGTGGTGCAGCAACGATTAATGGTGCCTTGAGTATGTTCTTTATGGCAGAGAAGGTTTTAGGATCGAATCTTTTCACTGCCAGCTTTTTGTTGAGATGGCAGTTTTGAGATTCGCATTCATCTGAATTCATCAACATAAATCTAACTTCAAGCGGCCATTCTGACTAAAGCCCATATGCACGTACATCCCCGTGGAAAGGGGAGGGATCTGAGAGGGGACGCCACTTATCTCGCTACTTTAGACACCTTCCTTCTTCTTTCTCTATCTAGTTATGAACTCTTATACCCTGATACCTGCGCATAATAGTTGCCATGGTAATGTCATACAAGAACACAATTTCACTATCTTGTGTGATCCGCAGGGAATCCCCAAAGGATCACCTCTCATTTCAGAGTCATTTACCCTCTTAAAAAGTCAACGAAACCGTTGGAACATTTTGCTGAGGATATAATATGGCACTATTGAACACGACTATAAACAAAACAAGTGAAATCTCAGAAATTTAAAATCTTCTATGAACCACTGCTCGCAAGCTGGGGATTATCGAAAATTCACAAATTTCGAACTTTACTTCTCCTGCCAAAAACATGTTTCGCAGTGCCAATTATATCCCTCATTGCAAATTCACAGCGTTTTCATTGAGTTTTCAGAAAAAGAATTGGCGCTGAAAATGAGAGTTTTTCATTATTTTGCGCGATCCCAGGGGGTCCCCATGACAGTAAGCTGGAATCCATTATACGCACGTACATGAGAACCTTCCTAAGCCAAGTAGAGAAAGAAGGCAAAAGATATTTGTAGTAGCGAGATAACGCTTCCCCTTTCAGGAAATTCTCCTCCCCGCGGGGGTGTACGTGTATGCGGGCCTGAAAGCGCTTTCCTTGTTAGGGCATCGATCTCTCCATTTACTAACTAGAAGAAGCGTACTTTTTCTTTCGAGCAATCAACGCACGCTATAAAGATCTGCGAAACAGAAACATTTTACGCAGCGGCTGCACAAGCAAAGATATTTGAACTTTAAGCAGACCTTTCTGGACTTGCAGATAAATATCATGCTCAGCTCGTGCTGTCATGTCCTCTTTCAAAGAAAAGAGCAGACATAATGAAAAACGACATTACCAATTGTCCTCTGGTTCCATCATAGCCTTCGAAGTGATTTTTTATGCACTGTAGTGGGTCATCCGAGTAGGCGCCGGCAGCCAGAGGAAACATTTTTTGAGCGAACTTGATGTCAAATTTGGCAGCACTGAGTGAAGCCACAAGGCAAAGTGTAACGACTAGTGTGAATGCCCTGCAGAAACTCGCATTTCATTTTCGATGTAGCTCTTCGCTCTCTTACTAACATATTAATCTTTTTGTCCGCCAAAAGGCAACTGTACCACGGATAATAAAACTCAAGCTTGTGCACGCACTGCTGAAAAAAACAGACATCCTTAAATCTGACCTAAAAATTCACTTTTTAAATAGGATAAGTCCATCTTCAGTTGCAAGTCCCTACAAATAAGTCATTTTTTCATTATATCTACTCTAAAATCTTGTCAGTAGAGTCCGAAGCAGTCTTACCTGTATTGGACTTATCTTTGAATGGATTTAACTGGGGGGGGGCATATATCAGATTTTAGGATAACTATGCGGAGTGCAATTCATGTCTGCGGTCATTTTAGTTCTTTTGATTTCTCCTTTTGGCCCGAGCCGTTTAGGAAGAAGTAGTCTGACTGTGTAGTGAGCCGAATCTATATGTCTGCTTATAGACCTCCAACTTGGTCGTCACACAGTAGATGCATAGTAGTACTCAAAAATGCTTTCACGGAATTTCGTGCATAAGGGAAAGAAAAGATAGTCCAAAAATGGCACATTCCGTCTCTGAGCTTGCTTAACCCTATCTAATGGTATCTGAGTCTGTCAGGATAACAAAAACAGTTTTTATTTAGAAAAGAAGTTTATTTTTGGGACAACTTATTAGTGCCTGAAAAAGCCCGATCCTTTAGGGATCTCCGAATGTTTTTTTTAATGAAATTTGGATAGCCGATACTCAGCGAAAGCTTGCTGGAAGTGAACCACAGAAAATTGTCCTCGCTTTAAGGCCTCATCAGAAGTTACACGAGAAACATATATAATAACTGTACTACTATAAGGTGGGTATTTGTCATTGTGAAAGAAGACTAGAGCAAATCATGAAAGTGAAGTCTATAAGTTATGTGGTCTTTATATACTCTGCGCTGTATTGATTTTCTGTATTTTTAAGACCCATTGTATTCTTTTTCTACAATGTACAGCTTATTTGGGTCTTAACTTCAAGATATGTCTGCTACTTCTAAGTTACTTAGATTCAAAAAAGATAAAAAATGGACGCTTACGATCTGATGACAACGAGATGGGACGTCAAAGAAATTTCGAGAGTTTGGATTTGCTTTTTTGGTCAAAAACGGTTGTTGGTTCTTAATCTGCATTTCTTCCATTCCCAATAAAACGGCTGGCAAATTTGTTTTGATCAATTCGTCTTCAATTTGGATAGGTTTTAGAACCCCAATACAATACAGTCAATACAAGTCTTCTTTTCGAATAGAAATTCTAAAAAGAAGCTATAGGTGATTGGAAAAAAGTAAGGTAATATAGAATATTTCTCTTACAATCTACATCAGTTCCTCAAAGATCATCTCATATTCTTCAAGCACTATCACTATTTCTTTTAAATACTTTACGTTATAATGAAGTGGCCATGTGAATACTTACAGCTGTCCTCGACAGATTCGAATTCGCTGTATGTTTTCCAAATGTTTAGATCTCTATGTTGGAATATGATGCCTTAAGATCTACGTGCCTTTTACCTTCACATATATGCCTAAGTGTATTAGGTCGGCTTCAAAAAAAGGAAAGTAGGTTATATCAGTGCTTGACAAAGATGAGGGCACTGTCAAATTAATTCTAATCTTGCGAGGATTTGTTTCCATTGCTTCTATTACCTTTAAGGTACTTTGATATTTTGAGCGTGCTCTGGAGTTGAAAATGCAGAAAATAATGGTATCGTACGACTAAATAAGAGCATTTCCCCTTGACAAAGGAGATCAGAGAAGATCTTTGTTTTTTTAAGAACCTTTGCTTGCTTAAACTTTTGACTCTTCAACTGCATCGGCATGCAGTGAGCTCACTTGTCTTTGACTTCACAAAGCTACGTTCTTTAACATGACTCATCTCCATTCCTGACATGGAAGTCAGGCGACTCTGCAATCTACTTTGATTATAAATTATCAATATAAGTCATTCGCTCAGGCTGCGAAGACAGGTGAGCTTATAACGAAGTGATCAGGAGAGAACAGATTAGGATTAAAGAGAGTTGAGATCGCAACCAAAATTGCGTATAGAGGTTTTATAGAAAAAATACGCGTAGACCCTTTTAGATATTTCCTTATTCAATGTGAAATTCTCTTGCCTAGCCGTGCACCACCATGGCTTGTTGCGGCTTCTCGTTTTGAAGGATCAAACAGCTTAGTGCAAGACTATATTGAAATCGATGAAAAAATCACGCGTAGGATCAGCCCAGACCATTCACCATAACTTCCGCAGGACGAGCAGAATTTGCAGCGGTTCCGCAGCACTCTCCTAAACACTGAGAAAGTGCACGCTCTAATATGCGGGTTTAAGCAGGATTGACGTCAGAGTGATAGAAAACCCGAACTTTTGCAGCACTTTCCAAAAGCGCTGCGAAAATGCTAGAACATCGTAACGTTTTCCGCACCACTTCGACCTGCCAGCATTTCCGCAAGACTTCGAGAGTGCACGCAGTGCTGGCGAAATAGCGAAGCATCTTCGCGGCAATCATCGGCGCATGGCTCATCTCTCTTTTCTGCACATACTGTTTCGCTTCTGCTTCTCTTCAATTCTGTCTCTTTTTTCTTCGTTTCTCCAGTACTGGCGGAAAAATCTGTACTCATCCATATTCTAATTAGTACTCTTGCAGGTATCGGTGCAGGTGTGCGAATAAGTATCACCCAGCTGCTGGAACGGTTAAAAAGAACTCAAAGAAGAGACTTTATTAAAGCGCAGCGCTCTTCCATTCGCTTCATTCATACGCTCTCATTCGGTATGGTCAATCTTTGCTTCCTTAGCTTCGGACTAATGACCCAAATAACTTGAAAATATTATTTTGTAGATAATATAGGGTGGGGCACAAGTCTAGGAGCCGAATTTGAAGTGTTTTAAATCACGAAACTACTGATGGTTTTGATTCCAAATTTGTGCTAAGCATAATGCTGCCAATCCTCTACTAACTAAACTTTACTTAGCCAAAAATGCATGCCATATGTTTTTCTAAGAACTGGATTTATCAAACAAGTGCTTCTGCAGAGCCAGAAAATCAAAAATTTTGGTATTCACAATTCTTTTCGTAGCTAAAGATACTGTAAATGTTCTCGACGTCCTTATGCACACAATGTATAGGAGACTTTACGCTATCACATCATAGTAGTTGCGTTCGCCAGAAACTAGTCCTTCGAAAGCGAAAAAAGAAAATTTGCGAATAGCCCGCGTGTAAGTGGCCAATCGTCTTGAAAATAATTTTGACGTGTATAGGAGCGCGGCAGGTACTGAGTTCTAGGCTCGGTGGCAATGCGGCAATTAGTTTGACACTTCTCTCAAAAATCTCGACTTTTCTTAGAGACTTTCATACTGCACATTATTTAGGCTGTTGCAAAAATAATGTCAGTTTTTCTAGGCCTAGTTTCCGAACGACTTTTTTCCTTTAACATTTCTTTTTCGATATGGATTCTGCATATCGAAGAAGAAAAGCTTGGAAAGCTTGCATCATGTACTTCCTAACTGTGGTAAAATTAATCTTCTGTCTCTGTGAGAATTTCACCAGCATCTCACACAGCTGCACTCAAAATCGAAATTTCGTTGCTTTATCTCGCTTGGCCACAATTCAGGTGCAAATGAACGAATTCTTTTGAAAACATAGCTACTGTATTGGTGAACACCTACTGTATTGGTGTTTACCTATAGCATGTTTAAGTAGGTTTTTCGAAAATATTTGAATCGAAATTCGACGCCCCGAAATAGATACTCGCTGCTGGCATTCTATGGGTCCAAAATTTCTCATAATCGGAGGCAATCGCCGGAGCTTCGCTCATTTTTGCTTGAGATCAGGACGTCTTTCCTACAATTTTTGCAGAAAAACTTAGCTTTTTAGTGTATTAAGAAATTCGAATTTTCATAATTTGTGACCTTCTGGCCTACCACAAATAGTTCTAAAACTCATTCGTTTACGTCTAATCGAACATTCTTAAACACCGTTGCTAACTTCTCTCTTTAGATAGAAATCCAAAGAACGAAGTTTCCACGTTTTTACCAAGCAAAGCTGGGTTGCCTCGGCATAGAATGTACACTGCAGACCTTTGGAAATACAAGCGTAAATTCTCAGCTTTCTACAAACAATAGTTTCGAGAATTAGAGTCGATCACAGAGTTTGTCTTGATAGGGTGTTTCAGGCTAAAATTGAAATCTTCCGGAGTTCGTAGGGAGCTAATAATTAGCGGTGTACTGATTAAAGTCCGTGACATACAATTATCCATGCGGAAACAGCCCAGCATAGCTTTGTAAAATTATTGAATCGTTTTTCTAAGTGCAATCGAGGAAGAATACAGCGGTGCTTATGATTGTTTGATGCGGAATGTATATGAGCAATTCCCGAGTTTTTGAACGAATTCTCTACTCAGTTCTTCTCAGCATCAAGAACTTCTTAGATCTTGGTTTCACACTTAAAAATGGTTCGAAAATATTGCGCACTTCTACATGCCATCTTTTGTCATGGAGCACGCCTAGTTTTATCGAAATGTGCCTTGAAGTTTCAAGATTGAATACAGGAAATGTATGGTTGAATTAAAAAATCAAAGCTAATCTAAACTTATGCAACAATCCAATGAGTTTTCAATGTCCGCCCAAGCTCAAAATTTGAAGCTATTATTTTATCAATTTACTAGTTGACTTACCCAACTCCGCCCGGCTCTGTCATTATTATATTCCTAATCAGCACGTACGATTACCCCCCTGTGCCAACTCCCGCCCCGTAGCCCAAATTTTGCAAAAAATCGATAAAATCGATATCGATCGATGACGAAAAGTAGCCTATGACACCCGCCGGGGCCCGAAGTGTATGTGTGCCAAGTTAGGTCCGGATCGGTTCAGAAATGGAATTTTCTATTCGGAACATACGTACACACAGACATACAGACATACATACAGACAAACAGACATTCAGCTTTATATATAAGATTTTTATAGGCAATGAAAATTACAAAAACAAGTTGAGTTACTATGAACTTATACATACAGGATACAGAATCAGTGGCGTATCCAGGATTTCCGCGTGGGGAGGGGGGGGGGGTAATTTTTCCGAAAAAGGTGCGTGGCGTTAGCGCACAAAAAATGTACTCAAACATATTCAATACAGTGGGAGTCACTGGGCGAAGTCAACATAATATCCGCAAGGAGAGCGTAAAACAGGCGCTCACGGTGGAAATTCGACGAAATATGCGATCTTTACATTTTGGGCAAAATTCATGAGGACGTGTTTTCATAGGCTCGTAACTCGACGATTTTTATAGGTTGGAGCCTGAGTCATGCACCATTCAATAGCATATTTCCTATTGACTTTGATTTAGAAAAGCAAGCAAGGGACTTTTCTGAAATATACTCGAGAAGTGCGTTCAAAGTTACGCACTTTCGTGACTCAGTTACAGTCACCTCACCGTATCTCTTCAAAAAGACCCTGTAATCCTCAAAGACCACAATTTTCGTAAAGGGCGTGTTCGAAAACCTCTATAAGCAAAGTTTCCTTACAATTCAAGAGCATCAACATTTTGACCAGAATCGGCGAGCTTCCAGAGCGTAAAGCGAGAAAAAATGAAATAACCCGAACATATCGGAAAAATTGCTCATAGAGGTTATCCGACCTGCTGATTTCGAAACTCACATTTGCTTAGTAAGATAGCTTCGTATTCTAAGGCTATGGCGAGTAGAATTTGGGATGTCAAGACTTTTCCGCAATTCACCAGCCCTTCCATTTCCTTTGAAAAGAGATCTGCGGCTACTGTTTAGCGCATCATAATCTACAGAAAAATCTACTATCGAGAGGTTTTTGCTGGAATTTACTCCGGACAATGCTCGCTGCTTTACACCTTCGCGAAGAGATGTCCGCAGAAAGGTTTAAGAATACTGAAATCAAAATATCAAGGGCATGCTGTAATCATAAGATTCGCCTTGATGAGGTGAGCACGGCACTGTTTTCGGATTCGAAATATGCTCATGCCGAAGGAAGTTATGGCGAGTAGAATTTAAAAACGCGTGATTTCTCCAGAATTCACCAATGCTTCCTTTGCAAAGAAGCCTGAGTCTATTTTGTAGCGCACAATAATCTACAAGAACAGTATTATCGAACAATTCTTAGAGAGTCTTCTATGTTGGATAGGCGCTGCTTCACATATTCGCGCTTCGCAGAAGAATTTGAGAGAACTGGAAACGGAATATCGAAGACGTCATACCCCCACTTCCAATACATCAGAAGATTCTCCGCGCAAAGCTGAATCGAATGGTGGCTTTGGATTCAGAATTCGACGGTGATGTCCGTACATGTAGCGACATGTACGGACATTTCGTTACATGTATGGACATGTATCGACATGTATGGACATGTAAGGACATGTATGGAAATGTAGCAACATGTCCATACATTCGCGTCTATTTTTCAAAAAATGTGAGCGGTATTGTAGGCAACGTCCTAAGTGTTCTGTTCTAGACTTTTATGGGATGGCGAATTTCATAGGATGAATAAGTGTATGATTATTTTGATCAGAATTGAGTTTTTATCTTTCATCTTTTTCTCCTAATGATTCCCCCCCCCAGCGCAGATCTTGAAACTCTCCCACTCAATTTTCGAGCATTTTTACCAGCGTGTTACCAGTTTATTATTTTACGGTCCTCTCAAACTTTTCTGCAAGTGTTAGCCTGGACTCTGGCCAGGAGAACGTCCGGAAGGCGACAAATGACCTAGAACAGGCGCAACAAGTGGCCACGCCCTCTCCGAGTTTTTCGTTGTTAATGTGTTATAAATATTGGGATTGGGATGCATTTACACATGCTGCGGCTCTCATTTCTCTCTGATCTTGTCGTTTCTTATGGCTTTCTTCGAACAGTTGCTTTACTTCGTGTATGTTTCGTATTATTTCACTATGGTAAGATATGTTTCTCTAGTCTGCATTAACCTACCCGTGAACATACTTCTAAAAACTGCATTCTATGAGAAATTTTGTTTCAGGCTTTGCAAGCAGTATATGTGCAAGCAAAAAAGGTCATCAAATTGAGGATTTGTGTTCTTAAATGATACGATACTTTTATATATTGTGATTGTCACGATATATAAAAGTATTTAATTAAGTGCATACCATAGTTTGCAATATATCTGTTAGCTTTTGTTCAGATCTCGTCGATGATGTGGAACGGACAGAATGTGAGATTTCAGCTCAGCAACCTTACGTAATCACGTTATATCAAGTAAAGCTATTCACCCACTTGCATCTTCTTTAAATTCTAAATTAATTTTTTATTATATTTATCTTTTTATATTTTTATTGAAATTTACATTTTTTCAGTTTAAACATTGAAGAAGACTGCGGTGCAGTTTCTCTCAATTTTGAGAATGTTCTAGCTTATCAACTCTCTTTTAATTTTAGCTGTTGTTTGCAACGCACTGTAATGTATTAGTAATGCTTTTCCTTTTGTTGAGCCAGACTTCGCCGGGAAGCGGCGTACGCTGCGTACGTCGCGTACGCCGCGCAGTCTGGCCCAACCCTGACCATATCCCCTTCGCCTCGCACTCTCAATTACCTCCTGCGGATACACGCGACTATGCTTTCGGTTCCTCGCGCGCCCATCGTTCCGTAGAACCTTCGTATCAGACAAAGGGCATGAAGAGCCTCCATTCCACACACACTGCCACGCAGTAGTGGTTGAGACTAAATAGTTGGTTCTGAGGCTATGGATGCAAAGGCGTTTCTTAATTGACTGAACAGTCCTTTTTTGGCTGGTCACAAAAATAAAATCATTTCGCTTGTCTTTTTTCTGTTGAGTTATAGAGGATTTATGGTACTTTTTTCATGAAAATAACTCGACATGTAACCGTGTTGGCAGGTCGATAGTTCATGTTTGATGCTCGCTGGTCTCATGATGGCGATTTTGAGTACGTTGTCTGAAAAGGGAAAAGTCATGGACAATGCTGCAATTAGTTACGAAGCAAATATATCAGGTCCTTTTATAAATTCGTAGCTGTTCTTTTGTTTTCGTTTGTAAAGCGGTTTTTTACGGCAAAGTACTAATCGAAAAAGGAAGTCCGCTCTACAATTCTTTTGCTTTCGTAGCAATTCTAGCCTTTGTTTTATGAAGTCTCAAAGCAAAGCTTTTCAGAGGCAAAAATAACGAAAACATCTGCATTCGCTCTCATATGAAAATCGCCAATAATCAAATAATAATTAACATGCGGAATTGTTATGAATGGTGAGAAAGAACAGTTTACGGGACTATGATGCATATGAAAGCGAATTCTCATGAGAGACTGTACAGAGAAGGATGGAGCGCCCGCAGTATGTGTAGAGTACTTCGTTTCGGAAGTGAAAGTCTTCTACGCCAAATTTTTTGAGAAAATGTAAAAAGGCTGGTCGCTTGTAATCGAGCATTTGCACCATTAGACAAAACTGTTTATTTCCAAAGCCCGACAGCAACAGCGGAACTTTCTGTTGCGAAAGAAGGCGTTGAACTCAAGCGTCAGCAGTCGTAAACAGCAGCTGTTGAGACCTCGGCCAAACTAGCATATTGGTGCGACACTATTGCGTAAGCATCAGCTTGCTTTCTACTAGCTTCTAGGACTGAACACAAAGATCTTTGTGGGATACGAACCAAATACGAAAGTATGGTGTCGAAATCGTTATTTTCTTTCACTCACAAAACCTTGCTTCAAAAAGCTTAGAACAAAGGTCGTTAGGTCTTGGAATCAAGGAACAAGCCTCTCAAAGCAGAATGGGCTCTTTCGAATGGAGAATTATTTCGCCGTGAACTGCTTTTTTTAAAAATCGAAAGAAAGATGGACGACTTAATACTGGGAATCTTGTTAGTGTAAGCAGAAAAATGTCTTTTTTATGTGGAGTTTCTATTAGATATTTTTTATCAAAAAATATAATTTCGTTGCAGTCGTGTGCATCTTCGTCTCGTATGTCCCAAGTAAAGATCAACATAAGAAAGTACCATAAGAAGATAAGAGTAAGACGTTATTATCAAAAAGAAGCACCTTGCGTTTCTAAATTTATCTATCGGCTTTGTTGTAAGCGTCTTCCTTTGAACTCATCTGCTTTGCTTTGCATTAAACCATTTTTTGGGCATTAATCATAAATCGTTTGAGCTCGCAGCATCATGCGACATCTTATCACATTTTGTACGAAAGCGGTGAGATTGCCGACAGTCCGAAGAACTGTAAGAGTGGATCATATACTATGGCGATGATATCGTAACCATCGGGTCAGAAAGGTCGACTAACTATCGAAAGTGGATGAAAGCTAAGAACGAGATGTATGCCGGTTGTCAGCTGTATGCGACTCCTGAGAAAAAGGAGAACACTTGAGCCACTGAGATGAGCAGCGAGACTACCTCTCAAATGGAAAGGCCAATCTATATAAATCTAAACTGCGAAAAAGCAAAATTTACGACGACCATGTAAAAGATGCCCAAAGACGACTGAATGCATGTAAGTATACTAATAAGGGTGTACTTTCCTGGATCGTCCATGTTTTCTGTCGTCTTTCTACTCCCCTCTTTGTATTAGGTTATCCGAAGATTAATGCAGGTTTCTTACGCTATCATAGCAGCATAGGTATCGAAATGTAGGAAGAAGATTATTCGATAATGCAAAGCAAGCCTTAAGAGACTACATTTGAGAGCTTCATTCATGTACAGCATAAAAGTAAAACCCATGTGGTCAATTACCAAAAATCAGATCTCCATCCAAGAAATAAATCTGCACACCTCCAACTCGGTCACGCATGCATTGTCTACATCAGAAATCTATATGCACACTTGCCGCTTATTTCAATGGCTGAAAACTGAACTTCGAACGAAAACATCGCTTTTTTTCGGTCTATCATGCTAACATCAATATTCCTGGAAAGCTAGCCCTTGCAGAAATTCTATGAATGTACTTTCGGAGCCTTGTAGTATAGAGTGATTTATGTAAGAGTAGCCTACCATTGCATTTGTTAGAACATGACAGCTTTTATTTTCTTAACTTCCAACAATAGAAAAGATACAATTACGTTTGAATGTCCGATTTAAGCGATATATGCGTGACAAAGGGAGAAGTGAGCAGCATTTTTTCTGGATGCAAATTCAATTTCGGGTTTTCAATTTTTTTTGGTTTACTTTCAAACCGCACGTGGATTGAACCTTTTATCGCAGAACTCAAATAAAGCTATAGAGCTTGCTTTGCTCTATCGAATAAGTTCTGTACACAGTTCCATACCCACACTGCCGCGATCTAGGAGCCTGCATTAATATGAACAACCTATAGATAAATTGCTGTACCTCGATTTGTTTCGCAATTAAGGGAAGAGTTTTAGGAGGCGTGCAAGTGACACCCGGCAGGCCGACTGCTGCCGCAGCCAGCCGCAGAGTTGTTGGCAGAGCCGCTGATGGCACACAATCGATCTTCGTCGTCTAAGAATTTTGCCAAGAGGTATTATTCCATCTCATCGCGCTAAGGTGCCATATTAGCCTTAGGGATATCCTCCTCAATATCTATTATTTTGAGCAGCAGAAACTTCACGATTTCTTGAGAACCATGCATTTGAATAGAAAACTATATAGAGAAGAGGTTTTGTGAAGGAAAATGGCCACAAAACCAAAATACCAAAGGCAAAAAAATTTTTACTTCAAAATGGCTCGAAGAGCGGATGAAGACAATTATAGGGCGCGGCAAAAGTCTGGGAGCCGAATTTGCTGTATTGTAAACTACAAAATTACTTTCGCTTTTGCTTCCAAGCTCATGAGACATGAGGCTGCGATCATCTTACAAATTACACTTTACTTAGATGAAAATGGCTGCCACATGTTTTTGTGAGAACTAATAATATCAAACTATTACTTTTGCAAAGCGGAAAAAAAAAGAAATTACAATTTATGCCTTAGCTGAAGATGCTGTTAATATTGTACAGCACTTCAATGCAAGGTAGAGGAGGCATTGCGCTATACAATCATAATATCATAATCGTACAATCGTAATTTCAATAAAATACAAAGCTATGCCGAGCTGTTTCCGCATCAATAGGTGTGTGCTCCGAATCTTCATCAGTACACCCGTCAATTATTAGCTCCCTACGAAGTCCGGAAGATTTCAATTTTAACCTGAAATACCCTAGCAAGACAAACTCTGTGATCGACTCTAATTCTCAAAACTATTGTTTGTAGAAGGCTGAAATTTACGCTTGTATTTCCAAAGGTTTATAGTGTACATTTTATGGAAGCAACCCAGCTTTGTTTTGTAAAAACATGACATTCAGGAAAAAGTTTGATCAGAACATAAGCGAATGAGACTCTCTTAGAATTTAAGAACGAAGAATAAACTTCAGCCTCCATGTTTTCTCAGCTCCAGGCGTGAGGTGGGTCAAAGCTGGTGCGAAATTACACACCAACTTGTAGGAACATGAGCTTTCGAAACTGCTTTGCTTCAAACTTGAGATAGATCAGGGGTGCGAAATTGATTTCACACGCCAACTTGCAGGCTTTGCTTTGCTGCTCTAGTGAATGCTACCTTGCTTGGTTAAAAATCAGTTATGATTCATTGCGATAGGTGTAACAAATTCAGGGTCTAACAGAGCTGAGCTGTAACGACCTGAGAGCTTCCAACATTTGCGATTCATAAGTTTTACTGATTAAATGTTTTACTAGATACACTGTTTGCTCGCGAATGTGAAGGCAGATCTATGCTGGTTCTGTGCTGTGGTCAGCGACATGACGTTGTACAGAGTATGGAATGTGGAGTCATCGGCCAACTTATCGAAAACAGCATACATGCTGTATTCAAAGGTTCAATAAGATGGTTTAGGTAAAAACCATAGCGCGGCCAAATTTCGCTCAGAGCGGAATGGCAAATTCAGTGGCACCATTCAACTCAGCTCGACTTTGCGCATCTACCAATACATAGAGGACCTGTTTGTTGTACGCGCACGATAAACAGCCAAATTTCGCAAATCCGTACAGATTCTTGCTTAGGTAGGTTACGCAGGGTGCATAATCACGGACACTCACTGACCAATCAACTGAAAGTGGATTGTAGTCATTCGCGAATGCCTACCGTGCACGCACCCTACTCAAACAGGTACTTCTTTACGTCAGAAGGTGCGCTTCGTCGAACTGAATCGAATGGTATCATCAGATTCAATTTCGTTCACTCTGAAGCGAGGTATGGCCATCGCCTGGCAAGGTCGGTTTTTAGGGTTTCTGAAAACAAAATTTCCCCTAACTTTCGGAAGTTTTGCGAAGTCCATTTGGCTTACCTTAGGAGAAGTTGAAAGCACGAAAAAGTTACTAGTCTGAAAGAAAAAACTTGATATAAGAGTGAAAGTCTAAAATGGAGCTGATTACGCATGCATAAGAGTTTAGCATTGAGGCCCGGTATCTAACGAAGCGACTTATGAAAAAAATTAAGGCAAAAAACAAGGGAAAAGCGATGATATGGAAGTGCCCCCATGCTCAGGATTAGATTTTTGACCGGGAAATCCGTCCATGATAGGAAAATCCAACCCTTATGTGAACCTACAAAAATATGTGCTCCAAACCATCTCAGATCTTCTGGTGACCATCTGAAACGAACTAATTTTGGAAAAGGTATTACTTCATATAAGTTTTCGAACTCTTTACATAATTCTTTTGTGAATAATACTCTATGCGTACAGTTCAAATGTGGTGTCGTACGCTTGTCTCTACGCTGTAAACAAAAAATTTGTCCGTTTTGGCTTTGCTTTCAAATTGCGCACGTTTTTCGCAAGACGCGATGAGCACGTCCATCATTTTAACCTGTCTTCAAATTTGTAATTGGGTAATCGTTTTTGGCTCTACAGGAAATGTGTTGAAATACCATGCAGATTCTACGTGCAGTTTCCTCCAGAAACACCGCTAGCAAAGCAAGCACACAATTTTTTTCGGGGCTCCGCCTGGAGCCCAAACGATATTCCCTTTGCTATGTGTCCCAACGAAATCCAGTCTGCTTCCAGACGATGTCTGCTCGGCTCCGACTGTCACTTCGTTTCTTTTATGTACTCTACGTTATAATGAAGTAGCAATGTGAACTTTACAGCTGCCCTTGACAGATTTTCAAACTCGCTGTATGTTTTTTTAGATGTTTGGTTCTCACATGTTGGAATATAATGGAAGGTCGAGGTCTACGTGCGTTTAATGTTTAACTTTTGCATATATGCCTAAAAGTTAATTTAGATCGATTAAAAAAGGGGAAGTAGGTCATATCTTAGGACTTGACGATGATTAGGGCACTGTCAAAGAAATTCTAATCTTAGGAAGATTAGTTTCCATTAATTCTAGTACACCTCACTGTGCCTCGATATTTTAAGCTTGTTAAAGGCACCGCCAACCCAGATTCTCAACTTTCAGGTTTTTGTCATTTTGAGGCCTTCTCATGTCCCTGATTCCGAATATGAAGTCGAGAATCCGCGAGAACCTCGGCAATCCCCATTCCGGAGAACCCACAGGCCGGCTTTCTAGAACGGTGACTGGAGGAGCGCGCACAAATAGGCGGACATGGATGGGGAGGGACGGGCATGGATGGGGGTCCTCGTGCATCTCCGCTATTCCGAAGCGTTTTCTCGCTTTTGAAGCGGCATATTGCGCCGCGACTTGGGCATTGGCTTGATAAGAGGCCCTACTGTTATATGCTGCCAAAAGCTCAACACCCTCAACTTAGGGTGAACGGTGCCTCTAAGCTTCCGAAGTAGAAAATGCAAGAAATAATGCTATCGTATGACTAGATAACATTTCTTTTTGCAAAGGAGATCAGAGAAAATCTTCGCTTAATTTTTCTCAAAAAAAAAATCCTTGCTTGCTTGCACTTTTGATTCTTAGGACTAATCGCCATGCTATAAACTCACCTCTTTTAGACTTCTCAAAGTCTACGTTCTTTAACATGACTCATCTCCATTCGAACTCAATACCCAAAATTTGACAAGGAAGTCCAGTAACTTTCAATCTAGGTACTTCAATTGAAAACCATTGACACAGCCATTCAGGCTGCTGAAACAGATGAGCGTATACGAAGTGATCGAAAAAAACGCATTCAAATTGGAGGGAGTTGAGATCGCAGCAATCAAAATTGCAAGGTTTTATAGAAGAAATAAGCGCAGACCCTTTTGAATTTCACCGAAACTTTTGCATAACAAGCAAATTTTGCAGCGGTTCTGCAGTACCTCTTGATCATTGAGAAACTGCAAGCTCCAAAATGCCTGGTTTTCGCAGGAAATGAGAGCCATCGAAAACCAAACTTTGCAGCACTTTTCATAAAGCGCTGCGAAAATGGTGCGAAATCGTTGCGTTACCGCAGCACTTTGATCTGCCAGCATTTTGCAGGATTTTGAAAGCGCTTGCACTCTCGATTGCGAAACGCGACACAAACAACAAAACATCTTTGCCGCTTCTCTTCCGTACAATTTTCGTTAGTGTTTCTCTTAACTTCCTTCTCCTTTTTTCCTGTTTCTCCAACGCTGGCGCGATTAAACGTGTACTTATCCATATTCTAATTAGCAATCTTGGATTCGGTGCACACCTGTGTGAATAATCCATCAAGCTGCTGGGAAGCTGGAAAAGGACTTAGATAAAGACATTGAAGCATGAGGCTCTTATTCAAGTTTGTCCGTTTCCTTTGCTTTGATTTAAAATAACAAAAAAATGATTGCAAGTATTATATTCTAAATGATAATTTTTGGGTGATTTCTAAATAAACTAGAACTAATTTGGAAATATTAGGTTGATGCAGAAGTTCTTTCCGCCCATTTTCAAAAATTCATAACTTCCGATTTTTTCAACCAATTTGGCTGCGTTTATTTTTGTATGAGAGAGTAACTCATGCCCTTCATAATGAAATCTTAGCTGCTTGCTAATGATCATTCTGTGCATAGATAGGAGCGATAGAAGAAAATTGGTCAAAATTTGAATTTTCTGTGTAGGGTCATAAAAAATCGGAAACTTGCAAGAAAAATCGGAGCAGTCAGTATTGTAGGTTCTTCTACCAGCTCTTTCTAATGGTGCAAAGTTTGCGCCGATTGAGCGTTTCTATGAAAAGTTATGATTTTCGAGCAAGCAATACAAAAGGGCGAATTTGATTTATTTTGGCATTTTTCAGGGAATTCATAACTTTTTGTAGAGACGCTCAATCGGCGCAAACTTTGCACTATTAGAAAGAGCTGGTGAAAAAACTTACAATACAGACTGCACCGATTGTTGTTGCATGTTTCCGATTTTTTATGACCCTACACAAAAAATTCAAATTTTGACTGATTTTCTTCTATCGCTCCTATCTATGCAACAAATGATCACTAGCAAGCAGCTAAGATGTCGTTATGAAGAGCATGAGTTACTTTTCATATAAAAATAAAAGCAGCCAAATTGTTTGAAAAAAAAGGAAGTTATGAATTTTTGAAAATGAGCGGAAAGAACTTTTGCATCAACCTAATATATCAGGAAGGAGAAGGCAATAATGGATTGCACAATTTCCAAAATAAATAAATAAATAAATAAAATTGGTCCACAAGCTCTTGGTGAATAACGAGATAAAATTTGAAAATTTCTGAAACATGACGTAGCTTTGTGAACAATTTTCAAAAGTGGCTCATTCCATGCCTTCTTTTGCTAGAAAATTGAGGGATACAAAAATTAGAATCATACAACTTCAGTCATTAGTTTTCTTTTTGGAGGATGTGGCTGCAATCCCTAAGGCCCAAAACTTTCCCCCTCCCCCCTCAAAATTTCTCGCACCACCACTGCTTTTTATTTCTTCATCCTTCCCTTCGTCTGCTCCTGTTGTTTTCCACTGTTTCTTAAACATTCCTGTCTACTCACAATAACGCACAACTGAGGAAAGGCAGGCTAATTTACCAGGCCGTGCATAAGTTCTGTCCGATTGGAATTTTGCCGTTCAAAACATCATAACTTTTCCGAAACTGATTTTTTCTATAACCTTAGTTTCCATATGTTGAGCAGTTCTATTGAAGAAATAGTGGTCCATGCGAAAGACCATGTTAAAAAAAGCAAGAACTCACAACTATACGCCGTTTTTTTTTTCAAAGCACATTAATTGGCCATGAGTAGATAGAAAAAATTTCGAAGCTTATTCTAGAGCTTAAAAGTGCTTATAGAAATTTCCAAGAGATTTTTTCCTCGAATAGAAACGGAGCCGTTTTTGACCCCGTTTTAGTACATGTGTGTATGCAGACTTTAAAATATGAAAATTTCACACTTGTTGCGAGGAGTAAAAAGTGAGCTGCGGCGGGCTCTGCTGGGCTCTCTTGCTTTACTCTAGCGTTTCCAACATTAGACTTACGATTGCATGAAAAGTTATGGCTTTTACCCTATTTTCAGGTGTATAAGCCGCACCCTTTTCACTCTAAAGGCGAACACACCAAAAGACTGACTGTCATCATGGAGCGCGTTAAGTGAGAGCAGTATGCGATAAAGCGACCGCTTCGCGAGACATATGCGCGGCGGCGCGCCTGGGTCTGCTCGCGTTTAGAGCAAAAAGGGTGCGGCTTATACACCTGAAAATAGGGTACAAAAAATTATTCTTCAACGACAATTTTACTAGCAAGGCGTTTCTTTACATGAAGGTGAGTTTGGCATGTCCTGGAATGTTTTACCTTATTTCGCAAGCAATACAAGGACTTGACTTGGATAGCATATCGTGGAGATTTTTTCGCAAGAACATCTTCTGAGCTGAGAACGGATCGCAACTATCTGGGGATCATAGGCCTGCAGTTCGTCAAACCGAGGATTAAAAATATGAGTGTGCGTTAGAAAGAGCAAAAAAAGCGCCTTCAGTGGTACAAACAATATCGCTAACGAGTAAAAATCTCCTAAAACGGCTGCTTTACAAGGCACACGGCAAAAAAAAATTGAAGAGGACTTATGTAGCAGTCAGTCTAATACATCATGCAAATTTCATTTTCTATGGGTTATCCTTCTAGATTTCCTCTTCAAGAGCAACTCGTAGCCAATTTTTATGTCCCTCAACATTTCGGAGTAGAAATTCACTTTAAGAAGACATTTGGCATGTTTCCAGAGGCGCCACAAGGCTTTATGCAATGTTGAATTGTAGTGTTTTTTTGCTTCATCTCCCAAAGTTCTGAGTAGACACACACTTTGTTGGTTTAGCTTACGTTTGCTCGCAAGGAGAAGTTTTTCCTCCATGATGTATCAGCGAAAAGTCACGGATACAATATGTTTCTAGCCTCTACTTCAGGGTTTCAAGCGGTAATAGTATGCTGATTTTTTATGGGAAGTTGCTATTGGTCGGCTATATGCACTCACAAGAAACCCATTTGCTCTTTTTTCAGCCGTCATTCTTATTACAGAAGGGAACGAGGCGGAATTGTTTTCAGTCGAGCGGACAAACCAAATGACACCCGATGAATGAAGCGGACCGATTTTTTTTGTAGGGCGCGTCTTCCCCTCAAGGCGCATCTTATGATCTCACCTGTGACTGAAATTGTTATTCTTCTGTTATCTCAAAATAATTCTATGCCATCCAGCAGTTCCGCTTAATTCATGGTAAAATCGTGAATTTCTTTTTCACTGTTTTTGTTGCGTAGAGCATAATTACTTAGATCGATTTCAAAAAAGAGGAGGAGGTTATATCTTAAGACTTTACACAGATGATGGCACTGTCGAAAGATTCTAATCTTAGAAGGATTAGTATTCATTGATTCTAATACACCTGACGGTGCTTAGCTTGTTAAGCTTCTGAAGTGGAAAATGCAGAAAACAGTGCTATCGTACGACTAGATAAGAGCATTTTCTTTTGACAAAGAAGATCACAGAAGATCTTCGCTCATTTTTTTCTTCAAAGAACCTTTGCCTGCTTATACATTTGACTCTTCGGACTACATCGGCATGCTATAAGCTCACCTGTCTTGGACTTCAAGAAATCTACGTCTTAACATGACTCATCTCCATTCTATTAAAACTCACCACTATATTTGACATAAAAGTCTGGTAGCTTTGCCGTCTAGGTACTTCGATTAGAAATCATGACATATTTAATTCAGCCTTTGAGGCTGCGAGGACAGGTGAGCTTCTAACGAAGTGATCAAAAGAGAACAGATTCAGACTGGTGGGATTTGAAATCGCAACAAGCAATGGCAAGGTTTTATAGAAGACATAAGCGCAGGCCCTTTTAGATTCTTTCTTTGTCGATGTGAAGCCTCTTGTAGAGCCATATAAGACCATGGCTTTCTGCAGCTTCTCGTTTCACAGGCATAAACAGCTTAGTGCAAGATATAAAAATCAATGAAAGTAATCGTGCGTAGGATCTTGATCTCACGATTCTTTCGTTGACAGTGTCCTCATCCATCAAGTTCTAAGGATTAAACCTACTTCCACTCTTTCAGATCTATCTAGAAACTTGAGCATATATGTGAAGGTGAAACGCATATAGAATACAGTAACTATGTTTCTCTTATCAGAACCAAACATTTGAAAAAACATTTAGCTTGAAGTATTGCCACACACACGAAGACAGCGTTGGCAGTAACAGTATGCGCTTAGGCGCAGATCCTGCTAAAAGTCGCATTTGCAAACTCAGATTATCATAATGTAGTCCATACAAAAAGTGGGGAAACAAATGTTGGTAAATTAACTATGAAATACGGTTTTATAGTCTACGTTACCTGCCGATGGTAATTTAACCTACCTGGTGGCATCATAGATTCCGGCAAGTTGGCACACATCGCAGAAGGTTGCCAACTCCGGCGGCAGCTCGTGGAACTTAGGCAGACCGACGCAAAAGTTTGTCATTGCGAACCCTCGAACTTCGATGCATCGGCTTCGAGCGCCGGTACGCTAACCGACCGACCACACGTACTGCTTCGCATACAGCAAACTGGTATGAATATGGCTGAGTTTTCCGGATCTTCGTACTTGAGAACCTCTAAGCAATAACTTGTTGATTAATCAGTGGACCACATCTGCTTCGCAGGGGCTCGAACTGTTCTACTATCCACAGATTCCTTGTGCTCGCTTTGTGATGGCTTTGAAGGTCATCGAGCGTTTCATCAGGAATTGAATGTAAAGAACTACTCATTCCTAAGGCTTTTCCATGCAAGATCGGTAGCATGTAAAAGGAGAAAGTTTTATGCAAATGATTAAAATGCGAATTTAAATCAGTTACTGGAATTTTTAAGGTTGATAGTCGCCACAAGAACAATGACCGCCATGAGTTAGATCTCAAAGCAAAAATCGACTAATATTTTTATAATACCTTAGTGAATCCAATCAAATCGCTGCTTTTTAACGCCGATTTTACGCAGAAATAAATATTTTGCTCATTTTGGGCTAAATGATATGGCAAGCCATTAGTCTTCAAAAAACTTGAAAATTTAGAGGAATTTAGATTTTAACATATGTCACCGTAGCACCGTAGCGGACTGCAAATGACAGCAGCCGATGTTTTCAAATTTCTATTTTTATATTTCTACCCAACAGATTAGAGAGAGATTAAATTAGAATTGCTGCATTCCCGTTAACAAATCAACTTTGCTTAATCCTACATCAGGATCAATCTACTAAAGGGTCAATCTATTGTTGGGAAAAAACGCGAGCTTTTTACAACCACATGACCTTTTGGATCAGGTGAGTCAGGTACTGTGCTTAAAATGTTAGAAAAGTGTTTTCTTGGAGTTTACCGGCCTTGCAGATTGCGAGAGGCGGAGCGAGGAATATCCGCTATGACCAGCAAGTAACTGCAGGATACTGTAACCTCACCTATTTCGGCAGCAACTGGCTGATCAGCCCAGGCAATCAGTACTATACAGTTAACGGGAATCCCTCGCCCCTCCTCTCCAGCAAGTATCCAAGGTGAAAACGCTAAAAAGCACTTTTTTGACTTTTTCAAGCAAAGTACTCAACTCACAATCAGCTGGTCCAGGTGGCCATATAGTTGTGGAAATCCCTCACTTGCAATTTTCCAAAATTTCCCCTCTCATGTCATGTTTTTGTCATTATAGGGTCTTTCCGTGGCACTGATTACAGTTATAAAGTTTAAATTGTCCAATACCCTCAAAAAACCCAATTCCTGGGGACCCTGCTTTGAAGGCGCGGACGAGTTTCGAATTGTTGACTCCTTCGCCCCTCCCCCCCCCCCCCCCCCCAGCGGGGAGGATACTCCATGTTCGATTGATGCATGAGCACACTGGGGAGGTTCTGGGGAGGTTTGTGATACATATTACAGGCCCGTACCTCCTTTTGAAGGCCACGTTAAAATATCGGACCAACGCAGATAGGATACTCATGAGCATAGTTGCAATAGGGGGAGTGATGGATCTAACCCCCTTCACTTTGAGGCCAAACTCCCGATGACCTCCTTCACCTGGGCTGAGATTGGTATTGTACTCTGAGAATATGATAAAAATCGTTATTGAAAGGTTTTGCAGGCTAAGTACTTCAAACAACAAATACACTCATAATACTAAAGAAACACATAGAATCCCTCGTATCTCGCGGCACAGAAGACCTAGAAAAAAGTCGACGGTCTACGTCGATTCTCCATGATCTCAGCTTTCGAATGGTATACAGGATGTTAGGGCTTCTTTGCTTCCCGGCTCTAAAAATCATTTGCTCCGGTGACCCGTAAAAGCCGATACATTGGTGGAGCTGGATTGGAGCAAGCTAATAGTAAATATCTCCACCCCATTTTTGAAAACTGGTTAGTTTTTTCGCCCAGCAACTTATATATCATTCGAAAGCTCAGGAAAAGTGGATTCGACCTAGACCGTCGACTTCTTTCTAGCCCCCCTCTACCGAGAGATACACCGCATTTTATCTGAAAACATGGTCATTTTCAACAGCAGATTTCTGCCAAATGAAGACCTAATCACTGCTGATTATCTATCTGTGTTGAAGAGCAAGTATTCATTCACAAATGTAGACCGTCGACTTTCTCGTAGCATTCATTTGGAGAGCAGAAAGTGAGAACACAAAATCAGTCAATTTTTGAAGCACATAAAATCCCTCATATCCCGCGACACAGAAGACCTAGAAAAAAGTCGACGGTTTACTTCGATTTTCCATGATCTCAGCTTTCGAATGGTATACAGCATGTTAGCGCTTCTTCGCTTCCCGGCTCTAAAAATCATTTCGGTGACCCATAAAAGCAAACACATTGTATAGGTCGTCCCGAAAGTTTTTGCGCACGCAAGATTCATAAATTCTGTTTTTTCCAACCGATTTGACTGCTTTCACTTTTCTGTGAAAGGGTAAGTCATGCTCTTTATAATGACATCTCAGCTGCTTAGTAATGGTCATCTGTTGCATAGATAGAAGCTCAAAACCAAAATCACTCAAAATTTGACTTTTTGTGTAGGGTCATAAAAAATCAGAAACTTGCAACAAAAATCGGAGCAGTCGGTATTGTAGGTTCTTTCACCAGCTCTTTCTAACAGTGCAAAGTTTGCTTTGATTGAGCGTCTCCATGAAAAGTTATGATTTCCGAGCAAGCAACAAAAAAGGCGAATTTGATTTATTTTGGCATTTTTCAGGAAAATCATAACTTTTCATGGAGACGCTCAATCAGCGCAAACTTTGCACTGTTAGAAAGAACTGGTGAAAAAAACCTACAGTACCGACTGCTCCGATTTTTGTTGCAAGTCTCCGATTTCTTATGACCCTACACAGAAATTAACATTTTTACCATTTTTCTTCTATCGCTCCTATCTATGCAACAGATGACCATTACTGAGCAGCTGAGATGTAAATTATAAAGAGCATGACTTACCCTTTCACAAAAAAGTGAAAGCAGTCAAATCGGTTGGAAAAATCAGAAGTTATGAATTTTGAAATTCATGCGCAAAAACTTTCTGGACGACCTAATAAGAGCGAGGTGGAGCAAGTTAATAGTAAAAAATGTGCTGTGGATTGACATCGTCATCAGCACTGACGGGAACGTGAGCTAACGCATCTATTCAAGCGTGCTTATCGTTGTTGCATGTTTTTTTTTTATTAAAAAATGCTCTTTTCATTGACAGTTATGCTCACGCTCCCCCCATTCACGCTCAAAAAACTATGGGAGATTGGTAAATTTCCACACCTTCACACAAAAACCCGCTCACTTCTGGAATCTATACTCTGTAAACCTAGTGCTGAAGAAGGTCACTTTCATGAAAACGCTCTAGACTCACCTTACCTAATTTGTAGAGAATGGTTGGTTTCAATGAATCAAAAACTCTAGGACATTCAGAAGAATAACATGTTATTAAAAAAAACCCTTAATGTTTTTGGAAAGGTTGGCAGTTTAAAGAAACGGCAGGCAGAATACTTTACAAAATCGCGAATGACTCGCATGTGTCCCAGTTCAACAGCGAGGCAGAAGGTGAATCTTACGCCGACTAAAATGTTGTCGACATTGATACAGAATTGACAATTGAGGGAAACTCTCTGATTTCCTGCATAAGAAATCCAAGCAGATTGTCCAGTTTCAATGAGGAAATGTCCAGGAAGTCCATTGCTGATCTTCAGGTTGCTGAAGAATTCAAGGCTGCTAAATTCATAAACATGGATATGAACAAAAGGAAGATGTTAGTAAAAAGCATAGTTACTGCACTTAAATCCCGGCTGGAGTGCGAACCCGACTCTGTGCTTTATGCTTTTTGAAGTTATTCGCCTTGTGACATTATGACCTATGATATTGAAAAAAAACCAACGCGCAGCATAGTATCTACTTTTTTCGGCTATTCCGTATGCTGTTAAAAAAGAAGTTGAGCAGCTTTCTCGTCAGTTAGCAGGACGTATGCCAGAGGAGGTAAAGCCAAAGTTCGACAAGGCCCAAGTATGCACTATTTCCTTCTCGTGTTGCGAAAGCATATGCGATCTGGCTCTTTCCCCATTACTTACCGCAAAAATCTGATGGACTTACTAGCAAAGCTAGTTTCCATTCCGACTAGCACGGCAGAGGTGAAGAAAGAAATTTTCTATCTATTCTGTTATCAGAACACAACGCAAAAGTCGTACAACGATAGAGCATCTAAGCAAATACTTAAGATTTGTCAACCTTCTACTAAACACATTGTTATCTAAAATCTTTCAAAGGATTGGTGTAAGTGGTCCAGACATGCTGTTACCGTATGACATTTTGAAGTATCCTAAAAGATGGTAGAAACTAGTCACCTACCTGCTGACTTCCTGGTGCTACCAGAGGGCCAGGAAAAAAATCACAATAGTGCTTAGAAGAGAAGAAAGTTTCAAATCCATTTTCAACTTAGAACGCTTTTGCACGCAATTCTACTTCTACTCCGATGATCTTTTGGAGGAAGAAGAAAATTTTTCAGGCACCGAACTTGTTGTCTCTGAAGTTAGCGACAGTGATATTGTTGATGATGATGCGCAGGAAATGAAGTTGTTCCTAACTTGTACATCTTTTGGGATAAACCTTATTGCTTTGGTTTTTTGCTGATGCAGTGAAACAGGAGCACAGATCTTCATAATAAATTTTTTAAAATTTTTTAAATTTCTTTTGAAAACTTTTAAATTTTCTTTCAATTTGTGCCCAAAATAAGGTACAAATTAACGCTTTTCATACCACGCTTTCTTACCTTTTCTCTCTTCCTCCCCTCCCCTAGACTCACATACCCCCTTCACCCTGGAAGGTCGGGAACAGCCGAGACCCCCTTCACCTGGGGAGAGCCCGGCTCCCCCTATCGCACCTATGCTCATGAGGCCCGCCACCATACATCTTGTGCTAATCTGGATGGGCTTGCCTGGATGCTGCTTTAAGGGCCGCATGCACTAACATCCCCGCCGGGGAGGGGACGCAGGTCAAAGAAAAGCTTCATATCCTGAAGCTCCAGATACGGTGTCTACCCATCCGTAAGTATTCCCGCTATCCTTAACTATAAACTTAATGAAAAAGAAGCTGTACAAGTTGCATTTTCAGCTTTTTGTATGATCCCCTGATGTTCCCCAGCTGCCGACCGTCTTTTTTGAAATTATTTTTTTTTGAATCAATAAAAACATTCCATAGTTGTGCTATTTATCTAACCCGGTGCTAATCGTGTTTCTTGTAAAAACAAATGATGTTTCGCAGTCACGAAATTTGCGATGCTGGGGTTGAAAGTTGGGGTTGATCAAAATAATCGACTTAAAAACTCATTTGTTCTTATCAACAACATGCTTAGCACTGTTGGGCTAGATAATCAGTACAACTTTGAAAGGTTTTCGTTGAAGGCACCGTCCACCCTAAGTTGAGCTTTTGGCAGCATATAATAGTAGGGCCCCCTATCAATCCAATGCCCAAGTCGCGGCACAAAATGCCGCTTCGGAAGCGAGAAAATCGCTTATAGCGAAGATGCACGAGGACCCCATCCATGCCCGCCCATTTGTGCGCGCCCATCCAATCACCGTTCCGGAAAGCCGGTCTGTGGGTTCTCCAGAACGGGGATTGTTGGGGTTCCCGCGCACTATCGATTTTATATTCGGAATCAGGGACATGTGAAGGTCCTGAAACGACAAAAACATGGAAGTCGAAAATCTGGGTGGACGGTGCCTTTAACTTCGAAGAAAGAAAAATGATTTCGGAGAAAAGACCGTTGGCCGCCGGGGATCATCAGGAAATCGTACAAATGCTGGAAAATGCGGATTGTACAGATTCTTACTCTCGTTCAACATGTTCGTAATGAAGCATGATGGGAATACTCACGAATAGGCAGATGGTATGAAATCCACATGTAGGCTGCTGCATGACGAAGGCGCAACATCATTGGGCGCAAACGGGCTTCATTAGCCGCAGAGCACATGAGGTGAAGAATTAACAACGGTGAGGATACGTGCGCGTCATGTTCTCGCCCGCTCAACTGATACTGCTTCTGCGCCTTCGTCATGCAGTAGCATTTTTCTGAAGCTTGAGGATGTGAAGCTTTTTAACAAGCTGCGATCCCTCCCCAGCGGAGATGTTAGTACATGCGACCCTAAATCGAAAGCAAGCGGTGATCCGGTGATGTGGGATCCCCAGCGGATCACACGAAAGTCACGATGTACGTGCATACGGGCCTAAGTGGACACGCTGATGACGAAAACGGTTAAGTTTAGAAAAGCGGCATCTAGAACTGGTATAGGAATAAATGTTGTATGAAGTGAGGAAATGGCTTCATTATAGTGCATTGATAGACCCGGGCGAAGCCCTATATGCGAGCTGGTACTTTCATAAGAGAGAGTAGTTAAGATACTCAAGCGTATAGGAAGGTTCAATATCCACAACTCTGGAGCTTTCGAGTATTAAGCTTTTTTTCAATGGCGCCCCTCCCTGGAGGGGGGGGGGGGGAGCGTGAATGTTCATGCATGCGGCCCTTAGTGTGGCCATTCACCGTAATCAGTGCGACGCGCACACCAATGAGTGCTATTCTACCGTTGACGCTACTATACGCACTTCATCATACCACCCCATTCATTACTTTATCTCAACCCCCTAATACCTTAATTGCAAACTATGAAGTGCCTTCAGACTATGCATGTTGATTATCGTTCGGTATCGTTCCAGTTTCACTGAAGTATCCATTGGCTCGAGAGAAAACTGAGGGTTTTTCTGTCAAAACCTCGCTTTTGCCAGGAATGAGCATCACATGAGTTGGTCATTGGCTGAGCGAGCCCCATTTCGGCTGGTGCTTCATACGAGTTGTTTCCTTTTTTGGAGGTTTTTTTTGGTGCCAACCATCCATCCTTTGAGTATCAGATGACTTTCCACTGTGTTATTTCGTTGTCTACGGATAGGATACAACGGCTGTCCGATTTCAGCTATAGTACCATATCCGGATGCACTGTATTCGAAGATCTGATGGTGCATGATGCTAGTTTTTTATTTGCCAAGCAGTTTCATAAGGTACATCTACATCAACCTAAGCGAAACTAGTCATGCTTAATGGAAGATAATGAAAAATCAGCGATTTGGCAAGGGCACTATCCACGCGATTATCGATAGTACATGTGGGAAAGGTAGAGATAGTCTATGCATAAAAATACACATAATTATGATACAAACAACGCAATCGATAATGAAGAATCATCAAAGTGAAATTTGGTCTGAAAAATTGCTAAGCAGGTAGATGACATAGAAAGTAGTGAGTTTTTGTCATAAGACCGCTTTATTTTCAACAACATAGGGCGAACATTGAAAATTGTCATTCTATAGTGACATCATATATACCCGGGTAATCTTAGTGAATGAAATATGAATTTTCAGTCAAAACAACTCTGATTAGGTAATGGAGCTTGCTTTGCAACGTTACCTAGAAAGTCTCCAGGAAGTGCTGTGAGAATCGTCCGTCATGATAGAGTCGGGTCCAAAGAAATCATCAAATGCCCGAGGTCGATAAGGTTGATATCGCTTGTGGGAGAAAAGGCAGGGTCGCCGAGGTCATCGTCTAGCAGATTTGAGAAGGATGGATCCAGGGAAACAGGGAACGACTGAAAATATAGCTTCAGTGAAATTATCAAGTTATCTATTATATATTTCCGTTTTTTTTAAACAAAAATCTACAAAAGAAACTTTCTTGTTGTCTTTATCTACGAATCTTTGAGAAGTAGTCAAAACTTCTGCTATCACATATCAACTGACTAGCAGGCTTACCCGGCTCCGCCGTATCCGGACCAAACTTGGCACACATACACTTCGGGCCCCGGCGGGTGTCACAGTCCACTTTTCGTTATCGATCGATGTCGATTTTACCGATTTTTATCGATTTTTTTGCAGACTTCACCTACAGGGCTAGGAGTTGGCACAGGGGGGAAGTGAGCATGGGGATTCCGAATACAATATTAGTTTTCAGAATTATCGATTACTTTTATTGATTTTATCGATTTTTTGTAAATTTTGACATGCGAGGCTGGGATTTTGCACAGGGGGGTAATCGAGCATGCTGATTACGAACACAATATTAGTTTTCAGGATCGTCCATTACTTTTGTCGATTTTATCGATTTTTTTGTAAAGTTTGACCTGCGGGGCTGGGAGTTTGCACAGGGGGTAATCGAGCATGCAGATTACGAATACAATATTAGTTTTCAAGATCGTCCATTACTTTTATCGATTTTATCGATTTTTTGAAAATTTGAGCTAGGGGGCTGGAATTTGGCACAGGGGTGTAATCGAGCATGCTGATCACCCCCCTTGGGGATGATCAGCATGCTCGATTACACCCCTGTGCCAAATTCCAGCCCCCTAGCTCAAATTTTGCAAAAAAATCGATAAAATCGATAAAAGTAATCGATAATCCCGAAAACCAATATTGTATTCGGAATCCCCATGCTCGATTACCCCCCTGTGCGAACTCCCAGCCCCGTAGCTCAAACTTTGCAAAAAAATCGATAAAATCGATAAAAGTAATCGATAATCCTGAAAACCAATATTGTATTCGGAATCCCCATGCTCGATTACCCCCTGTGCAAACTCCCAGCCCCGCAGGTCAAACTTTACAAAAAAATCGATAAAATCGATAAAAGTAATGGACGATCCTGAAAACTAATATTGTATTCGGAATCCCCATGCTCGATTACCCCCCTGTGCGAACTCCCAGCCCCGTAGGTGAACTCAGCAAAAAAATCGATAAAAATCGATAAAATCGATATCGATCGATGACGAAAAGTAGCCTATGACACCCGCCGGGGCCCGAAGTGTATGTTTGCCAAGTTTGGTCCGGATCGGTTCAGAAATGGAATTTTCTATTCGGAACATACGTACACACAGACATACAGACATACATACAAACAGACATTCAGCTTTATATATAAGATGAGTATCTTCTAGTATTACTGAAGAACAACTATGCATAAAATGGGTAAACCCTAAAAGCTCAGTTATTCGAATTTCTAAGTTTAAATTTCATGCCGTGATTAATGTAGAGATGAGTACTTTGGTATTTGGATATGTATACTCCTGCTTTCTCTATTTAGCAGATATGATAGAATTTGTGATCTGTCATTTCAAACTCTGCCTGAAAGAACGAACTATTCTTACACCTTTTTCTTACACAACGGAAAACCGTGTAAAAATCTTTTCATTCTTTGCATTTTTCTTTTATAGAAAAATAAATTCTGTTCAAACAGTATTTACATTCCAGTTTATTGAAGTGCTCTTTCCTAAAATACCGAACGCTAGACAAAAATGTGTTCGCACTTGCAGGAGCCAAAGTGTGGCAAAAGTATTTGTCAACTAACTCATTAATTAGCATTTAAACGCTCAAAATCACAAGAACTTTTGAGAAGGTTTTTGAAAAATCAGCAGAGCGATTGGGTACAAAGACACCATGCCTGGAGTTTTTAAAAATTTTCTTAAAGTAGTTTTTGAGACAGCCACAGGCAAAAGCAAATAATTACATCAAATTTATTTTTAGTGTCTCTAAAATCGCTACCATTCTCGAAAAACATGAGCTTTCGACTTACATCGACAGAAGGAACGTAATCGCCACCGATAAGCGAATTCGACGTTCGTATCAGTGTTAGAGCATCAACGTTCTGAAGTTCTTCCGTTTGAATACAGGCATCTGACTTCCGCTGTTGTTGTGGTTGCTGGGGCTGCTGAGTCAGACGATTTCGCATCGATGACGCCAATGAAGGTGGATCCATACATGAGGAAGGAATCGACTAAAATCGGATATGATAATGGCCAGAATGCAATCAGGGAAAATTGCGAATGTAGCATTGAATAGAGATGTGTCAGATTGTAGAAATCGCGTGGTCTTCGATGGAGCAGAACTGAGAAAATGCAATATATTAGGTTGGTCCCAAAGTTCCTGCGCACCATTCTTCGAATAATTATAACTCTTTGCTGCAGGGATTTGCCAGTAATAAATTTTGTTTGAATGAAGAAATCATGTAGTTTCTAACTTGGATTAACTTGCCAAGGAAAGTTATCAACTGTGAAATTGCTTTCTGATGAAAACAAGTCGCAAAAATTAGAAATGCGAAAAGAAGATCATTTATATTTTGGTAGTTCTAAGCTCGCTGAAAAGACCATAACGGTTGTTTACCTAAACTCTGCGTTCATTTTTTGCTCTAGAAATCACTCATAACTCGGCGTTCAAAGGCGCTTGGCAGATAATGAAAACAGATTTGGAAGCAGCATTCAGTGCTCTTCAAAACATTTCAGGACTAGTTTGAAAAAGACGCTCTAACTGAAAGGACCTCCCTTGTAAGCTAATTTCGTGCTGAACGAATGTCCCTGTAATATGAATTTGAAGGGAAGGGTCCGTTTTTCACGGATATCGAAATGTTCACGATCAGCACGAATTCTGCTCAGCTATATAGAGGAGGACAAAAAAACCTATGTTTGTGACTATTTTGCTTTCCTCTATGACTTTCTCACATTCTTTTGAGCATGCTTGATAATAGCCAAACTTGAATAACTGCCTTCATTAGCTCGTAACTCTTGCATTTTCCCATACTAAATCACAGCGAAGCATAGGTGCGATAGGGGGAGCCGGGCTCTCCCCAGGTGAAGGGGGTCTCGGCTGTTTCCGACCTTTCAGGTGAAGGGGGTATGTGAGCCTGGGGGGGGGGGGGGAGAGAGAAAAGGTAAAAAAGCGTGGTATGAAGAACTCTAATTTGTACCTTATTTAGGTACAAATTGAAAAAATGTTTTCTAGAATTTTAGAAAAATAATATTAGGTTGAACCGGAAGTTCTTTCGCACCAAATCCAAAAATTCATAATCTCTGAATTTTCTAACCGATTGGACCGCTCTTGTTTCAATATGAAAGAGTAGGTCATGCTCTTTATAAAGACATCTTAATTGCTTACTAATGATCATCTATTGCACAGATAGGAGCGATAGAAGAAAATTGGTCAAAAATTGAATTTTTTGTGTAGGGTCATAAAAAATCGGAAACTTGCAGCAAAAATCGTAGCAGTCGATATTATAGGTTTTTTACCAGCTCTTTTAACTGTGCAAAGTTTGCGCCGATTGAACGATTGAACTTCTCTATGAAAAGTTACGATTTTTGAGCAAGCAACAAAAAGGATGATTTTGGTTCATTTTGGCATTTTTCAGGGAAATTGTAACTTTTCATAGAGACGCTCAATCGGCGCAAACTTTGCACTGTTAGAAAGAGCTGGTGAAAGAACCTACAATACCGACTGCTCCGATTTTTGTTGCAAGTTTTCGATTTTTTATGACCCTACATAGAAAATGAATTTTAACTAATTTTCTTATACAGCTCTTATCTACGCAATAGATCATTACCAAGCATCTAAGAATTCGTTATAAAGAGTATGACTCACTCTTTCAGAAAAAAAATAAGAGCGTTCCAGTAGGTTGGGAAATTCAGAAGTTATGAATTTTTGAATTTGGTGCGAAAGAACTTTCGCCTAATAAATCAAAAAAAATGACTTTATGAAGATCTATGCTCCTATTTCATTGCATCGACAAAAAACGAAAGCAATAAGGTATCCCAAAAGATGTACAAGTTAGGAACGCCTTACAATTCCTGCACGTCATCATCAACATTATCACTATCGCTAACGTCAACAAATTCGACAACAAATTCGCTGCCTGAAATATCTTCTTCTTCCTTCAAAAGATCATCGGAGTAGAAGTAGAATTGAGTCAAAAAGCGTTCTGAGTCGAAAATGGATTTGAAACGTTTTTCTTCTTCTAAGCGCTTTTGTGTCTTTTTCCTGGCCCTCTGGTAGCACCAGGAAATCAGCAAGTAGCTGACCAGTTTCTTCATACCATCTTTTAGGATATTTCAAAAAGTCATACGATGACAGCCTGTCTGGACCACTCATAGCAATCCTTTAAATGAAGTTTTTAGATACCAATATGTTCAGTAGAAGGTTGACAAATCTTAACTAATTGCTTAGATGCTCCACCGTTGTATGAGTTCTGCGTTGCGTTCTGATAACAGAGTAGATGGAAAATCCCCTCTCCACCTCTGCCGTGCTAGTCGGAATGGGAACTAGCTTTGCTAGTAAATCCATCAGATTCTTGCGGTAAGTAATGGAGAAAGAGCCAGATCGCATATGCTTTCGCAACACGGAAAGTAAATATTGCATACTTTTTGGGCCTTGTCGAATTCTGGCTTCACCTTCTCTGGCTTACGTCTTGTTGGCTGACGAGAAAGCTGCTCAACTTCTTCTTCAACAGCATCTCCGGAATAGCCGAAAAAAGTAGATACTATGCTGCGCGTTGGTTTTTTTTCAATATCATAGGTCGTATTGTCACAAGGCAAGATACTTCCAGCAGCATAGAGCACAGAGTTAAGTTCGTACTCCAGTCGGGATCTAAGAGCAGTAGCTAGAGTATGCTTTGTACTAACACCTTTTTTTTGTTCATATCCATGTTCGTGAATTTAGCAGCCTTGAAATCTTCAGCAACCTGGAGATCAGCAATGGACTTCTTGGACATTTCCTCATTGAGACTAGGCAATCTGCTTGGATTTCTGATATACGAAATAGAGAGTTTCGCTCAATTGTCAACTCTGTATCAATGTCGACAACATATTCGTCGGCGTAAGATTCTCCTTCTGCCTCGCTGTTGAACTGGAACACATGCGAGTCATCTGCGATTTTGTAAAGTATTCTGCCTGCCGTTTCCTCTTCCAATTGCCAACCTTTCCAAGACATTAAAGGATATTATAATAACATGTTGTTCTTCTGAATGCCTTAAAGTTTTTGATTTATTGAAACCAACCATTCTCTACAATTAGGTGAGTCTAGAGCGTTTTCACGCACGTGACCTTCTTCAGCACTAGTTTTACAGAGTATAGATTCCAGAAATGGGCGGGTTTTTGTGTGAAGGTGTGAAAATTCACCAATCTCCCATAGTTTTTTGAGTATGTGCTGATAATGATGGCACAACTGTCAATCAAAAGCGCATTCTTTACTTTAAAAAAAGCATAAACATTTAACAACGATAAGCACGCTTAAATAGACGCGTTCGCTCGCGTTCCCGTTAGTGCTGATAACGATGTCAATCCACAGCACATTTTTTACTATTAGCTTGCTCCACTAAGCTCCACCAATGTATTGGCTTTTATCGGTTACCGGAGCAAATGATTTTTAGAGCCGGGAAGCAAAGAAGCCCTAACATGCTGTATACCATCCGAAAGCTGAGATCATGGAGAATCGACGTAGACCGTCGACTTTTTAGGTCTTCTGTGTCGCGAGTGTACTCCAAAAACCAACTGCTTTTTTGTCCTCACTTTTTGCTCTCCAAATGAATGCTACGAGGATAAATAAATAATATATATAAACATAAATACCGTTTCTTTTATAAATTTATGAGTGTACTTGTTGTTTGAGGTACTTAGCCTGCAAAACCTTTTAATAACGATTTTTATCATATTCTCAGAGTACAATACCAATCTTAGCCCAGGTGAAGGGGGTCATCGGGAGTTTGGCCTCAAAGTGAAGGGGGTAAGATCCATCACTCCCCCTATCGCAACTATGCAGCGAAGGTACCACTGCAACGCGCAAAACTCTCTTCTTCTTCAAAAGAAAGATTTTTACAGAAATTCAAGATCTTGCTTGAGAATTCAAAAATTAGGTAGTTTTGTTTCCTTCGTTGTAACTCTTGCATTTACTCATACTAGTCAAACTGAATTTACTGCTGTAAAGAGCTCAGTCTGCGCTTTCAAATAAGGTTTTTTTCGAAGAAATCCATAAAGGCACAATTAAGTTATGCTTTCTTCATAATGCGCGAAAACATTCAGGCCAACTAATACTGTAAAATAAAATAAAATAATTGTGTTCGAGGAACTACATATGAAATGATTGAAACCCGTTCCAAATATGAGCTGTTGATGCAATATCTAACATTCTATTTTTATTATAAACAATTTTTTTGTGAATTGAAAAAAGTATGCAGTAGAGAACATTCCAATTTCTAATTCTCATTCTTGTCTGTCTCGCTCTTTATATTATGTCTAGCTTCGTATGCTTTCTTTGTTGTCTCTTGATCAAATTCAAAACTGTGTTAGAGCTTGACTCAAGAAAAATTTTGATGTGCCTTGTAGCCAGAAAACTTTTCTAACGTATGCGTCATTTCTAACAAGTGCTGTTCAGTAATTATTAAGCAAATTTGCAATTCTACAAGAGGTTTCAAGTATTATGTGAATCAAATAAATGTTTGAACAGCAATTATCGTTTATACTCAAAAGTTCAACAACTGAAGGCGACAGATATGTCGGAGACGCAGGAAATAAGTAGGATGCACTGAAGGACCAAAGGGAATTTACACTGAAGGACTTTTTAGTAAGGTCCAAATTTTGAGTCATTGCCAAAGTTCCAGTGACTAAGTATATGTTGTTTCTCTTTGAAATTTCAGCTATCGAATTTGCGGATACCTTTGCTGGATCACAAGCAGACCATATAGCGTTGCAACGACGAGATTTGCTGCTTATAACGGTGGCTAAAAAATTTTGACCTTATACAAGTACAATAACTTTTGAAAATTTTTTTGAAATTCACTTTCACAATTGAATTTATGATTTTGAGAAGCTTCCTGAATTTTTGCAAGCTTTCAAAGCTGGAATTTTGTTGGGAAAAGGACACGTGGCGGCAGCGACGCTTAGAAAATTTTTTTGCAAAGCGCAATCAATTCTTCAATAGTTCTCAAAAATTAATCTAATTATTTACCAGTAAGAATAATTCATCTGAACAAATTTATAACTTACTAGCTGGCAAAACCGGCTCCACCTGGCCTGTCAATGACATATTCGTAATCAGCATGCTTACTTACCCCCCCCCCTCTCGCGTGCCAACTCCCGGCCCCGTAGCTCCTTACACTTTGGAAAAGATCGATAAAATTGATATCGATCCATAACGAAAAGTAGCTTATGACACCAGCCCCACCCGAAGTGTGTGTTTGCCAAGTTCCGGGTCGGTCCAGAAATGAAGATTTTCTATTTGGAACATGCGTACACATATACAGACAGACAAACATAGAGACAAACAGGCTTTTAGCTTTATACAGGGTCTCCCATGTATACACTGTTTGATCATCAATATCTTTTCTCCCAAGAAGCTTTTTGCCTATCTTCAAATACCATTTTGTAGAGCTGGCTTCAACTTAGACTTACAGTATGAAGCAAACCACCGGTCGCTCTCCATTACTGTAGGATTATGGTAGCAACATCTGGCTTACAGCGTCATTGTGGATTAGTTGTTTCAAAATAAAGTTCCAAAAATTCTGAAAAAGTAGTGCATGCAGAAAAATTACGCTCCTTGATTTCATTATCCAACTTTTTAGGAGTTTGTAAAGCTTTTCAAATCGTGCACTAACAATTTTAGGGAGCATTGCAAAGACAGTAAGACAGCGGTTTACTTAGCATAAGTTATGAAGGAAGCTTTGCGGCAAAATGCAAAGCTCGTATTTGGTTTCAGCGATTCTAATTAGCCTAGTGTAAGAGTTTCTAGGTTGTTTGGTTTGCTTCCTGAAAAAAAACAGAGCCGTTATGGGCTCAAAACGCTTGTTGAAGTTCCCACCGTAATCTACGGTAATGAAGAAGGATCTATGATTCGCTCCAAACCGTAAATCTAAGTTGAAGTCAGCTCTACAATATGGTACCTGAAGTTAAGCAAAAGACTCTAAAGGAATAGAGATGTTAACGATCAAACAGTGTCTACATACTTTTGGGACACTCTGTATGACACGACACTCTGTATAGATATTATTATGCTGATGTTAGAAAATTTAAGACCCTCGTGTCCCTATCCATCCTCCCAGTTTTCCACTCCTTCAGTCTGTCACTCAAAATGCACGAACAACCCTCCTGCTGTAAAGTGTCGGTTTTAAAATTCCTTTGCAAGCAAAGGTGCGACCCTTTCGGGAATGTCTGGGATGCTCAAAAATAAAATTCATACCAGATCCCAATCCCATAATGATTATGACTCTGAATCGCTGCTTAGTTTTCGCCAACGAAGGCATAATTCGAATTTTACCCCAAGGTCAAAATAATTCTACTATTTCCTTGCCAGGCTTACATTTCGCAGGAAATGCTTCACAGCATTGGTTTTTGCAAAGTTTAATCTCTCAATAATTTTGTGCCGAGTTTAATCAACTACATATACACTTTTAAAGCTCCAGTCTGCTCCATCAGTTTATTGCATTACCCACTTTTCAGAAAGAAATTGAAGGAAATTGAGCTCAAGAACAAAACTTTGAGGATAAAAGACCCAATTTCGACATCTTTACACCGTTGAAAGGCCAAGAATAACCTGAATCAAAGAATGAAAACGACTTTTACATGAATATATTCATGACTCGAGTTTGGATAACAGTCAAAAGGTCTCTATTTTGCAGTAGAAAACATTAGAACTTGCTTTTTGCGTTAGAAGCTGTCGCTGATGAAGTAAACCCATGTTCTGGAGAATTTTGAAGACGATTTTTCTGTGGATAAAAGCAATCGCCAGCGAAATCTGAGAAGGATTTTGGTATTCTGATGCATGCCCTCTTAGCCTGGAGCCTGAGCATTTCTTTTGCCGGAATATTTCAATATTTTATCGGTTATCAATATATCAGTTTATTAGGAGCTGTTAATCTGATCTATACACAAGTTTTAGGCCGAAGGTCTATTTTAGATTAAGAATCAACTTATAATCTAACTTATCTTGGACTCGTAAACCAAAGCTATCAAGTAGCTCATGATGTTGGCTGCAGCGGCTGATGACTTTCCCCTCAGCAAATTTACACAAAATAGCAGTTCTTGCAGGGATTCATGCAAATCGCTCAAATGCTCACTGAACCCGTTCGAAAGCACTTCACGATCTGAACACACGTTCAAAATAAGTGGGTGCTATAATGAAAAGGTGTACCTGGTATGGAGACAGGCAGTGCTCGAACAAGTGAATATTCCATTGGTGTAGGGGAAAGCTTTTTCAAACGCTCACATATGAAACAAATCGTGGTAAGGCGCTTTTTTCGCTGAATTGAGAATAATTTCGAATATTTAAATTTGTGTTAAATAGTCACATTTGGTAATGTTCAACAGCTTTTGTCAGCTCATCTGTATAAAATGAACAATCTTTAGCTATAGCTCGAGCAGCATCATCGAGAAGGTTCAGAGTAAGAAATGTAGAACTGATTAGCGAAACCTGGAAAGCACAAATAAGAAGGATACCGTATTCAGCTTCTGCTTAGGACCTACTTTATCTTCCACAGTAGTTTTACATGACATATCTTTATCGATAATGGAAACAAGCCCATCTATAAAATCAGTTGTTGCCACCACCCTTTGAATAGAGAGAAAGCCTGGAGCAAGATCTTGTTTGGCAGGTATTCGAGTTTGGTTCTGAAAATACTGTAAATCAAATAACTTTCCCGTATTTTCAAGGTCCTCTTACAGCGCTGCTTTTTCTGGCCAGCGTACGATCAGCAATAAGACTTTTTAGAGAAAAATCACCAACTGCATCATAAGCGGAATCTGTCAGAGTTTGCACATCATTTTCCAAAGCGTTCAGCTCATTCAAAAGCTTCCTAAAAATTTTTTAGAGTACTAAGCCGCCCATGGACTACTAAATTTTTACCTAGAATGGCTGGGCAACTGCAGAGTCCAGTCATCACCATCATTTCTACCCGATAATGTTCTTCTTAGGCTCTTCTTCTTGGACAACAGCGATTTTTGGCCACGAAGCTTTTCCCGCACTTCCTCCCTAATAGGTCGGACAACTGTAACTGCTTCTTTTAGTGCTAAATATCATATTTCTAAGCATGTACTTACAATCAGGGTTCATGCCAACGAGCAAACATTTCCGGAATCGACAATATCGACAAGCGTTGCGCTCGACTAGAACAAACATTTGAATCAAAGAACTATGAAAGTGTTGTGGTAATTTAGTAGAACGTTTTATAAACTCTTAATTTATAGAATCAATAGAGAAGAATGTTTGTATGAACTTCATATAGGGATGAGTGAATTTATAACATATAAAACAGTTGGAAAAAATGGTGTTATAGTTTCCCTTTCATACGTATAAAAAACTTCCATTAAATTTAGAGCAAGCCAAAAAAGCTCAAATAATAATATTCTTTTCCAGCCAGAGATAAAATGTTGTCTTTAAGGAGGCCAAAAATTTTCTAGAATCACTTACACTTTGTAACTTCGCAGTTCTTGTCGAATGTGCATACGTACTTGTTCCGTCCATCTTTGACAGCTCGACGAAATAATCCCTTACAGCCAAAACATGCTAGTACACCGTAGTGGATCTGAAAAAAAATTTATGTCAGATATATTGCTAGATTTTTAGGATTTACACCATTATTCGCGTCTTCAGTTTATGTCAACTTCCTGCTTTTCACTTGAATCTTTATGTATGAAACGTGACAAATATTGTTATGGCCATTTGATAAGTGGGAGGTTGGAACTCTATTTCAAAAAACTGTTTCATCACCATGTAGAATAAGTTTAATGGAGAAAATCGCTATTTTCTTGTAATTTTTGTAGATGAAATTCCACCTTTTCAGAGTTACAAGCGTTTAAAAATCTAAAAAGCGTTTAATCTACAGAAACTCTCCAAGGTACTAAAATCCAAATAATATGTACCCTCGCTGCCCGAAATTTTGGTCCTATCTGACTGCTAATGGCGTACGGTGCCCATTTTTAGAAGACCTTAGCAGCTACGTTACTCACCTTAGCAGGGTAGTCTCCACAAACAGCGCATCTCCTTTGTCCTGCGCTGTTTATCATGGTTTCTTGAGCCCTTTTTGAGACGATTTATCTGAAAGTACGAATTATCTGGAAAGAATCCAGCTGGAAATCGATTCGACAATCGGTAACGGTCGATCAACAACTTGTGGCGAGGGACGAGGGATGGCAGAGAGTGAGGTGAATAGGAGGGTGACGAGTGATTGGGCAAAGCGCACTTCGGCAGCACCAGTCTCTGGGATGACATAGAGCATTTTTATTCTGTACTTTATGCATAGTACTGTCCTTAACATTTATGCAGAAATAAAAATTTAAACTTATATTTTCAAAACGGAATCTCAAGACTACTGCTACTTGCGCAGAATGTATATTCTCACCATATCAGCTCGAATATTGATTGTGAAAAATATATAGATGATTGATACCGATGGAATCGACCGAGTATGTATACCGAGAGGATTATTTGCACGCCATGACATGAACCTGTTGCCCTGGCCGCGACTGACAAAAAATTTTCGCTATGCTATTAACAAACAATTGTTTGGTTAACGCACACCGTGATTGTTATGTAACCGCACTGCACAAAGTGATGCTCCCCGGAAGACACTGTGGCGGGGCTGGAACGACTGTATTTGGGTGCTAAAGCGATTTTGTTGGCAAGTGGGCATTGCTTGAATAGACCAATGTAACCCTCACTCATGGGACCATTACACAATGTCTTCATAGCCTGCTAAGTCTCTATTTTCTTCGAAATGATGCAGGAGAAAGATTTTCCAGCCCGAGCACGCATGAATAGGATCAATCGCTTCTATGTCTTCCTCTTATTTTCACTTGTGAATGATAATCAAAGTGAAGCTTGGAGTTTGAGGGTTTACTGAAAGGGCAGAGCCCTTGATTGCAATGATTAATAGTATGCCGATAACCCCGTTGTGCAATGTACAGACACACTGAGATATTGACCACTCAAGCCATCAATACTTATATAATGTTTGACTTAGCCACTTTGTATGTTTGATCGAAAAGGTGTTAATAAGCCTTTTTGTTCGGTACACAAGGATTGCCCCTAGTTATTAATCAATTTTTAACATTTTTTCCCAAAATTTTTTATGTTTGATCGAGATATATAGAAGGAGTCGTGAATTTGAACCAAATTTTGCATACATAATGCATGAGGTAGGCAATTAGTAAGCCATTTTGTTTAAAACATACTTATCGCTTCCATCAATTTATTGAATTTCTGCAGATTTTGCCTAGAAATTCTTTTATGATCGCCCAAAAAAAGATAGAAGGAGTCATGGGATCTAAGCCAAGTCTTGCAGACATATATGAGATGGGACGTGTCTTAGTAAGTCATTTTAATTGATGCGTACTAGATCCTATCGACTTACTGATTTTTTGCAATGTGTGGAATAACCGTGCTCAGAATGTTGAATTACAATAAATTGATAAGACCGATATTATGGCTCAGTTTTCTTCCTGCGTAGGTTATGAATCGAAGCAATCCGTGCGAAACAACAAATTTTTGCGAATTTTCACATTTTTCTATAGAGTGAAAAGAAAGCTTTACGAGGCAGCGAAGCTGCCGAGTAGCAGCCGAGCCTGCGGCGTAGCGGCAGAAGCACACACCCCGTTTTGGTTTTGGTTTTACACCGTTTTGGCGTTTTGCCACACCTCAACACTTTTGCACAAAGATTTTTTGCGAATACTCACTCCATCAATGATTCGATAGCTTGAATTGGTTTTTAGCGAATATAATTTGAACTAGATTTGTCTTTATTCACTGGGTAATGATTGCTGGAAGCGTAACCACTGAAGACAAGAATTAGGTTTTAGCTGGGTCCTATTATCACAATTAGGAGCCTATGCTATTTGAAGTATGTTCCTCAATGAAAGCCAAAAGGGGTAGTACTCTATTTGTGAAAAGAGGTAAATAACTCATTATCAAAACAAAGTCAATTGTATAGCATGTACGACTCTTGATAAATCTCGGAATAGTTTATAAGTTGAGATTGATGTCTTGTAGCCAACGCTGAGATTGTTACAAACTTTATTGGCCAACGTTTCAGCTTTTCGCCTTCGTCAGGGCCTGAATGGGGTATCGATTCGTAACCCAGACGGGCAAATGTCTTTACGGCCTTACGAAAAAGGTCTAAGCCTTAATTTTGGCCAGTAGCTTTGCAACAGTTACTCACCACACAAACAACATTGGTAGAACAACCGCTGGGCTGACCGTATATGGAAGTACTAAATGGGAGGTCAGCATAGTTGGCTTAGATAAGGAGATAGTTCTCTCGTGGCCAGAGGTGCGATAGGGGGAGCCAAGTCTCCCCCTACCTTCCTTTTGAGCTGATACAGAGTGACCACCTTCACTTTTGCGAAAAAATTTTTGTTGAATATAAAGAAGGAAAATAAGTAAAACAAACGCAAAAGGGATTATTGAAGGCATATACATATGTATTGCAGTTTTAGGAACTCGCCGTCACCCATCGGAAGCGAAGGCCATCACCGCCATGGACGCATCCACTTTACCGCCTTTCCACGAAATCGGAGAAGATAGCTTCGGGACGAATTTCGATTTAAAAAGCTATGACCAAACGGTCCTCTTTAGGGCCAACAATTGACCCAACGGCCCTTTTTAGGGCCACAATTACGATGAACACAGCGGCATAAATATTCGAAATAAACGTGTCAATGAAATGGTGTATTTTGTGAAACTCAACGACACTCTACAGATTTTATTAAGTAAATTTAGTTATGTCGTACTGCGAAGAAAGTAGGTCGATCCAGGAAGTATTTGCCGAGAACCAGAATTTTGAATGAAAAAATAACCAGAAATCATGCAAAATTGCCACTGTTATAAACCAAGTGGTTGAAGATGTCAGCAACTGCGACTTCATAGGTTTTAAAGGGTAAGTGTTGCTCTAACAGACAGTGAAAGAATCGGGTCGATTTGAGCAGTGGTCGCTGAGAACGAGAATTTTGAAAAATTAGGCGATTTTAGGCTAATTTTTGACTGCTGACATTTGAACTCCTAAAACTCTTGATTGTGAAGATGTGTGATGTTGCGACTTCATAGGTTAGATTCCTCTCATCAAGGGCTTTCAGATGATATATAATATGTGGGAGTTTCGCGCCTCTTACGGCATATGCCCGGGGGGGGGGGAGACTTTTTAGGCCAAAGTCTCCCCTGGCGGCCTCCAGCCAATACATTAAAATGGGCGAGGGGGAGACTTTGGCCTAAAAAGTCTCCCCCCCCCCCCCGGTCATACGTCGAAGAAGGCCTCAAACCCCCATATATCATATATCATCTGAAAGCCCTTGATGAGAGGAATCTAACCTATGAAGTCGCAACATGATTCATGCAGTTCTGGAGAAGTTACGAGCTGTTGAAGTTCAAAAAGCTGTTTTTTACCTGCTTTTTCAAGAGCCTGGATCTCGGCGGTGCTTTGATGAATTGGTACGGGTAAGATATATTCTAGTAGGGCAAACCTTACCCTAGAAAACCTATAAAGTCGCAACATCACACATCTTCACAATCAAGAGTTTTAGGAGTTCAAATGTCAGCAGTCAAAAATTAGCCTAAAATCGCCTAATTTTTCAAAATTCTCGTTCTCAGCGACCACTGCTCAAATCGACCCGATTCTTTCACTGTCTGTTAGAGCAACACTTACCCTTTAAAACCTATGAAGTCGCAGTTGCTGACATCTTCAACCACTTGGTTTATAACAGTGGCAATTTTGCATGATTTCTGGTTATTTTTTCATTCAAAATTCTGGTTCTCGGCAAATACTTCCTGGATCGACCTACTTTCTTCGCAGTACGACATAACTAAATTTACTTAATAAAATCTGTAGAGTGTCGTTGAGTTTCACTTCAAAATACACCATTTCATTGACACGTTTATTTCGAATATTTATGCCGCTGTGTTCATCGTATCTGTGGCCCTAAAAAGGGCCGTTGGGTCAATTGTTGGCCCTAAAGAGGACCGTTGGGTTAGAGCTCTTCATTTATCCAAAGTCATCATGAAGCTTTGCTCTATCGGAGAAAGTGCTGAGGCGTATATGCGTCCATGTCGGTGATGGCCTCCAGGTGCCGCAGCGGGCGACGGCGACTTCCTAAAAGTAAACTACATAGAATATGCTCTCAATACTTTCTTTTGCGTTCGTTTTGCTTAATTTCCTTTTTTTCAGTTTCAGCAAAAAAAATCAAAACCCAAAAGTGAAGGCATTCGCGGCCGGCAACGACGTGAAAGGATAGCTCAGTTCTATGCTTCCCCCCCCTACCCTCCCCTCTATACCCCCGGTCAACGTTTTTGAGAGGTGAGTGTCCAGCATTACCACCCACTTTTGCTGGCCAGTGGTAGCCTGCGACCACCCCCCCCCCCCCCGGTCGACATTTTTGGGAGGTGAGTGTCCGGCACTACCACCTTCACTTTTGGCCGGCCAGTGGTAGCTGGAACCACCTTCACTTTTGGGGGGCCCGGCTCCACCTATCGCACCTCTGCTCGTGGCGAGGCATTCTTCTTTACGGTCAATTTTTGGGTTCCTAACATGAATCCACAATGCTTCTAGAAACTTGCGAGCAGCCGTCATAGGTTCACGTGCTAATATCTTTACGGTCACTTCAAAACTCGATCCTTCATGCCTTAGTACTCTGTGTGTTCCTAACGGAGTAGAAGTTCGCTGTTTGTCCCTGCCATCTAGGTGTTCTTTTATACGAATACATAGCGGACGTGCGGTTTCACCTACATACTCGTCTCCGCAGACGGTACAGGAAATGGAGTAGACCACCCCAGTTGACATGCAATCTCCGCTTTTACCTCCTGGACATATGACACAATTGTCCATAGTACAGCTGCTATCATACATGCGATATCTTACTAAAATGCGCTTCAGGTTGTTCGGTGGCACTTCTACTATCGACACCAAATCAACTAGTCCTACTATCTTAAGGCTTCTGCGCATTGCTGTACTTATCTCGGTGGAGATGAACGAAACGTAAAAAGGGATGTTTTCGTTGGGTCGGTCTCGCAAACTCTTTCCGTGCTTCGTTGTACCTGTAAAGTTCCCGTACCCATTCGAGGAAGCTATTTGACGCGCAAGCTCGAGTGATTCTTTTCTTTCTTTCTCCCCACTACACACCTGCGAAGCTGTTCGGAACATACTCTTAATAACAGCTCTTTTTGTCCAAGGTGGGGAGCGGATTGAAAATGAATCAGGATTCTTACTGCTCGGTTTACGGTACCACTTCGTCACGTGCATACCCGTGGTGATGTTCACTTGCACGTTTAGAAACGGTAACCAATCGTTTTCGGGCTTCTCTCTAGTCAGTTTTATATTCTCTGATTGCTTATTGAGTAATTCAAAGCATTCATCAAGCTCTGCTTGTGTCGCGCAAATCACAAAGCAATCATCAATATATTTACAGTAGAGTAAGGGACGGTGTTCCAGAACAGGTGCTTCTATTTTGGCCATAAATGCTATCGCGAGTGCCGGTGCTAAGCGTTGTCCCATTGCTAGTCCTCGTATTTGCATAAAGTAGCTCCCAAACCATCGAAAAGTATTACATTCTAAACACACTTGCAATAGAGCCATGATTTGTGATATGGATAATCCATGAAGGTTCAGGGATTTTTCATCGCATATTAGCAGTTCGCATATAGCTTGCATCGCGGATTCGTTGCTCACATTTGTGTAGAGAGCATTCACGTCAAATGATTCTACGATGCATTTACTATTGATACTTGTTTCGCGTAGTCGGTCTAAAAACATTTGCGTATTGGCTAGATGCGATGAGATGAATCTAAGTAGTTGAACGAGTATGGTATTTATGAACTATTCTATCCGTAGGCCCCCTACACCGCTTATTATTATTGGTCAATTGTGTTCCAAAATGACCATCTTACCCCATTTGGTTTCGCTCAACGCTGAAACTTGGTTCAAATGGGTTATTTGTCTGTTGACTACGAAAACGAAACTCGTTGTTCTTGATAGGACATTCTCGAGCTTACGATGTACTTAACTATAATCAGGGGTCTTATAGAAACGCAACTCAGAGACGACGGGTTTGTGCCACACCTCTTGTTCGTGATGCTAACCTGAATCATCTAACATGATTATACCATGACTGGTTCATCCTTTCTCGTTCACATTCACAACTATACACCTATTAAGCATTGGCTACAAATCTTATTCCTGCAGTACCACTCAGAAAGCTGACTGGAACTTCCGCAAAACACTTGTGAAAGTTCTGCCAGGTCACCTGCGAAAGTTCCGGAACCCGAACCCAAAGCCACAATGTTTCCAACTATCTCAGGCTGTGAAGAAAGTGACGACGAGTGAAAAGCACTTTTGTATGCTCGATCGAAAAGGATAGAAGGAATCATGAAGTGTGAACCAAATTTAGCAGACATAATGTATGGTCTGGGCTGTGCTGTGTGTTAATAAGCCTTTTTGGTCAAGACACACGGATTGCTTCTATTGATTTATTGATTTTTCGTCGTTTTTGCTTAGAAATTTTTTATATTCGCTCAAAAAGGTGGAAGGAGTCAAGGAATCTAAACCAAATTGACAGGCGTATTACATGGGATGGGATGAGTCATTTTGTTCGGGAAGTTTATTGATTTTTGCGGTTTTTGCATGGAATTCTCTACAGATAATGTGACCTCAAGAAATTGGCGGACATATTGTATGAGTGAGGCGTGTGTGACACACCGACTGATTCTATTGATTTATCGATTTTGTAGTTTTTTGCTTTAAAATTAACTTATGGAATTCAAACTGCAGACAAGTATGGGATGGGGCAAGGTAATAAGCCATTTCGTTCGGTGCTTACCAATTGCTTCTATCGTTTCATTAACTTTTTTAGTTTCTGCTTGAAAAATGTTTTATGCTTGCCCAAAAAGGATAGAAGGAGTCGTGAATCTAAACCAGATTTTGCAGATATTACATGGGCTGGGCGTGTGTCAATAGGCATTTTTTCGAAGTTTGCGTAATATCTGTTGCTTAGAAAAGAACCTTGTTAGTTGAAGTGGCTTTTTTTGGATGGGACGTGTACCATACTGAAGGACTGTCGAGACGCAGATAATTAGATGGTCCGACAGTCTCCACGCCAACTGGGCAGTGCCCGGAATCTCCAGATGAGCTGGCACTCCCCGGGTGCTCGGTGGTCCCCTCCCCAATTATGTCCCCCAATTTTATATATATGCTATAATGATAAAATCATCTAGTCAAGATTTGTTCTGTTAAGAAGCAGGAAACAAGGGTAGAGGGATCAAGTGACGAGAGTAATTAACTCGTACACTTGACAGGACATAAAATGCTAATTTCAAATCTGCCTTCCTTATTTGCGGAACATTCATGGACGAGAAGTTATGAGAGTTTATTGGAGTAAAAAAGAATAGGTGCATTTAGGATAAAGTGAGTTGCTAAAACCTCCCTAGCCCTTTGTAAGGGACCGGCTACTTTTGAATGTTGACCTCTCTCCCCCAACAATATTTATTTTGGTAAATTTAATGAACAATTGGAGACAAAGCAATACAACGAGTGATGTGAATCTGCCATCTAGATAAAGAGGGGATGAGTGGAAATAGGAAGGAAGAAAATAATAAAGATTAGATTAATACCATGAGATTCCGATGTCTCACAAACATAAACTCACATATTTATACTATTCCTTAATGAAGTTTCTAGCAATTATCGATGTTTTACATTGGTGTTTTACTTGATAATAAGGTGAGAATTATGGAAAATTCATATCAGAACACTTTCACAATTTCATCTCGACCGGTTCCATCATGCTGCTGATTGCTTCAAACTTGTTACTTCCTAATTTTCATTTTTCACATCGTTTCGTGTCTCGCCGAGTGATCCTGTCCTAAAAGCTATTGCAGTTTCAATTGCAGTTGCTGCTGTGCAAATATGAGCGTATTGCATATGAGAGCTTCAAAGAATAAACATCTTACAACAAATATCTCTTTACATCTACGGGGTACTGAAAGGTTGCGTCCAGCAACTTTGACCTGCTCTTTATTTTAGCTCTGGAGGTGATCCTTCGTCATCCAAGCGTCTTAGAGAACATCAGAGTATGGTAAACGATCAGTGGTTTCTTCTTCGCTATAGTTCTTCTTCGTTTCCGGGGCGCCCAGCTGCTTGTAGAAGCCAATGATTCACCATCTTGATACGTTTTAATTGAAATCTTCTTGATTCCTCTTCTATTGTGCGCACTTCAATAACATAATCCGTGCGGCTCGCGTCAGAAGCGAAATGGAATGGTTGCGCGGCCGAGAGTCTTGACGCGAGTATATCATTTGTGAAATAACTATACTAGGATGCCATTTGCCTCATACAAGTTCCATATTCCGCAGACGGGTACACTTGCGCAACCATTATCTTTTTAGATGACCGCGGTCGACAGGAGGTACTGTCCTAATGAGTATATGAGAAGAGGAATATGTTTGGAAGTAGGTGGTACTTTCGATGTCTCTGTTACGATAAACTAAACAATTGCGAAGGATCTCTTGTCAAACTGGTATTCGATCCTGCTTATTGAATCCCCGTGGGAAGTATTGTTGAGTTTTCTCCATTGTTGGCTCTCTTACTGAAGATTATGACTGCACTCTCGCTTTACAGTTGTGCTGTCGATTCGTCATCGTCGTCGTTCAACGCCATCTCCTGAGCTCACCACGCATATTTCTTTACACAGTTCAGTTTTACCGTTACCATTGGGTCCTGAGCTGGAAGACATTCCATTGTAACTAATGGTTATTCGTTGTTAGTTACCGGATTGTTTACTATCATTTTACAATAGCTGCAATGTAATCAACAAAGAAATTACACTAACAATTGAATAATTTTACACACAGAAAAAAGGAAAGTATTACGAAATTGAACTACACTAATCTAAAGAACTATCGCTGTTGGGGGAAAAGTCATCTTTTTATTTTTTTTATTTTGCGGAAACTCCTTTGTATAGCTTCGTAGGTCGATGTGAATAGTCCTTTCGCGCTTCCCGTCCAAGATTGTGATGTTAGGTAGGTCAATAGAAATGATTGGAAATGGTCCCTCGAATCGTGCTGCAAGCTTATGAACGCCATCTTTCCTTATCCAGACTTTCTCACCTATCTGGTACTGCGTTCTGGGGTTCTCGCTCTCAAGTCGTAATGATGCTTCTGTTGGTCCTGCGCTTTTATCAGATTCGAATAGACGTGTTGGTATGTACGTATCCTTCAGAATCTTGACAAGATTATCCACGTAGTCCTCTGTATCTGCATATTTCCTTGTTGGTAATTGGAGCGCTAGCTGAAAAATATTCGTGGGATGGTGGCCATGAACGAGGAAAAATGGACTGTATTTAGTTGAAGTATTTTCCGCGCTATTGCAGGCATGTGCCACGAGGTGGAGGACATAATCCCATTCGTCGCCGTGTTGACGAGTAGCAAGAGCGATATGTTCCTCGAGCGTTCGCTTAACGGTTCCACCTGTCCGTTTGATTGGTGGTGATATGGAGTACTCGTACGGTGTTTAACGTGTAGATTACGTAGAAGAGTACGAAATGTTTCGCTCGTATAGTTCGATCCTTGGTCCGTTATCAATGTTTCCGGTAGTCCAAATCTTGCTACAAAGCGAGTGATGAAAATACGTGAAGTGGTGTCAACCTTTTGGTCAGGTATTGGTTCCGCGACTATATACTTGGAGAACGAGTCTGTAAAAACGATAATGTATTTGTTTCCGTCCATTGTCAATTGTAAAGGGCCAATTACGTCTGAATGCACTCGTTGCCATGGTTTGGTAGAAACCTCAAACGTGTGTAGTGGTTCTTTTATTCTGTAAGCGCTCGGATCTTTCCGTGCTTGACATAGTTCGCATTTGTTGATGAAATCCGCGATGTGCTTGCGCATATGGTTCCAGATAGCGATTTTCTCGACAGCAGCGTGAGTTTTGCTGATTCCCAAGTGTGCCATTGCTAATTGAGATTGGTGTGCTAGGGCGATGATGTGGTTTTTAACCTGGGACGATTCTGGTAGCACTAATTGAGGGTCTCGATATAAGCGATTTGGCAATTTATAAAGAATGTTGTTTATTAGCAAGTAGTTAGATACCTCCGCAGTGTTTTCATCATTTGCCAGAGCTGTCTTGATCCTTGCGATCCATGTGCACTTATACTGTTCCTTGCGTATGGCGTCTAGCTGAATATTATCCTTTGTCACTGAAGTAATAGCGTTTGCAACTAATGGTAGGTGTCGGATAGCGCGTCGCATACTGTGTTCTTCTTCCCCGGGCGGTAAATAATGTCGATATCGAATTCTTGCAATACAATCTGGTATTTCGCCAATCTTCCGGTAAGGTCCTTACTATGGAGTAGTGCTTTGAGAGGTGCATGGTCGGTAATGACCGTACATTTGGCTCCATCTATGTACGGGCGAAACTTTTGAACTGCGTAAACCAGGCCTAATGCCTCAAGCTCTATTGCCGGATATCTTGCTTCCTGTTTGTTTAGAGTGCGGCTCGCGTAAGCGATGACACGCTCTAGTCCATCCTGTTCTTGCTTGAGAATACCGGCGACTCCTTTTGCTGAACTGTCTGATTCGATAATAAAAGGTCTGCCTAACCGTGGTGCTGCGAGAACAGGTGCCTTTGTTAATGCTTTTTTCAAACGATCCATAGCTTCTTTGCACTGAGGTGTCCAATCAAAAAGTACATTCTTCTTTGTTAATGCAGTGAGCGGGGAAGAAGCGATGGTAGCAAAGTTGTGTATGAATCTCCGGAAAAATGAGCACAATCCTAGAAACGACTTGATTTTCGTTGCATTTGTTGGTTGTGGGTATTGGTCAACAGCTCTCGTTTTCTCAGGACTGGGTCTTATACCTTCTTTACTCAAAATGAATCCTAGGAACTTGATTTCTTCCTTTGCGAACTCACATTTAGATGCCTTCAGCTTCATTCCTAGGATTTCGATCTTTCCTAGGACTTCATCAATATCTTCCAAATGTTCTTCGGGACTGGCTGAAGTGATGATAAGATCGTCAATATATATGAAAACTTTTGCTCTTAAGCACTTTTTGAAATCATCCATTATCCTTTGAAAAGTAGCCGGAGCTCCCTTCAATACCATAGGCATCCGAATATACTTAAAGCAAGAAATATGCGAATGCTGTTCTTTCGCAGTGCTCCTCTTCCAGCGGAATCTGGTGAAATCCTTGCTGAAAATCAAGGGATGAGTAGAGACACTGGTTAGCGCAGAGATCGATGATATCTTGGATATTTGAGAGAATTGATTGTTGTGATTTTGTGATAGCGTTGAGTCCGCGAAAGTCAATTGTAAAACGCCAAGCATTCGCTTCGCGTTTTTTCACCAACACAATAGGGGCACAAAATGGGGATTTTGATTCTCTAATAATTCCATCCTTCAGCATTTGAGTTATTTGTTTCTCAATCTCCTCTCGCTTCTCTAGCGGCACCTTGTAGATCTTCCTCGCTGGTATCGTCGCATTCTCAATAAGGTCTATACGATGTCGTATATTCCCTCTATAGTGCCCAAGATGTCCATCTTGTCCCACGAAAGCACTGGCGTGATGTCTAATGATATTTCGTAGCTGGTTCTTTTGGTTCTCCGTTAAACTGAATTGTGATAAATCGATTTCCTTAGCGATATCGTACTCTTGAGACGATAAGACTGGAAATCTAGGCAGACGAGCTTCCTAATCTGCCTCTGGTGGAGCCCGAAAGTCGTTATCAACATGTGCATCCGTTGGGGAGTCTTTGATATATGTGATTGAAGGGTAAGGAAAATCCTCGGGCGGGCTAGATTGTGGAACTTGTAATTGTTGTACCCATACTTCCGATGCGCATGCAGGATGTGCCACTGCTATCTTGAGCTTCCCAGGAAGTGTAACATGAGACATGGATGGATTGAGAACGTTGGATGTAACAGGTTCCATCAATATTGGGAGTAACCAGGGCTCGACCGATGACGAAGATGTCGTTCATTGGCCTGCAGTTATCTTCAATGAGAAAATCTCTGCACCTCGGCCAAGTAAGTCCTTCGATGCGCGCTTCTACATGTTGGTGGTGCGTTCGGGCAGCGATTCTTCATTGGTGAGTCGTACCTCGTATGATGGTATTATTTCTAACGTAATGTAATAATCGAGAATATCTACCGTTTCCGGTCCTATTCGTACCGTTTTATGATAGAGATCGAACGAGACTAGGAGTCCGTCTTTGTTTAACGCTCGAATGAAATCGGACCCTAGGAGGAGTGGGACTGGGCAATCTTTCTCTGCCGCTACGTAGAAACAATGGTAGATCACGTGAGTCCCTATTTGTACTCGGAGACGAATCAAACCCACAAGTTGTATCATTGTCATTCGCAGCCGTTGCCATTTTCGGTACTTCTTCAAGTAGTCCTCTGTCTCGAAGTAACGAAAAGATTGACATTCTCATATACGATATGGTTGCCCGCTGTCAACTAGCGCTGTCACATTGTTGTCTCCAATCCTAACCTCTAGGTAAGGTAAATGTTGCGTTGTTTCTATTCCAACCGCGTAGATTCGTGGCACATAAAGTGGTTCTTCTTCAGCTACGTTTTGTGGCATATCGACCATCAGCATATTTACCGCACATGCCTGTCTTCGGTTTCTCCCTTTGGGGGTAAAATTCCTGGCAATATCAAACATTGCTGATGCGGCCGTTGATGTTGCACGCCTGATGAAGAAGACCTTCACATAGATTACGCAGGCGGCAACACAGAGCAAGATGATAACGAGGGGTACTGCAACCCAAAGTACAGTGTACAGAATTGACCTTTGATGTCTTCCACACCAGCTGAAAGCTTTTTAGTCGTTGATTCGTAGAGTGACGATAAAGAATGGCCTAAGGAAGCACTGGTATTCCGTATCCGTAAAAATGCCTCATCTATGATCCCCCTTTTTTGAAGCCGCAGAGCCATCTCCGCTTGTTCTTGTCTTATCGCTTCCATATATGGGATAATTGAAGGCGCATAGCTGTCGAGTAGTCGATAAAAGGTTGGTGGGGCTATAAAAAGGAAGGGTCTCTTATCACCGTTAATGACGGTGTTTGGTAGTATGAGTTTCTGCGTCACGTTAAAGCGTTTTGGTAGCGGATAAGGGCATGCGATGGTGCTCGACGTCCGTATTAAGTCACGCGTTCCAGGTACGTAAAAGCATAGGTTATTATCAATTATAACTGGTGTCAGCGTGTAACATGTTCCATCAACCGTATGTTGTCGTAAACGACTGTAGGCGTTACTTGACGACATTTTGTGATCAGGACCCGTAGTAACCCTACCTGCCGGCAGGTCTTGCCCTCAACTCGCCGCGATCTCGCCCTCAGGTCATGAAAATTGTCAGCGCCCTCTCTAGCTTCCCCAGAGCAATCAGTTTGGCGCTCTCCAGGTCTGACGGTCCAGCTTAGAGGTGGGCACCAGATGGAGATCGAAAAAAATTCGAAAAATCCCGACAGCTTCAAATTTTGGACCCAAAAGATTGACCTGCCGGACTTCGTGAGGTATTTTGTCGAGATTTCTGCCGCGATCTCGCCCTCAACCTGCCGGCATCTCGCCCTCATGTCAGCAAAGAAAGGAAAATAGCGTGCATATTGAGGAGTGCAACCTGCCGGCATCTCATCGTGCCCCTACCACGTCGAGATGGCCCCATTTAAATCTACACAGTCGGCTGCGCGGGCGGTCGCGTCGCGCACCTACTTTGTGTGCTTGGGTCACGCTTGTTCAGGTCGCGCTTAGGAAAGAACATCTCACTGTCATTCAGGATAGAAGTCATTCAGGAGTGAATGCTTTTCATTCCGAGTTTGATTTCCCTTACTGCACTTGCACCTTCTTTATATTCACCTTTTAACCTCTCGATTACTTGAACCTGTGCAGGATCTTGGGTTCAGGGTGTGACGCCTCAATTTGACTAGGCATGCACATGACAACTCAAGTGCGGAGAAGTGTCGAATCGGATCCGAAGACTGGATTAGCGCGATGTCTAAGAGGATCAAAGCATTTGAAACTTTAGTATCAAGAAGTTTTCTGCTGTTTCCATATGAGCGCATATTCACTAAAAGTTTTCAGTTGCATTCACCTAGCCAACTAATCTGTTAGGATCTGAGTTTGTTTCCATTTGCTTTTTGCTTGGAAATGTTTGCTATGCTATCGTCCATTCTGGGACTTGGATGACGACTATGCTTTGCACACGTCTAACTAAAGAGTTAGTACATGTGCTTCATCTCCCTTTGAATCACTGGGCGTGGCAGGAGTTCCCAAAGCCTAGCCGCTTTTCCTCGCAGAGGCACTTTGTACCTCCAGTGGCCGTGTTCATCAACGAACCCAATGGGTTCCGGAATCCATTGGGTTGGTGCTTTTGATAAATATCGATTCTACTCCAGGGTATCGAAATTCAAATCGATATTCATCAAAAGGCTAACCCAGTGGGCCGGAACCCACTGGGTTCGTTGATAAGTACGGCCACAGAAATCCCTTGAAGGGGGTAGAGGACATTAGGTCGCCGAATTTGGAAGAGTCCCGCGAGGATTCCCTGCAGGAACGCATGTCCGCGTATGTACAAGGGTACGCATTTGTCGCAAATGACCGCGGGGACCGCCCTCTTTCGGCGACCTAATGTCCTCCACTCCCTTGAAGGACATCACACTTACTCGGGGACATAGGGCGGCTCCGCCCATCACTCTTACCCCTGCACGTCCTCCGAATCACTTTATACAGTTCCAAGTATACTTGGAACTCGAAAGACATAGTTCATCAGCTGTCAGAAATATGCGACCGTATTCCTGACTATTTTATTCACAGAGAAGATGATCATACATTCTGAGACTAAAAGACTCGAGCACGCTTTGCACACAATGTCTAAACAAGCTCGACTGTGTGATTATACTTGTGATCTAACTATCTGTTTACTACTCTGAACTAGGGAAGAACAAGTACCTAACTATACAAGTAACAAGTACCAAGTACAAAAGCTTGTTGAGACAATGTGCAAAGCGTACTCGAGTTTCCTTTTCAGAATAGATTATACTTATATCTTCGACACAAAACCTTCGTGACCTTCGTGATAACTTCAGGAATGTGCACGTTGTACCAGAGTCAAACGCAAAACACGATGACCCCATCAAAATTAGCGTCCCAGCAACCTAAGCAGCGCTAACATGACCAGAGGAGCTTCCTTAAAATGGAGCAAAAAAGACAAAACTAATCAACCCTTTCTCCTATGGTTTTTGACGTGAAAAAAGTTCGTCTGGGTAGCGTAGATCTCAAAAGCAAATTGGGCATGCCAAACATCCATTCTTGACTCTTGAAACATGCTATCTGATCTCGTTGGCATAGCCTAAACTTAGATGAGCAAATAACTTAACAAAGAAAACAAGAACAAAATCACATAGAAGTCGGCCGAGAGCTCGGTCCACCATCACTCCATTTTGCTTGCAGATGTATGAACTCTTCACACTCTTCTTCAAGTCGGTGACAGTGTCAAATATAAGAATGCAGCACTATTATTCTCACCGCTAGAGTGAACTTCTCGAAGAAAGCATGAAGTGGTTTTCTGGCATGAGTGTCATCATGATGTGACCCACCAAGCGTGACCCGGTGACAAAAGCTGCGCGCGCGACGCGACCGCCCGCGCAGCCGACTGTGTAGATTTAAATGGGGCCCGTCGAGATGCCGGCAGGTTCATGACATTCATCTCGTTATCTGGCTGATTTTTGATCGATTTCTTTATTTTCTATGTTTCTCTTTTGCTACTGAGGCATACTTGTCACCCAAAACAGTCACTAATGTTCAAAAATCGCTGGCATGATGAGTTTTTCTAATTTGTTGTAAGATACAACGAGTTTCAAGTTCATCTGAGCTTTTGCTGATTTTAAAATTCACTGTCTTTGTATGTCTATTTTATGTTTGTTACATTTCTTAAGTGAACAGCCACACGGTTGTCGGTAAGTATTCCTCATTGCCTGAATATGCTTTTCCTTGATCTTATCTTTGAGAATTCCGATAGCATAACTATCGCGTGCTTGACCAATTTCGATTTTTCGATTGTTTTTCTCGTTCAGCTTTGTTTCTACACTTCCCGTTATGCTGACTATGCATACCTGCCAAGGAGTTTTCAACCAGCCGAAAGTGCAGATCGTTATGGCTCTCGGTTGGAGCATTCGCAGCGCTTTTTGCGTCGTTGAGATCTCCATGTATCTGACACATCTTCTCTATAGAGGTTTGTTTAATTATCTTTTTTGGTTCTTTTATGATTCTTTTTCATTTTATCTTTTTGCTTTTGTCAGATTCAGCGTTTCGTTGCTATTGTTCTTCACTTGCCTAAACCCTAACCAAATGCTATTTTTATCGAACAAGTATAAGGTTTTAGGCCCTGGCCAGACTTCGCTCAAAGGCGCCTGAAAGCTCTCAAAAGCGCCCAAAAGCGCTCAAAAGCGCCCACATTTCTCTGGTGTCTCTTCACTTTTTCGTGTGAGGAGAGAAGGGAGAGAGGGAGGAGAGTTAGAGATTGGGCACTTTTGGGCGCTTTTGAGCGCTTTTTAGCGAAGTCTGGCCAGAGCCTTAGGCGTTCCTTTCCTCCTGTCTTTGCGGCTAAAAGTAACACCTCATCGTTCCAACTATACGCAGAGTGGTTCATTTCCATTCAGAGTGCGCGTCGTTGTTCATTTTCTCATCTGCATAAAAATTTCTCAAGTTCATCATGCATGTTTCGATTACTCTCTTATTGGCTCAGGTTCCTCTATACATTCCATTCATGGGAGATTCTACTCTAATCACACCACCATATTTTTCCAACCATACCAACGATTGGAAAAATGAGTCTGGTTGATGATTTGATGAAAATAATTCGGCAGTTATCATCATTCATCATCTCTAGATTGGTGCAACCTACAGCATCTGTGCTTTTTTCTTGTTCCATCGGCCGTGTTCAGGCGGGTTGGTAGGGTTTTCCGGTACCGTCCGAACGATCCATGAGTGTCACAAATCCACCGGCTCGGACCTTCGCGCCTGCCTTGTACTCGAACGCGACGTAAGGCCTTAGCCAGACTTCGCTCAAAAGCGCTCAAAAGCGCTCAAAAGCGCCTAAAAGCGCCCAAATTTCTCTGGTGTCCGTGTCTCTTCACTTTCTCATGTGAGGAGAGATGAGAGAGAGAGTGAGGAGAGGTTAGGGAAGTTTGGGCGCTTTTGGCCGCTTTTGAGCGAAGTCTGGCCAGGGCCTAACAATAAGACCTTATAGGCGGGCGAAGTTGCGAGCCGCTAAAGCTGTGACCTAATATCGAGATAGTCGTTTTCTTAGATCGGCTAGTTCGCTGACAACTGTAGCTAGGGTTGCCGGCGCTGCCGCGGCTGCCGGTGTATCATCTCCTATCGCACTGCATTATACGCTCTATAAGCGGCAACTTCAGAAACCTCGGCAACACCGAAACTCCGGTAACACTTGTCGTCAACAGTTGTCGGCAATCTATGGCGGCTGTCTAAGCACGTTCCATCCAGCTCGCCCAAATGGTCTGCTGGTACCACCCTACGGAACCGCTAGCTAATTCAGAGACTCTATCTCACCCTTGTATGCAGCTTAAGTGGAGATGTGATCAAGGTATGCTGGTAATACACCATTCCTTTTTAAATGGACAAATTCGGTATGTTTAGAACACGACTGCGTGATTGTTCTGTAGGGAATAGTGGCTCTTAATCCTGCGAGTCACAAAGCACTGTCAGCTTTATAGGCAAGTATATCTGGATTTTCTGAGATTGATAAGCATGGTAAACTTTTTAGATTGGCTTAATTGCTAGTGGCTTCAGTAGTTTTTTTCATTCATTCGTTACCCCCTCTCTTTGACGGAAATTTCATCTCAGTACATTACTTGGTTTTGAAGTTCTAGGTATTTCAGATTTGTCGTCAATCATTTCATTGTTGGCTGCCATTTTTGATCCTAGCAGAAATTATTGGCTTACTATTGCTATGCCAGTCTTGCTTTCCATAATAAAGCACTTTGAGAGGTAAAAATCATTCTTCTTTCTCACTACTTCTTTGAACTTCTACTACTTTTAGTATTTTTACTGCTACTTTTTGGAGCACATATAAGTTTAGCCATTTTACTTTAGGTCAGTTCCGTCGATACCGCTCAAAGCAGCCATTCACATGCAGCTGTCCACTCTTTTTCGGAATAGCATACTGCCTCCACCTCTAGACAGCTTCTTTTACCTAGCTCCATGATGTTTTATGATGGATATACGCTGTTGAACTAATCTTATGTGGAGTTAACGAAAGAGCCAACTACCACGCCGGAGCTGAGAAATCTGTACCTTTCAGGTTGTACCAAGCTTGAAAGGTAAGCTGATAAATTGCTTTCTAACCATTTCTCTCTTTTTTTTTTGGAATTTTTTTGAAAGAATGGTAGTATTCATCGTGTCAAGTTCTGTTTATCTGATTGCTTGAAGGCACCGTCCACCCAAAATTCCGGTTTTTGCCGTTCCAGGGCCTTCTCATACCTCTGATTTCGAATATGAAGTCAGAAATGCGAAAACCATGAAAACCCCCGTTTTTAAACCCCGTAGAGCGATTTCCTCGGAAGGGTGATTGGATGGACGAGACGAACGTCACGCTCAAAGGGGAGGAGCCAACGTGGCGAATCTGTCATCCGAGCCATTTTCGAAGCAATCTTCTCGCTTCGGAAACAACTTTTGCCAGCGCGAGTTGGATAAGTATATACTCGGGGGCCCTACTACCGTTAGGCATCAAAATTTCATCGACCCCGTTTTGGGTGAACGGTGCCTTTGGATCAGCGAATGGACCCCTGTCATATTTTGGTAGTATTAGGTAGTAGACCCCCCCCCACCCCGAATACACCGTAGCCCTAACCCCACTCTTCAATTCATGCGCTAACTAAAAAGCGCGAAATCCCGAATCTGCTCAAAACTTTGCCTAGAGGGGTTTCCAGGCACGCTAATTACGAAAATCATGCTCTTTTTGCGTTTTGGAACTTCTTCGCAGAATTGCGGTAGTGCACGGTAGGTGGCTAAAGTCATATAGCAGCTCGAATCATTGTGTTCCGTTCGGGGGCGGGGGGGGGGGACAAAAAATTTTTTCTGATGAAGGTGCGTGGCGAAGCCTTTTCGCGGATTTTTGGAGCCTAAATTTGGCTGAGAAACGAAAAAGTTGCTTTTTCACGCTCTCTAGTTCATCATAACTCTAACAATAAGTCAGTGCAGCAGCGAATGAGCATGATATTTGCAACCATTCAGGCAAAGTTTTGAGCAAATTCCGGATTTTTAGCTAGCTACTGCATATCCACCGTAATCCGAGAACATGAGGCTACCGTACGAAATGGTTTGATCTTCAGTGCGAAATGAACCCCTAAAAAAAGTTTGTGGGAAAATAGTGATTTTGACCCCCTACCGTAATCCTACCGTAACTTCGCCAGATGGCAATACCCTGTTGAGCGTGATAATCGTGATCAGGTGCAAAAAACTCCTCTGGACGAAATTTCAGTGGAATTCTCGACTCTCATTCTTTGGGTCAAAACTAATGTGGAATAGCGCTCTTTTTTTCATGTGTAGTTGTTAAACCTCGTACTTTGCCGTTCATCAACTCCATGTAGAAGAAAACTGCGTTCATCCAACCAATATCCTGCAGACCAATATCTTTGTATCTTTATGCGAGACAATCTGTTCGTGAAATCCGGAAGCAAGACAAGTTTTTACAAACTTGTCTTGCTTCCGGTAATAATTGTAAAAGTCAAGAAAAATGGCGCCACCAGACTTGCTATTACCACAGTATAGCTGAATGGCAGGTTTGCAGAGACATGGGTAATTGCTTGACTGTATAGGTACAACAACTTTCTTCTTATATAACTGAATTTTGCAAGGAATAAAGTTTGCTTGCTTTTTAAAGTGACTATTAAGTTCACTTTCCCAACCGTAATTTCATTCATCAGGTGCAGCAAAACGCCGCCTTTATATTCTAGAAAGAAAACGAATTTTCAACTAGCGCTGCTGGAAAGTCGTGACATTGAGTGTGACGATTTCTAAAAACTCTCACTTCTCGCCGATTGAAGAGCTTGCGTGCGGCTTTAACACATATGGCAGAGTTCTGGCACATGTTTAGCCTGCGCAGAAACTATGCCGGCAATTGAGAGGTTGTGTAGCAGGTGTAATCCCAGCTACAACTCGGAATCAGGCCAGTCTAATTATGGAGTGCATAAATATACAAATTGCTCGTCTCTAATTCGTCAGTCACTTATTTAATTTCTTAAACGAGCTTCCACAGTCTGCATTCAGCAAATTTTCTGATCATCGCACTCATCGCGAATTCATCGATGTCAACCTTATAATTCAGAACAGCAAAGTTCGCTCCAAATCTTGTTACCGGACCTGTAATCGCTTTTTTCAGAGGATGTGCTCTCTCGGAATACGATTACGTAGCATCTAGCAACATGTATCGCCTTCGATATTTGGAAATCTCATTGCCGCAATCTACTACGGTGGCTTCAACCATGATATTGCTGCCACGGCATATCTCGCTGCTTGTTATACCCTCCCGTTGATACAGTAATTATCTGATGTTTTTGTTTCAGTATAGAAATTAGATTTCCTGTTTTTTTTGTCCTATGCCGTGTTATCGTTACCCCATCTTCTTTTTCCGTTTGTAGGAGTGCTCTAATTCAGTCCCACTTGCATTGCGCTCCTGTACTGCAGCGTTACTTGTCACTTCCTCCTGTGGAGTTATAAAAGTTTCCTAGCCCAGTATTCGATAGGTGCGAACATGCATGTTAATGCAAGCTTGCCCGGGTGCTTGCTTTTGCTATGCTATCATAGTTTGTGGTGGAATAATGGGATGTGCTTTTTTTCTCTGGTAGAATTCTTGTTCTCTCAATGAAGTATTGCTGGAAAAAACAGCGCTGCAACGACTGAGGATGTATATGGCATTGAGTTCACAGACATCAGTTCGTCCACATCGAGTTTCATTCATAATCACTATCCCACTCTCAAAGCTCTAGTTTAATGTTCGTTGCAGCAAATGTCTGGAAGACTTTTAATGCAATGTCTGTGGCTTACATAGGCATTGTCGCTGATAGTCGCCTTCGGTGTTCCAGCAGTAAGTGGTAACCTTGTACATTTTTTGTCGAGTCGTTACTGCATGACTAGTGAGTTTGGCGACGGGCAGCTGACTTGTAGCGAGAGCTCGACTCTTATAACACGATTTGTGCTGGTAGTAACGTTATAAGCTCGCCTACAGTCGAGTAGATTTGGCGGTAATTATAGTGTGCTTGCACAGAAGGTGAAATGCGGTGAAATTTGCTCGTGAACAAGTAGCCACGTCGGTACCGCGGGTATCTTGCGCGCGCAATTGGCCGGCGTCACAGTCGAAACTATTTCTTCACGCGCCAATTTTACCGCATTTCACCTTCTGTGCAAGCACACTATATTTACCGCTAAATCTACTCGACTGTATGTCTCCCAATGTCGGCCATCTGCGGTCGACAACGCTCCCTTCTAGGACAAGACCAAGACATGAAAAATTGTCGATGAGGGTCATGTTAGTGCAAAGGAAGAGAAGACACCATCGCAGCAGTAGTTCCATTTTCCATATAGGACATCGTTTTTTTTTGGAAGCACACAATACTATTGGGTTGTAACAGAATTAATGCGGGTTTTGAATTCCAACCGCAATAAGTCATATATTTTTCATTCCTGAATAGCCTTCAAGGTATCATATGATAGAGCAAAGCAAGCTCTACAAGATGGCTATCTTGCTTTAGCAACAGCTCTGATCCACCACGAGTTTCGAGCCAAAGACTAAAAAGATGCAACTGTCCGAAAATTGAGAAAAATCGTAACTCAGTTCATAAAAAACCTACAAAAATTCTAACTTGCTCACGTAAACACTATTCACATAAGACATCTGTACACGCCTTTGCCGTATGTTTTTTCTCTGTTAGAAATCAAGAAAACGGAAATTTTCGTGCGTTTGCCAAGTGATGCTGTGCCGTTCCCACATAAGTAATTGTATACTACAAACCTGTAGAAGTATAAACGTGAATTCCCAGCTCTTTACAAGCTTTAGTTCTCGAAAAATATCGAATACAGTTTTTGCTAGTCATGTGGTCCAAGCTAAAATACAAATTTCTCGAGAACTAAAGCTTGTAGAGAGCTGGAAATTCACGTTTATACTTCTACAAGTTTGTAGTATACAATTACTTATGTGGAAACGGCACAGCATCACTTTGGCAAACGCACGAAAATTTCCGTTTCTTGATTTCTAACAGAGAAAAAATACGGCAAAGGCGTATATAGATATTTCATGTGAATATTGTTTACGTGAGCAAGTTAGAATTTTCGTAGGTTTTTTATGAACTGAGTTACGATTTTTCTCAATTTTTCGGACAGTTGCATCTTTTTAGTCTTTGGCTCGAATCTCGTGGTGGATCAGAGCTGTTGCTAAAGCAAGATAGCCGTCTTGTAGAGCTTGCTTTGCTCTATCATATGATACCTTGAAGGCTATTCAGGAATGAAAAATATATGACTTATTGCGGTTGGAATTCAAAACCCGCATTAATTCTGTTACAACCTAATATTAAAACTGTCTGACTGATGTTCTCAAAGCTATCTCAAAACTGTTCTGTTGAGGAGGAGCTTCTGGTCGCAAAGTTTTTGTAATCTAACCTCTACCTCAAATGGCTTAAATCGAAGATTACAGGTATACACGTTTCTTCCTGTATGATAGCCTTATCTGCCAGTCTTTGATAGCCCAACTCTACAGGCATAGTGGAATGAACATGTTAGCAAAGGTTGTGAACTGGTTGATTATGATTCCTAGACAGTGTGAAGATGTACACGTGTAGTTCAATAGGTTAACGTGCTGACTCTCGTTGATTAGAGGAGAGTTCTATCACAGCAGGTGCAATGGTTTTGCGGTCGACCTTCCATTGCACGTGATTACCTGTAAAATCGAAAAGCTATAGAAACTCGCGAACCTCACGCCCAAAACATGAGCTTGTCATGAGGTTCGCGAGGTCGCCGTCATGTCTTATGCCATCATGTCGGGTGGATTACTACTGACCCAGGAGATGGTCAGCAGTCCGGGCGGCCGTAATGTCAGTTTTTCCCAATAAGATCCTAGCAGCCCATGTGGGATCCACAGCGCTCAGGGCACGTATCCGCTGTGCTCCTAGGAACTGCCTAGCGCAGATGCTATTGAACTGACGTCGCGCCGCAAAATTTCGTGAAGATATGCTTTCCGTATTAGGTGATTGCATAGACGTCGGAAGCGTTGCGTGGGCATTAGTGAAGGTTACAGCTTCTGGTGTTGCTGAAACGTCTTCTATCTTCTTCGCCGTTGTTGGTATAATCATTGTCGTAGTAGGTATAATTGATGATAATACCGAATCCATCACTGACACAGTCGATAATACTGAATCTACAACTGTATAGTCCAATCCATAGAAACAAATCTCGTTGTTCTTGTCAGGATTTCTTGCGGATGAGGGGTTGAAGTTGAGGTCTTGGATCGTAATATCATCTATAGAGTAGGCAAAGGTGTATGATAATACACTTCCGTTACTGTGGGCGAAGTGATAAAAGAAATAGTAGTTGATGGTGTTGTTGAAGATACAGAGATAGGCTGATATTTCTTCGGTGTTATCGTACTAAATGATTGAGGCGATTTTGTCGTTGTGACAATTCCAATGGTTATATTAGGAAAAGTATCTTTTGTAAAAGGTGTGATGGTGGAACTGCTAGACTTTTTGAAAGCGGTTGTTGGTGGCTTTCTTGTTGTCCTGCTTGAGGTCGTGGTTGTGAATCGTGTAATTATGAGCTGGATCGCAGTTGCGGATGTCATCATAGTTGTAGATGTAGAAGCTGTGGTTGTAGGAGTCGTTGTATGGGCTCTAGTTGTGGGAATCGTTGTGGTTCTGGACGGGGTTGTAGTTATAGGGGTTGTAGTTGTAGAAGTCGTTGTAGTTTTGGGCAGAGCTACAGTTGTGGGTCTTGTTGTGGTTGTGAGCGGGGTTTTAGTTGTAGACTTCGTTGTGGTTGTGGGTAGGGTTGTAGTTGTAGGTTTGGTCGTGGTTGTGGGCGGGGTTGTGGTTGTGGGCGGAATTGTTGTTGTAGGCTTAGTTGTGGTTGTGGGAGGGGTTGTGGTTATGGACTTCGTTGTGGTTGTGGGCGGTCTTGTAGTTGTAGGTTTGGTCGTGGTTATAGACAGGGTTGTAGTTGTGGACGAGGTTGTGGTTGTGAGCAGGGTTGTAGTTGTAGTTGTGGACGGAGTTGTAATTCTAATGGAGCTATCGAAGTAAGAGAGTCTTGATTTCTAGTCTGCATCCAGTGATCCTGGTAGATTGATGGCAAATTTCCCAAATTCCTTTTCCAAGTAATCATCGAAAATCATGGAAATTCCGGATTCTAAATCTCTACGAATGTTGTTTACTGCATAGTTCGGTGATTCTTTCTTCGCGATCTCTGCAAATAGATGTAGTTGTTTTATGCGGTATTCGCCGTACCGTATTGTACGTAACACAAGATGGCGTGGATCGTCGAACTTGTAAAGTCGCGCCGCTCTGTTGAGATCGCTGTTGGTGATATTCCAGCGTTCCATTTCGGCGAGAATCTTCCACCATGTTATAGGACGTGTATTGAAAACAGGGATTCGCCTAAGTTGCCTGATTCTGAATAGTCGTCTTATCAAGAGTATGGGTTCCATAGGTACGATTTCAAATGAAAAGGAGTTGGCTTGTCTATCCTTGAGGTACCGTGTAGCCCGTTTTATTCTTCGTTGATAGACAGCGCGTGACACATAGTCCTGAATTGTAATGTTTTGAGGGATATCGGGAAAGGTAACAGCGTGATTTGATGTTGTGAGATAACTGATACCCAGTTGACAGTACTCTGTGAGTCGTTCATGTAGCAAACTATCCTCAGAGAACTGAAATACGAGGTCCGGATGAGGCAGGACTATATACTTTGAAGTAATAAAGGCTTCGAAAACTCCAACGTGTTCGAATCTACATGATGGGGTAACTTCCATTGGTTCCCAAACGATCGGTATACTCCTGGGTAAGGCAAAATCCTTGAGTGTAAATACCATCTTGAATATCTCCCAAGGAACTGATAATATAGTGTCCGTCATAGGTGACGATTTGTCCTTCCTCAAGTGTGTACACACTGCGAAGATAGTTCCTTGTTCCCCACAACGGTATTATTATGTCGTCGTCCTCGATTTCCTTCGTACTTCGCAATCCCTCAGATTGCAAGACAAGCTCATAATCGTGAATCTTTCCTGTTTTCCTTGCCATTGCACATAGCTCTTGTGGGATCGATACACGTCGTCGTCGCAGTATGGTCGTCGTTGTACGAATACGGAGGAAACTGCTAATGGATACTTCAATGGCGTATCTGTAACACTTCGTTGCGTTATACCAAAGGGGATTGGAATTTTCCATGAATAGTCGTACTGTAGTTCGTAGCATGGAAACGTTTGCCGGAGTTGTACATTCGATTGTCTCTGGAAGTGAAAAAAATATTTGAGTACGGGTTTATACCGCATATCTGATACTCCGCCATTATGCCACTGCACATATTCAATGTCATTATGCATAGCAAATGCGCTCCTGGGGTATAGGCCTTCATGCTTCTTGCGAAACTACTTGACTGTTGTTGAAATATTGAGTCGTCAAGTGATGATGGGTTCCGTGGGCAATGCGGGCACGTCCCACAATTACAGTTCTTGTCCTTTGCCCTAACGAGTTCGCTCGACCATTAAATGCCGTGCGATTAGTGAAAGTCAGAGGGCGTTGGCGTAAAAAGAATGGAGGTCGTCTGAAATAATAACCATGCTGGTTGAAAAAAGTCTTGGAGGTGCTCGCATCATCCTCTGTCTTTGTTTGTTCCTATACTGATTGGTAGTTGGTTTTCCTTGCGGTGCTATTTTCATCTGGTTTAACTGTTGTTCCAGTCGGTTGATCTTTTCATCTGTAAGAAGTGCGTTAACAGCCGGTAGGGCGTCTCTATCTTCTCTTCTTTCCTGCTCCAGGATGCGATGCTCTTTCTCTGCGCTGGATACTATATCTTCAAATTCATCAGTATTTGGTCTTCTGATCGCCTTCCTAATTTCAGGGTTAAGGCCTTTGATGAAAAAATCAATGGCCATTTGTTTGACAATTGGTTCTCCCTGACCTTGAAAGGCGATTTTGGTTTTGCTGTAGATTTTTTTGGCGAACTCTCCTACTGTGTCCTTCCCCTGCGTCATGTTGTGTAATTCATTTCGAATGTTGCTAAGCAGTGACGCATTCTTCATCCGCTTGGCCAATTCGGTTACCAGTTCTTTCCATGGCAGTGTGTCATGGTTCGGAATCTATTGATATTTAAGTTTTGCTCCTCCCGTCAGATAAACTGGCAAAAGCCTTTTCGCGATCACGTTAGGAATAGCAAATTGGTGCGTCAAATCCTTACTCGTCCAGGAATTCCTCGAAAGTTTTGTCTTCCGAGCCGGAGAACTTATCCAATCTATTGCCCAACATCTTGAAGGCTTTATAAAGTTGCTCTTGAAGCTTTTCATCAGTAAGGGTCGGTGTCTGCTCATTGGAAAGGGTTGGTGTCTACTGATTAAAATTTTTCTCCCCCGGCATATTTTTGCGTCGCTTCAACTCGATAATTGCCTCTCTTTGTTGCTCTCTGCGCTGACGCCGCAATAGTCGTTCTGTCGCTGGTGATGCCGTATTGATCACAAGTTCTGAAAATACATGATCAAAAATGCACAATAATAGAATTGATAACACCGTTGCGTTACGTGAGTGATAGTGAGGAGGTAACCGAGCTTGGCTGGAAAGTTTCTAAGTTGATTACTTTGCTCTTGGATTGAAATAACAGGATTTTATTTTACCAAGCTGAAGCTAAAAAGAACTATTCACCAATCTTTTTTTGTTGAACAGACAAGCGCTGCTCCAGGCATTTTCTCTCTACTATCGTCATGCTCATTATCCGAAAAAGAAATTTATCCAAAGTTCTATAAGAACAGGAGAGAGGAGAGGGGTTTTTTTAAAGCCGATCTCTTACTGAGACTGAGACTAACATAAAAGTACACTAGTAGTTTCCGTGTTTATATAGTGCATAACTTCAAAGTATGATATGTGGATATAGAAAATCAGAATAGTTTTGATGGGTGCGGCTTCCAGATTCCGCGGTCTCGCTCTTCGTCCTCGTCCCACGACCGATTCTTCTGCGCGTTGCGAGGTTGCTGTTCCTCGTCGTCCCATGAGTGGTGCTTTTGGGTGTCATGGTCCTGCTGCTCCTCCTCGTCCCATTTAAGAAGTTTTTGATCTGGTTGCAGAGCTTGGCGTGGCAGCCTAGCAAAGACCAACCAGATCTGCTCCGGGTGGAACGCCAAGAGGGCGGCCGGACAAGGAGACCAGAAGTCAAAAACTGGTGCCCTACGTGCCTGTAATTTGTAGTTGTATCTATACAGGAGATGATTATACAGGGTATGGCATTCTTCCCTAGGGCATCGGCTGCACGGGAACCTGAGTTCCCTGGCATTTTTGCCATGCAGCCTCCATCTGTTGTGGTTGGGGATGTTCTGGCCACAGCTGCCATTAAATCTGGACGTCGCCAGCGAAAAGAGTCTTTGGCACCATTTCGTGATGTCTTCCGGCCAGAGCTGCGCGAGTGACATTCCAGTTAGTTCCTCCAGGAGAGTCTTGAGTCAATAGTACTGCACGTACGGTCTGATGCATGTCTCTAAGAAATACCGCCATAAGACGCTGTTGGTGCTTCTTCCATTCTTGCGTCGGTTCGTCGGTCATGATCGGCGTTTCATCGCGAATAGAAATTAAAATGAATGCAAGCAATTCAATTCCGTTCATATCTGAAATTCTAAAGTTGATTTGAATAGGAGGTGAGTTCAGAGCCGGAACCTCCATGTAAGGGACCGGCTACTTTTGAATGTTGACCACTCTCCCCCAACAATATTTATTTTGGTAAATTTAATAAACAATTGGAGCCAGAGCAATACAGCGGGTGATGGGAATCTGCCATCTAGATAGAGAGGGGATGAGTGGAAATAGGAAGGAAGAAAATAATAAAGATTAGATTAACACCATGTGATTCCGATGTCTCACAAACATAAACTCACATATTTATACTATTCCTTAATGGAGTTTCTAGCAATTATCGATGTTTTAAATTGGTGTTTTACTTGATAATAAGGTGAGAATTATGGAAAATTCATATCAGAACACTTTCACAATTCCATCTCGACCGGTTCCATCATGCTGCTGATTGCTTCAAACTTGTTACTTCCTAATTTTCATTTTTCACATCATTTCGTGTCTCGCTGAGTGATCCTGTCCTAAAAGCTATTGCAGTTTCAATTGCAGTTGCTGCTCTGCAAATATGAGCATGTTGTATATGAGAGCTTCAAAGAATAAACATCTTACATAAATATCTCTTTACACCTTAAATAAAGCAACCACGTGTGACATATTAGTTATCTGGAAGTAATTACCAAATAAGGTTCTTCATTAATCATTGCTGCACCATTAAAGTGCTAGAAAAAATATTACGACATCTTCTATGATGTTTTGCCACACGGGTTTGTTACAAGCTTTATGACTGTGCAGCTTTACTATACAATCACAGCTGAACCAAGATGTTGTTCTCGTAAACGTTCCAGCGAACTTTGAAGGCAGTGACCCGGGAGATTCGGGTCCTGGGGGATATACGTGTGGTGGGGTTCCTGGTCACCCCACCGACCTCCAAGGGCAGTCCGGGTGGGTGATGTTCCCCCTGGGCCGAGAAAATGGCCCTTGAGCCCGCGCGCAACCCCAACTGGCGCACGCTTGGACGGCCTTCCTTGTCTGTTCGGCGCGGGACCCCACGAGCGCTCCCCCCATGATGCGTGCTATCCAAAGCAAGAATTACAGGAGACAGGGTCTTCGTCTGGGGACCTCCCAACTTTCCATTAAAAATCTCTTCCGAGTTGCTTTTTTGGAATTACGAAAACGCCCCAAAACCGGCCTTTTCAGCCTGCTCAAAGCTCAAATTCGGATTCTACGTGGCGAAAAGGCCTAAAATATGCAAAAAGGTGGAGGTGCAAAATCTGCCGGGACACCGCCTTTAAGCGACAGCTAGTCCGTAATAGGTTATATGATACGGATTGTATCACACAGAATTGTCTTGTATGCCCTAACGGCGGAGCAGGGGATTGCGCCAAGTTTGGGGTAGTTTACGAGCTCGAATGTCTGGAATGTCATGCAACCTACATCGGAGAAACAGGGCGTTTACTCAGCATTCGCGTTAACAAACATCTGGCCAGTAAGAAACGAGGGAGCACGATAAGTCCACTCGGGAAACACAGAGCGGATCATAACGGTAACGATTTTTGCGTCAAGTGCAGAATTTTAGCGTATGAAAGTAAGGTTGCGGCTCGCAAAGCACTGGAAGCGTCATTCATTTTCTCGCCAGCCGAAGATGAATGGCAAGAATGAACAGCTTTCTATCACCAGCGATCTTATGCCGTTCATATCGTACTGTCACTTATAGGATACCCACGACCACTTAAGCTGTCCTCTTATGGGACAGTTCAGTCGTTTGTCATCAGTGGGTGAGTGAGCAGTGCCGACATTGGTGAGTTGCCATAGCATAAGGATTTTGTAGCGTCCCTCAAAACGAATCGAGAAGCAAGTGCAGGAGAGCATCGTATAAAGCAGCAAATACGAGCGATACTATCTTTCAGGCCTCTGAGGAAGGCATTGTTGCCGAAACGTCAGGCTGAATAAATAAAGCTTGTAACAAATCTGTGTGGCAAAACATCATAGAAGATACTACTACTACACAATGCCCAGGTTTTACGAACAGAGAACATATGAAAATATTACGACAATTTTTGTCCTGTGCATATGTAAATTTTTCTGTGTCATTGTGCTCTGCGCATTGGGCCCCCAGCTCCTAACGTCAGTGGTAATGTGGCTCTCCTGCATTGGCGAGGGGAGCCAGAGGTCCCATCTGGGATAAAATGTAGCGTACATTGCGGTGGCGTTACCTGTAAGAATGCTACATGCACCTGCCACATAAACCTGCCATGCACACCTAGAGGCCCCTGCCACTAGATTGCTTAGCAGCTACTCGACACCTGCGGCTCGACTTGTACTCCCAACTATCGACTTTTGGGGTATGGTACTTATAACCAAGGCGTATAACTAGTATTGTGCCAGCCTTCTGACAGATCTATCTTACTAGGCATGATTATAAGATACACATGAACACTGATAACACTAGATATCCCCGGAGCCCAGACGAGATGTGGCTCACCGTTTCAGTACAAATCACACTTGTAAAATGCCCACCATTTATCTACAACAATCCCCTAAACTCAAACACACGGGTGGAGCACAACCAGCCAGATGTTAAACTAGGTGCCGACAATATCAGAAACCCCCCGTGGCGGTGTCGCCGGCGTATGCCAGGCGCGAGCGTTCACGGGGTTACCTCGTCTGCGGGTTGCCTGTCCTCCAGGGCGTGTTGGATGTAGATGACGCGTGAGTTGGGGACGGCGCTATATCGATCGACAGGAGTGAAGACGAAACTGGGACCCAACCGCTCACCATGTAACGACACTGACGACTGATTTGAAAGCTGCGGCAGTAGCGGTGTGAAGTCGGGAGCAACGCGAGAACAGCGTTTCGGGACCCCTTCGCAACGCGGCGGCGGCCTCCTTTGAAGGAAGTCGCGAATCCGCGACTCTCTGATAAAAGCTCATAAATCCTCGTCCGTAAACGTTCCGCAGGTAAGGTAGGGCAGATTTGGAATCTGGGTTTTATGGTCTCTATGGTATACTTCCCATCATAGTTGCGATAGGAGAAGTGATGGATCTTACCCCTTCACTTTGAGGCCAATCTCGTCGACCCCCTTCACCTGGGCTGAGATTGGATTGTACTCTGAGAATATGATAAAAATCGTTATTAAAAGGTTTTGCAGGCTAAGTACCTCAAACAACAAGTACACTCATAAATTTACAAAAGAAATGGTATTTATGTTTATTTATATTATTTATTTATCCTCGTAGCATTCATTTGGAGAGCAGAAAGTGAAGACAAAAAACCAATTAATTTTTGAAGCACATAAAATTCCTCATATCTCGCGGCACAGAAGACCTAGAAAAAAGTCGACGGTCTATGTTCATTCTCCATGACCTCAGCTTTCGAATGGTGTAAAGCATGTTAGGGCTTTTTTGCTTCCCGGCTCTAAAAATCATTTCGGTGACCCATAAAAGCAAACACATTGTATAGGTCGTCCCGAAAGTTTTTGCGCACGATTTTCAAAGATTCATAAATTCTGATTTTTCCAACCGATTTGACTGCTTTCACTTTTCTGTGAAAGGGTAAGTCATGCTCTTTATAATGACATCTCAGCTGCTTAGTAATGGTCATCTGTTGCATAGATAGAAGCTCAAAACCAAAATCACTCAAAATTTGACTTTTTGTGTAGGGTCATAAAAAATCAGAAACTTGCAACAAAAATCGGAGCAGTCGGTATTGTAGGTTCTTTCACCAGCTCTTTCTAACAGTGCAAAGTTTGCTCCGATTGAGCGTCTCCATGAAAAGTTATGATTTCCAAGCAAGCAATAAAAAAGGCGAATTTGATTTATTTTGGCATTTTTCAGGAAAATCATAACTTTTCATGGAGACGCTCAATCAGCGCAAGCTTTGCACTGTTAGAAAGAGCTGGTGAAAAAACTTACAGTACCGACTGCTCCGATTTTTGTTGCAAGTCTCCGATTTCTTATGACCCTACACAGAAATTAAAATTTTTACCATTTCTCTTCTATCGCTCCTATCTATGCAACAGATGACCATTACTGAGCAGCTGAGATGTGAATTATAAAGAGCATGACTTACCCTTTCACATAAAGGTGAAAGCGGTCAAATCGGTCGGAAAAATCAGAAGTTATGAATTTTGAAATTCATGCGCAAAAACTTTCTGGACGACCTAATAAGAGCGAGGTAGAGCAAGTTAGAGTAAAAAATGTGCTGTGGATTGACATCGTTATCAGCACTAGCGGGAACGTGAGCGAACGCGTCTATTTGAGCGTGCTTATCTTTGTTATATGTTTATGTTTTTTTTGGTAAGAAATGCGCTTTTGATTGACAGTTATGCCATCATTATTAGCACACACTCAGAAAACTATGGGAGATTGGTGAATTTCCACACCTTCACACAAAAACCCGCCCATTTATGGAATCTATACTCTGTAAACCTGTTGCTGAAGAAGGTCACTTTTGTAAAAACGCTCTAGACTCACCTTAAATAATTTGTAGATAATGGTTGGTTTCAATGAATCAAAAACTCTAGGACATTCAGAAGAATAACATGTTATTAAAAAAACCCTTAATGTTTTTGGAAAGGTTGGCAGTTTGAAGAGGAAACGGCAGGCAGAATACTTCACAAAATCGCGAATGACTCGCATGTGTCCCAGTTCAACAGCGAGGCAGAAGGTGAATCTTACGCCGACTAAAATGTTGTCGACATTGAAACAGAATTGACAATTGAGGGAAACTCTCTGATTTCCTGCATAAGAAATCCAAGCAGATTGTCCAGTTTCAATGAGGAAATGTCTAAGAATTCCATTGCTGATCTTCAGGTTGCTGAAGAATTCAAGGCTGCTAAATTCACAAACATGGAATGAACAAAAGGAAGGTGTTAGTACAAAGCATAGTTACTGCACTTTGATCCCGCTGGAGTGCGAACCCAACTCTGTGCTTTATGCTTTTGGAAGTTATTCGCCTTATGACATTACCAGTGCGTCACCTCTGCTTGCAGAGGCTCGCACTGGCTCTACTATCTAGGCCCCACTCATTCTCGCATAATGATGGCATTGGAACTCACCGAGCAATGCTGACTATCACGAACAAGATGTAGGTTTTTGACAGTTGCAGTAAGAATAGCAGTCACCGTGAGCTACATCTTTGTGCAAAAATCTTGTCAAATGGTCTGTTAAAACTTTGGCAAATTGACCATTTACGCAACCAATACTTTTTGGCGCCGTTTTTCTAAAATAATGGACTTTTGAAAACTTTTTTGGGTCTAAGTTCATGATTTGCACTTTTACTTGGCATAAACATCCACTACTTTGCAAAAAGTGGAATTACGGACCCAATCATGCGGCCCAAATGCAAAGTGGATCCGTTTGACGCGCAGTTTCTGAAGGATTCACTTAACGAATCTGCTCGTGCTTTTGCGCGTTGGACTTTCATGCGGATAGCATGCGCTATGCAAAATTTGAGCCCAGGAGGTTGGCTGGAACACTCTCTACGAATTTCGTAACAGACACACTCTCACACACACACACAGACACACAAAGTCACGTAAACATCCTTAGCCCGTTATTATAAGTTATGATGACCTATGATATTGAAAAAAACCAACGCGCAGCATAGTACCTCCTTTTTTCGGCTATTCCGCAGATGCTGTTAAAGAAGAAGTTGAGCAGCTTTCTAATCAGCTAACAGGATGTATGCCAGAGGAGGTGAAGCCAGAGTTCGACAAGGCCCAAAAAAGTATGCACTATTTCCTTCCCGTGTTGCGAAAGCATATGCGATCTGGCTCTTTTCCCATTACTTACCGCAAAAATCTGATGGACTTACTAGCAAAGCTAGTTTACACCGACTAGCACGGCAGAGGTGGAGAAAGAAAATTTCTATCTACTCTGTTATCAGAACACAACGCAGAAATACAACGATAGAGCTCTAAGCAAATACTTAAGATTTGTCAACCTTCTCTAAACATATTGTTATCTAACTTCATTTAAAGGATTGGTATGAGAGGTCCAGACAGGCTGTTACCGTATGACTTTTTGAAATATCATAAAAGATGGCATGAAGAAACTGGTCACCTACCTGCTGACTTCCTGGTGCTACCAGAGGGCCAGGAAAAAAATCACAAAAGCTCTTAGAAGAAGAAGAAAGTTTCAAATCCATTTTCGACTCAGAACGCGTTTGCACGCAATTCTACTTCTACTCCGATGACGTTTTTTGAGGAGGAAGAAGATTTTTCAGGCAGCGAACTTGTTGTCTTTGACGTTAGCGATAGCGATATTGTTGTTGATGATGATGTGCAAGAAATGAAGTTGTTCCTAACTTGTACATCTTTTGGGATAAACCTTATTGCTTTCGTTTTTTGTTGATGCAGTGAAACAGGAGCACCGATCTTCATAATCAATTTTTTTAAATTTTTTAATTTCTTTTGAAAATTTTTGAATTTTTTCAATTTGTGCCTAAATAAGGTACAAATAAGAGCTCTTCATACCACGCTTTTTAACCTTTTCTCTCTTCCTCCCCCCCTAGACTCACATAATCCCTTCACCCTGGAAGGTCGGGAATAGCCGAGACCCCCTTCACCTGGGGAGAGCCCGGCTCCCCCTATCGCACCTATGCTTCCCATCCAAAAAGGTCACTTTGACTAAACATGGTTCGGTAGTCAGTGCAAACAAATTAGGCCTGCTAAGCATAATGAGTATCATTTTCGTGATTATCATGCCAAATAACCCCACAGAAGAAGTCGTAACTATTTCCGACGTTCCCGAATATTGTGCTACCTCGCTGAAGTATATCAGCTAGGTAGCTCAATGATCGGGAACTCAGACATGGTTGTCTTTGTTTTGCATATAAATTACCCATCTTTTTGCACTCTAAGTAAAGCACTGTTCCTCTAGCATGCACCAGTAACCCTACTTCAAATAACGCTAGCCTATGAAATTCGGCCAGCAGAAATCTCGTACTTCCAATTTTCATTTTCGGCGGTCATGCTTTCGCGATCATTATTCAGAATATCGGACGAATCACCTTAGATTAATTCTTTGAAAATCACTAGATTTTGAAGCTTCATATCATGCATTGGAGATGGTGTATTTCTCGCTACATGTTTGTTGGATCTGTTGCCGGTTTAATAAAGTCACGCTATTAATTTGGTTGCATTCTAGCTTTTCAACTTTCAGCTTGCAATTTTCAGGCTCTCGAGTCGTATGAAAAGGCCGCGTTTATCAAATTTTCCGGTCGCTGAAGCTGCGGTCGCTGGGCGACTGCTAATGGTCTTAGCTATAGAACAGGTAGGTCTTATGTAGTTCTACACAGTTTGAATTTTCTACTGCTTTTGAAAACGTTGGGTATTATTCTTTTGAAACTATGAATCTCAAATTCAAGTTTTTTTCAGATTGTTCTAGAGATGCAAGCTCGAGGACTTGCCTCTGGCCATTTCCATCTCTCACTATAATGATGATGTGAGACAAGTAGGAAGCTGAGCTAGTATTTAATGTTTCTAACCATTACTTCTAGCCGCTCAAACATTCCGCTTCTACAACACATGAGGAGGGTCCCTGCATGCTCTATTCGCTGCTCTATCCTTGCAAGCTCTATTCGGAGAACTCTCCTTAGCTGTTATTACGGATGCTTTGAAATTGTAAGAGGTATGTTTGCATCTATTTACTGTTGGAAATGCAAATTACTCTATGTTTCAGGTATTTGCAGCGCTCATACTCCACAAATGCATCATAGGCTTTAGTCTGGGTGTTCGGCTTGTCGAAAGTGGGTTGAAGATACTATGGATCGCGTTATGTGCGTGTTTCTGTATACAGGTGAGTTCGAGTTATCTTTCTTTTATTGCAAACTAACTCATTTTATTAGCTTTCGCAATTTTTTTCAACTTTGTCGCTCAATTCTTACGTCCCTATTACCGTTTGGGTTGTTATCCTCCTCTTGGTAAACTCTGGTAAGACAGACCAAGGAAATCGCTGTCTTTCTTATTTTTTAAGCATAATTGATCCATCAGGCTTTATCGCAGAGATGCGCAGTGTTCTTGCATCTGTCGCGATAGCTCTTGTTACGCCATTTTCCCCATCCTCCTCTTTGCTTACGCTTTGCTGCGCTTCTACTCTTTGCTGCAATTTTCTATCGTTAGGTATTGACGGTGGACTGGGAGGTATGGAAATTATGTCATTACTTTCCGGAATGATCAAACAACAGCTGCAATAGTTGCCACTATTCTGTTTGAGAAGAAGGGTAGAGGGGGTAAGAATTGGTTGAAGGTAGTATAGGGGCTACGATATTGTGCAGATGACTTTTTCGCTTGCATTGGGCAGGATCTCCACAGAAATTTTGAAAATGGAGTTATCTCCAGTTTGAACGGAGTTTGGTTCGATACAGCTCGAAAAGAGAAAATCATTCACTTACTAATAGCTAGCGCGAGCAGGTTACTGGTACAGTTCCTCACTCCTTATATCGGAGATATTTCGCACATGATTGAATATTCTGCTTTCTGAAGCACTTCAGCAATTATGCATAGGTCATACGCGCAAAAGAACTGAGCGTTGAAGTCATGCCGAATGTGATCACTCTTACGATGAAAAAATTCTTTATCTTCGCAAATCCTTTTATTGATTGTTGTTGATATTGATTGTCAGATTGTTTGCAGTTGATTTGAAATAAATATCTCATCTTGTCTTCATTACTCCATCTTGCTATCTATAAACGTTGGGGGTGAGAGGGAGGGGGTAGAGCATACCCTCGATATATAGAGCCACGTACTCTGGTAACCTTCACTTTGAGGGCTATGAGGGACACAACCTTCACCTGGAAAAAACAGAAGTCATCCGGGGCTCCGCCCTGGATGTTATTATCCTGACTATATCGGAACGAATGTTAATGAAGCAAATATAGAGAATAATACCTCCAGCAGCAAAACCGAGAATTTGCTTTTTCATAGCCTTTTTACGATAAAAAGAAGGTTTCTGTGGAATTTTCGCCAGAATTTAGGACAAAATCTCTCTATTAACCTCTCACTTGATCAAAGTCGTATTTCAGAAGTTTAGAAAAGCTATTGGAGTTGAATAAAAACGAGAAACTGCGCTTAAATCTTGCGCAGAGAGTCGCACACGAATACGCTAGTCTCGTTAATGAGTGACTTTCAAAGCTTGGGACGTTGTCAGTTCTCCTCGTCGTGTCATGACGATGAGAATGATATATAATGTTGCAGGGTTTCGATGAGACCCCTCGGAGATCTACGACCAGAGCCAAATGCCTTGCCGGCTCTGGTCTGTCTCCGTTGCTCGTCCGCGTCTCCACGCGCTGCGCGCTACCTCGCTACCCCAAACGCGGGGCGCGGGGCAATTGGCTCTGGTACCCTTTTCTTTGTTGTTTCGAACCCAATTTCAACAAGCTATATATCATTTTGAAGCTCTTGATCTCTATTTTCACTCTGACAACGTCCCAAAACGTCATTTTTTGATTTGGTCGAGAAATCTGGCAAAAACCTTGTTTTCAAAAATCCCTTGTTTTTCTCCCAATTTTACTCTTTTCACGCGGTTTTTTCATGCATTCTATAGATCTTGCTTCTGTTTACAATGCAGACAACCACCCACCCCTTACCTCTTCGATTATTGTACAATTTTTTGTGAAAAACCGTAAAAAGTGCGTTTTTCTTTACCTTGTTCTTTTTTAGTGCTTTCGCATCGATTTTTTCCAGCTTGAATGATTGTTGCTCAGAACAATAAGCGCAACAATCCAGACAACGTCTCAGGAAACAGGAACGTCAATGCGGGGGAAAAATTTAAAGGACGCATCAAAAATCAAAACCCCGTGTTGCGAATTGCTGGTCCTGGAGCGAAAACCTGCACTTTGAAAAGACGCCAAATGAAAGATTTCAAACCTTATTAAAACGTTTTTATCCGGTTTTCAGCGATTTCTTTTCCTTTTTATACCTGTTTTCTTCATATTCTCTTCTGTGATCTTTTTTAAACAACCTTCACTATTTATGACGTCAGATGTTCAAACAACCTTTACTTTTGACGCTCTGTCTCTAGACTATCGAAGGTATGGGGTAGAGAAGGGGTCGAGGATCGCGCTGAAGTTTTTCTCGGGGGGGGGAAGAGGTCGTATCCGGCGGTCGTATGCCTCAGCGCTTGTTCGACTCTGGTCTAAACCTAATTTGGGTGGGGTTTAGGGGCATAATTGGGGTTTGGAACTTAATTAGATAGCTACAGTATGCCTTTGGGAGACATGCGGGGCACAAACGGGAGGTCTCCGGAGCACAAAATGGGTCGGCTGCGGAGCACAAGTGGCAGACCCTCGCGGGAGACCCCGCGGCCTTCCCTTTTGCCCTCCGCAGATAACCCATTGACTGTCTGAGGAGACGTGGTATTGTGTTGGCCATCTTGTTACACCTCTTGTTCGAAGCTGGTGCTAACCGGAATATCATTCAAACATGTTGTATTAGGTTGTTGCAGAAATAATGTCCGTTTTTCTGGGCCTACATTCCAAACAACTTTTTTCCATCAAACTTTCTTTTTCGATATAGCTCTGCATATTATTGGAAAGCTCTCTTCATGTTCTTTCTAATGGTGGTGAATTTAAGCTGCTATCCTCATTTGTGAGAATTCATCAGCACTTTCCCATCCGTACTCAAAATTAGAACCTCATAGCTTTCACTTTGACCACAATTCAGGAGCAAATAAACGAACTTTTCTGAAAACAAGCGAATATGTTGGATGAAGATTGTTTAACTACTGCATGCTTATGTAGATTTTTTTGGAGATATCTGTATTGAGAAGTTGACGCCTCGAAATAGATACTCGCTGCTGGCATTCTATGGATCAGAAATTTCCAATCAAGGCAATCGCCAAAGCTTCGCCCATTTTTGTAAACTTGAAACTAGCACTCCTTAATCACAATATTTGAAGAGAAACTTAGCTGTTCAGTGCGCGAAAAATTCCAAATTCTCATAATTAGGCACTTACAAGCCTAAAACAAATAAGCTCAAAAAAGTGAACACTTTTGAATTTTTATCCTTTCTTTTCGCAGAACTCCTTCGTTGGAGTTTCTTTCTATATACACATATACTATTGGCCTGCATCTACAATATCTATCTTAAAGGCAACGTCCACCCTAAGGTGAGGGTGTCGAGCTTTTGGCAGCATATAATAGTAGGACACCGTTTCGAGCCAATGCCGAAGTCACGGCGCAAAATGTCGCTTCGGAAGCGAGAAAATCCGCCCCGGAACGAATATGCACGGAAGACCCCAGACGGCAACCGCCCTCCCATCCATGCCTGCCCACGTGCGCGCCCAGCCGGTCACCATTCCGGAAAACCGACCTGCTCTCCGTAACAAAGATTGCTGAGATTTGCGCAGATTCTCGACTTTGTGTTCGGAATTAGGGAGATGGGAAGGTCTCGGAACAATCAAAACATGGATTGAGAATCTGGGTGGACGGTGCCTTTAACTGCTACTTTTCAGAATGTGACGTAGTTGTACAGATTGCAATTCTTGGATGATGCTTATTTGGACGATATAGAACAAATCTACATTAGAGTCTTCCCAGCAAATTCGGCAGCTATCGTAGCCTCTATTATATGACCATCTTACTGTAATGATATTCAAAGCATTCATGGCTGCCTCGGTTTACAAAGACCAAGTATGATGAGTCAGCTCCTCGCGTGACCAAAGGTCTAAACATGTAAATTGGCTAACCCAGTCCTAGCGAACTCGAGAGAACAAGCGGGTTGGGCCGGCATCCATCGTGAAGGTTGAATTTTGGTGCTATTCCAAAGAAAACAACAGTCGTCGACGCTTCAATTCCATTAAGTTGATAAAGGGAGCAGAATTAAGTAGCTTATGGAGTGATCTGCGAGGTCAGCGAGAAACATCATGTATTTTTCGCAAACAAAATAATTTTTGGAAATAAATGAGTACCATGAATCTTTCTCAAAAAGCTTCAACTCAAATTTTGACTGATCAGAAGTGGGCTGTTCCTTAGAGCTTTTATGTAAGACTTTGAATCATCAAAAATAGTGTTTCTTTGGTCACGTGCTTGATGAAAAAATGCGTCAACGGCACAGCTCAGCCATCTAGTTATATGTTTGCAAACAGAATGATTTTGGAACCAGAGGTGTAGAAGTAAGCTGAACTGCTGATTATTTGTGTGTCAGATCGAAAACTTTCACCTCCCATCAAACTGAGAAAAATAGGAAGCGTTGACTTGAATGATGATTTTCGTAATGGTTCGAGAAGTAGGTGCTAGAGTACGCGAATACCTGCTTCGGCTACAAAAGGCGCACACAATTAATGTCTGCTGCTCAATGTCTAGGCCTGCTCCAGCTGCAGGTCCCGCGTAGAATCAACGTCAATTCTGTGCGTCTTTTGCAGCTGAAGCAGGTATTCGCGTGCTCTGGCACCTACCAGAAAAAACAGAGGTATCTATTTGCGAGCTTTGAATGGCGCACGATGCAGTGCAACAAGAAGATCGTGAGCAATTGGTTGGGTTGAAGTATTAGCATCATTGCACAGTGTGGTACGTACAACGGAAAAGTGCTTGATACCCCATTACTCCTAGAGGCTGAGCTCTTGGAACGAACGTCAACATTGTGCGGCTGTACAGCTGCGAATGCGCACCCCGCGAGGCCACGCCCCAAACTCTGAAATCGAGCTCGCTTTTTACTTCGTGCGTTCCTACTTTCGTAAGTTGCGCCCATTGAAACCGCTTTCGATGTTATATTATACCAGTGCGTCACCTCCGCTTCGCGGAGGTTCGCACTGGCTCCCTATCCGTATGCCTTTCTCATGTTCGCATGAGAATGATTTTTAAACTCACCACGCGATGCTGAGAATCACTAATGAATCGTAAACAACTGTTCATTCATGAAGCATCTCCAAGTAAGATCGGTAATTTGGAGAAAAAAAAACTTTGTTGCAAGGAAACAGATGCGAATTTGAACGGACTACTAAATTTATTTGTTTTAGTTCGAAAGTCGTCATAAGGATAGTAGTCACCTTGGGCTACATTTCAGTGCAAAAATCTTTTAGTTTTTTTCAAAACAAACCTTGCCATATCGACTATCTACGCGTTCATCACTTTTTGGCGCTGTTTTCGCAAAAAAACAAACTTTTTGAGCACTTTTTGGGCTAGAATTCATGGCGCGCAGAGCTGCTTGTCAAGTAAATCCTAACTTTGCAAAAAGTCGAATTAGCGACCCAGTTTAGCGTGCCGAAAGGCGCGTGGACCCGCTTGACGCGCAAATTTTGAGGGACCCGCTTAGCGAACCGGCTCGTCCTTGTACATGGTGGGCCTACACGCTGGAGCGGTATGCTATGCAAAATTGCAGCCCGAGAACTTAGTTGCAGCTTCCTCTATGAATTTCGTGACAGACAGATCTTCAAACAGACACACAGACAGACACACAAAAAAACAGACGGTTTTAGCGTGTTATTATAGTAGGATGGTATTATACGGTAATGTATGTGATTATTTTATTTAGTGAAAGGAGATATGGTACGATTCTTGTCAGTAAATATGCCTCCATCATTGGCCAATCCAGGTTCTACTCTTGCTCAACTCTTTCTTGCGACAATGTTTATTTATCGATACAACGTTAACTACTCAGAGATTCAGACGTTCTCTCAATTTTTGATTGTGTTTCGTTCTCAACGCCACTTTGAGTGCGACAGGAATTTCAAGCGTGCGTTTTTCCAACAAATAGTTGTTGCTTCGATGCTCTTTTGCAGTCTGAATGTCTAAGGAGAAGAGCAGCTGGCGTTTCCTTTTCAAACAAAAAGTGCCATTGTCATTGCTATTTTATTCTGCCATTATGTCTTGATTCTAGCTTTAACCCCAGGTGAAAGGGGTCGAGCAGATGCTGGCCCTAAAGTGAAGGGGATCAGAGAAATCTCTCCACTTATCGCATGTATGATTGGACTGTAGCCACGCACCATTGCCAAGCGAGTTATGGGCTTTTTCTTACGCAAAATTGGCATACTACTAAACATGATAAGACTGCCTGTAGATAAAAAGTGCAATAAAAAAGGTGCTGAGGTATCAAAATAGTACAAAGCCAATCTTTTCTCACTAAAAAAAGCTTAACGCAGGTGTATCAGCACTTACAAGGAAAGTCCGATTAGTCGAAGTGGCCTTTCCGAATAAGTCATATACCATTTTAGAGACCGTTGAACGCAGAATCCAAATCTGATCTTATTATCTGCCGAGCGCCTCTGCATGCCGAGTTATAAATGTTTTTGGAGCGTAGAATGAACGCAGAATTTAAGTAAAATTAACTACTACGGACTTTTCAGCACCTAAATAGAGCAAATGTAGTATGAGTGTTTTCGACAAAAGGTATCCTTTAAGATAAAGTGCTCTGATAACCAATATTGGGCCATTTGAGCAATTCTGACGAATTTTGCTCTAATTACGCATTCAATTTTTCAAGCCAAAGAACGCTCATAACTCGGCGTCCAAAGGCGCTCGGCAGATAATGAAGACAGATTTGGAATCAGCCTTTAACGCTCTTTAAAATAGTATCTGACCCATTTGGAAAGGCCACTTCGACTAATCCGACCTCCCTTAGATGATGATGACGTGATGCCGTGAGTAAACAGCATGCCAGTTTTGCGCAGGAAAAGCCCATAACTCATTTCGAAATGGTACGTGGCAGCTAGGAATAGCATATTTGGAATGAGCGTTTGAAGCTGATTCAGAATATATATATATTTCTCTTGCCAAAAGGCCGAGATAAGTTAGGTAGCTTCCGTTGTTAGATATATTTTAAAGTGGCCATAAATGCTGTTGTCATGTAAACACTAGTGAATGCAAGAGTGTATTTCAGTAAATGCAAAGCATTCACGGACAACCCAACTCTCCCCATTTACTGAGAGAATTTTTCGTCAAGTCTTGATAGTATTCAGTATGGTAATGATAAAGCTCCTTGAGCTTCGCTCTAAAGCTCCAACTAATAAAGTTTTTCCAGCCAGCACTTTCAGCGCATCCAGCAGGACGGCCATTCAATTCTTCCGGAGCTGAAAAGTCAGATAAGAACAGTCGTTTATTGAATAGTGGCATAGGAACCATTTTACCTTCACAAGTTTCAATGCAGTCACCATTCCCCTTTCCTGTAAAAACAAGTTGGAGGTTTCGACTGCAATCAAGTATAGGCGCAAATCTTACCGTGGCAGAAACCGGTAGTGCTACTCATCCCTTTCTTGTACCAAAGCTAAATAAAGCAGTAGTTAGATGGTGTGTCTCAAAAATTTAACTGAATAACTAGTAAAGTTTTAGACATACTAGCCAGCGGTGCTAAGACTGTATTTTTACTATGAAAGAACTCAAAACAACAAATTTTTGGAAAGGCTTATAAAGTCTGAATATGTTTGATTTTCTTTCAGAGCAGATACTCAAAATGTGGTTTGAAATACAGTGCAATAACATTTGAATGAAAATCAATGTCCTCAATTTCGGTAAAATCTTGCAAAAAGCAAACGCTCGACTGAAGCGTTTTTACGCGCCCTCGTTCCTTTGAGATTAACCACTTTTCTAGATTGCATATGCAATCACTCATGACTCAAATTTGCCTTTAATGAACTAGTAAAGGTAAGGCTCATGATTTTAGCAGATGACTTTTTACGGCACTAAGCAAGCAAATGGCTCAGTAGACTTAGTAGACTTTACGCACACTGAAGAAAATTCTTCAGAAAAAGCTTACCTCTTTACCTGCATGATAATAGCCGCTCCATGGAATGCGAACTACAGGATCTGATGCATGAGTTATGCGGTATATGAATTTTACCTGCAAGCGAATAACGATGAGCTCACTAACCATTTTTCAATTTCACAAAGGTACGTAAGTTTTAGTTTGTAATAGGTTGTCCGGAAAATAATGTCGCATGGCATCCTACCGCGACAGACTGACCACAGAAAACAACGAATGGGATATCGTTTGATAGGATAAAGCAAGCTCTACAGGATAGCTTACAAACCTCCATTGAAATCTTGCACTACCTGATGTTCGAATTCAAAATACAGGGTGTCCCAAAAAAATGTATCGAACGTTTGATCGTTAATATCTCTCTTTCCAAGAAGTCTTTTGCCTTGCTTCAGGTACCGTTTTGTAGAGCAGGCTTCAGCTTAGATTTGTAGTATAGAACGAATCACCCACCTCTCTTTATTACTGTAGGATTACGGTAGAAACTTGAAACATATGGTGTCAATGTGGAAAAAGCTGCCGTTTCAGGATTTTTTTAAAAAATGTGATATCTAGTGTATTGGGGTTTTTATGGACGCTGAGTTCCATACTCAACTATTCACAAGATTACGAAGCTTTCTAAAGGGTGTAACCGCACTTTCTAGGAACATTGAAAAAATGGCCGCTACCTCTTACCGGGCATAACTCTTCAATGAAGCATCATAATAAATTGGGAACTTTACAGTTATAATCAGCAACTCTAATTAGCCTTGTGTAAAAGTTTTCAGGCTGTTTTCTTCCCTTTCTGGGGCAAAATACGGCCTTTCATTGCTCAAAAACCTCTTTGAAGTTTCTACCGCAATCCTACAGTAATGAAGAAGGATGAGTGATTCGTTCTATAATGCAAATCTAAGTTGAAGCCAGCTCTACAAAACGGTACCTGAAGCAAGGCAAAAGACTTTTTGGGAAGAGAGATATTAACGATCAAACGTTCGATACATTTTTTTGGGACACCCTGTATAAAAAATTTGCAGATGCCCGAAAAATCGCATCTTCGTCTATAGACGTCTTAGGGATCTACATATTGCACAGGCATGCACTCTCTACATTAGACAATTACCTGTATAGTTTGAGGTATTTTTCCATGGCTACAGTACGATAAACAAAAACAAGTCAAAATTACGAATATGTCGCTTTTTTCGGGTTTTTTGCAAACAATTCGTTTTTCCTCGAAAACTAGCCTTGTCTAAAGGTGAAGATTCATGGTCGTACTCCCAAATATTTATACTACAGAATCACTAATCTGAGATAAGCTTAGGACTGCTTTGACAAAAATATGCCAATTTCCTTTTCTCAAGTTCTAGCCATGGAACAACCACGAAAATATGCATATAAAATATATAAAATATGCATACGAGTGTCTTTCATAGTGAGTCCATGCGTGAGCGAGTTAGGAGTTCCCGACTTTTCTGAATGGAAATACGATTTTTTCTCGTTTTTCAGATTTTAAATGCCCTGTAAAGTTTGGCTACAAACTTCAGGCAAACTAAACCTGGCGCAAAGGTTTGAGCTTCATTTTGAAGAGCATTGATCTAGCGGTTGGCAACCCATTTACTTACTTTCGTGCTCATCCTGTCGCGGTATTGCATGATAAAACATGATGCGACATTGTTTTCCGGACAACCTATTACATGTTGAGGTCAGTCTGATCATCTGACAACTATATTACTCAGTTCTTTTTCATTAAAAGGTAAAAAAAACTGTGGCGCAGAAACCCACAGCAACCACTTCTATAAATCAAGCTTGTCTGGTAACATACCCGTCTTTCGAGCGCATCTCTGAACTTCAGATCTCCCACTCTCGGAGCTCCAAATGTGACTAGTCTTATCCTATTATTAGGGAATACTACGCTAGCCCAAGAAGCTGCCAAGTTCGCAAGGGCACCTCCAAGGGAGTGGCCCGTTATCTAAACTTTAACGTTAACAGGATTTTATTCCCTCATTTACAATCTACTTGCCCAAAGTTCATAGCGTCTATATTTTTGTACTTGTAGGAAGCTCGTCAGCTGGATAGCCAATGAATTCCATAAGTTGTCAAAAGCCATCTTAAAATACCTCCCAACGTGACCTCCATATTTCCATTCGTGCTAAAATATGTGGAAATGAGCTGAAAAGAGGGGAATCGAAGATGTTCTTACCTTGAACAATGCATTGCCTAAGGCTTCGTCAATTAACTGGCTTTTTCCACTATCTGTCCCTCTGTAAGAAATCGTTTTTTAGTATGTAAGTGTCATTATTGTGCAGCTGCACGCAAGAGCTCGTGTGAGTATCTATAATGTTGAAGTTTAGTGTTTCTCTGAAACTATTTCCACTTGAACTAAGCTGAGCTAGCTACGCGATTGCAAAAAAAGAGTTCCCTAGACTTTCAAAAAAGATTTTTTGAGTGCTGTTTCTCAAAGAAGTATGGCCCTTTTTGATTCAATTTTATTGCAAAGACAGTGTTCGGGACACGATTGTTGCTGGCTTTTTTAGTCTTTATTGCTGGTCAACAGCATGCATAGAAATGATAAGGTTGACTTTAAAACTGATCTTGAGTTGATCACGTAGAAATCGCAGGCATAACGGACGCTGGAGAGCTCAGTTGCTGTACTGTATAGAATTACTGACAAAATGACAAATTAAATATTCAAGAATCGTCATTTTCTGTTTTTCAAAAAAATGCCCCATTTTTGTGCTAGTGACTTCAATGTCTTCCCATTCTGCACAGAGTGACCCAAATTTTGATTATTGAAGTGTTGCTGGGGTAATGCCGTTGGGTTTTTCACACATAGTGCATGTCTGCTGCCAAAAAAGATTTGCTTAAAGGCAAGTATGACAGCTGATAAATTTTGGCGCTTATGGCATTATCAGGGCGTGGCTGCGGGTTTGTACTCAGCAGATTTTATTTTGATTCTCCAAGAGTCTAACGATGTTTAGTGCAAAAAGTCGCACAGGAAAGTATTAGATTGTCCGAAAATTAATGTCCGTTTTGAATTTCAACCGCAATAAGTCACACACTTTTCATTCCTGGATAGCTTTCAAGGTACCATTCGATAGGGCAAAGCAAGCTCTACAAGATTGCCTTCTTGCTTTAGCAAGAGCTCTGATTTACCTCGAGTTTTCAGCCAAAAACTAAAAAGATTCAACTGCCCAAAAAATCAAGAAAAACCATAATTCTCGTAATTCTACAAAATTCTGACTTGCTCACGTAAACACGATCCACATAAGACATACATGTACGCCTTTGCCATATTTTTTCCTCTGTTAGAAATCGAAAAAACGAAAATTTCCAAGCTTTTGCAAAAGTGATGCTGTGTCGTCTCCACATAAGTAGATGTATACTACAAATCTGTAGAAGTACAAATGTGGATTTTCAGCTTTTTACAAGCTTTAGCTCTCGAGAAATTTAAATTTTAGTTTTGACCACCTGACTAATGAAAGCTATATTATAGCTATTAAAGCTATATAAAAGCTATTTTTCTCGATTTTTCAGGTAGTTGGATCTTTTCAGTTTTTGGCTCGAAACTCGAAGTGGATCAGAGCTCTTGCTAAAGCAAGAAGGCAGTCTTGTACAGGCAATGGCAAAAAAAAGATATTTCTTTTCTATTCGACTTAACAGAAATTTTTTTAAGGTCTAAGTGAGTGTGGGAAGCATGCTTTCAGAAGTGAAATTTTCAAAGGTGCCTGGGAACCTTCTTCACAACCTAGTGTTCTAGCGAATTTCAGCCGACTTATAATTGCAAATAGATCAAGGGACGTTTGTTCTGATTTGCATAGTGAACATTCCAATATAAAAACTGTCGTCGAATCGGAGAATTGTTGTATAATTATTGAAATCACTTGGTATACAGGGTGTCTCAAAAAATGTGCTTGCTTTTTGATTGTTAGTGGCTTTCTTATAATGGATCAAGAGGCTTGAGGTACCATTTTGTAGAGCTGGTTTCATCTTAGAATTACAGTATAGAGCGAATCACAGATCATCGCTCTTCACTACTGTAGGATTCTTTTCTGTTGAAATTGACGGAATGTAGAATTTGAGAGATCTTGGTAGCATTCCAAAACAACCATCCTATATCTAAAGGTTGTGAAACTGTTGCAGTCAATGAGCTTTCAGAAAATAACCAAAATCTGCGACCAATTCTTTTTGAGATGAAATACAGCACAACTTTTCTCTCTTTTTCATAGCTTGCCACAATTTTTCCAAAGATTTTTGATCAAAACTATTGATTTTGGCACGCCTGCTCCAGCCACAATCGCATCAAACACCGATTATTATTCGGAATTTGAGACTACGATGTTATGATTCAGCACTAATTTTGCAAAGCAAAAGAGAGTACGGAAAATCAAATTTCGAGTTTTCCGAGTACAGCTTAAGGCGCGGTTAAAAAAATGAGTTACGATGATTTTATCTCCGAAGACTAAACAAATCGGGAACAAGAAACACCCATTAGAAACAGGAGGAATAGCTACATCAAAAAGTACCCGAGCTGCTCTCTCTTTTGATGTTCTACGAAGATTTAGCTGTCCAAGTATGGAAATTGGAAGCATCTTGAAATTCTTTCAAAAAAGTATGACGAGCTGTGGAAAGAAGAAAATTGTTTTGCATCCTGTAGGGTTTGCCTTATACGTTAATTTTGCTTCTTCCGAGGGTCGGCATAAAAGTTTGAAATATTGCGAAACCTGGCCATCTTAAAGAGCATGGATCGCAGATTTTGGTTATTTTCTGAAAGCTCATTGATTGTGCTGCAACAGTTTCATAACCCTTAGCTAGAGGATGAAATGCTGGTTCAAATGCTACCAAGAAAGTCTTAAAAATCTTCATTTCATCAAATGTGGCGCCCTTTTGGAAAAAGCGAAATTACTCTTGGAATGACCTAATATTTCCTCAATTTGGCAAAGGTTGAAGCCAAGACCCGTGACAAATCATAAAAGCAAAATTCAAACTAAGTTTCCTCGTGTTAGGAAATCAAGATAAAAATGAAAAGTAAAAAATGGCTAGTAATCCTTAGCAATCCTGCCTCCCCTATATGCAATTAGCACAAACCTTCGAAATTTCGTCCAAATCATTTCAGTTTTGTTCACCGCTAGTTCTTGAAAATTATCAATTTCAACCAAAATCAAAAAACAAGTTGGGGCTTGGTATCAAGTGCTGTGTCTATGTTAGATGGCCTTGTTTTGTGTTTAACCAACCTGAAACTTATCACTATCGCTCGATGGTTAGGTAGAACTGCAGTGAATACGTAACACATCTCATCGAAGCGGCATTTCGCACTAAGGAACCCATTTAGATTTATCTGAATAATTAAAATTACGATGCGAGTTCTGTCTAACAGTAGTCAATTTTTTGGATTGATTACCGCAAAGACATAACATCAATTAGCTAGCAGAAAATTCTGCTGTACTTTTCATAGCTGATGTCATCTTTTTGTATAAAATCACTAAGGAATGCTTTACCGCGTCTTTATCAACTTTTCTTATGCAACGTTGCATCATCGGCGTATCGGCGTAAGCTCCAGCCGCCATAGGAAACATCTTATTTTTTGCGAAATGTTTCGCCGTCCACCATTCTTGCTTGTCAACTTTAGCATTTACAACGATTGCAAGACAAAGTGTAGCGATTAACATCGTCACCCTATGAAAGTGATTGTTAGTCCTCTAGAATGAATCTCACTTCTGGTTCCTTACATCTTGTCTATTCAATCAACAGTAATGTTGTTCCACGTAGAGCGAAGCCACGAGCTGACAAATGCCTAGAAAGAAGTTGTGAATAAAAAAGTCTAGCCAGAACTGTACCTGAAGTCGTTCAGAGTGTTTTTCAGATGACATCTATCAGTCACTTGTAGAATTTTATTTATTTATTTATTTATTCTTTACGCTCTAAGGCGTGCCACAAAGTAAGACTAAAGGAGCAGTTGAGATACACATATTCTTTAAAGAAACACAAAATGTATATATTTACAATAAAATCATATTCAATTCAGGTCCAGTTATAAACTAATAAAAATTACAAGCACTAAGGTTTTGCCCAAGCAGATACTACCAGGAAATATAATTCGACGGAGTTTGTACCCATGCCCTCCTCGCTTGCCAGCAAAAACGACCTTGGGAATTCAGTAGGAGTATGCCGGAAGTTCGGAAAGCGAGTTGTTGCATGAAGCAAATCAAACAATAAACTAACAAGGGAAGCGCATTGACTCCGAGTGGACTTTTCCAAGGAAATGCATATAGGTTTGTAGGTCCTGATGTGCAACTTACAAAGCAGCATTACGAGTGCCGAGAGGTCTTCTGGGCCAAGGTTATAAACGTTTGAAATTCAAGTCTTACATATAAAGCTGAATGTGTGCTTGTATGTCTGTCTGTATGTATGTGTATGTACGTACGGAATAGAAATTTTTACCGCTAAACCGATTTGAACCAAAATTGGCACACATACACGTCGTTGCAGGGAGCGTGTCATAGGCTACTTTTCCTTACCGATCAATATTGTTTGTTTTATCGATTTTTCGCTAGTATGGCCCACGAAGCTAGGAGTTGCCATGAGAGGGGGGGGGGGTAAGTGTGCATGCTGATTACGAATACAATATCCGTTTCTGGGATTATCGATTACTTTCATCGATTTTATCGATTTTTTGCAAAGTTTGAGCTACCGGGCTGAGAGTTGGCACAGGGAGAGAGGGGGGGGGGGGGGGAGGGGGAGCGTAAGTGAGCACGTTGATTGTCAACACAACGGGAATAGGGAATTGGCATGTAGTGGGCACAGGGAAAGGTTGTACAGGGATAGGAATAGGATCTTTATGATAGTCTTTTGACAGGGCCGAGCGGAGTCGGGTAAGCCAGCTAGTATATTCATAATTATCACGTCAAATATCCGCCTGTGGGCCAAGTTTTAGCAAATTCTGGAGCTTCCCAATATCGGCACCCAAAAGTGGCCAGTCTCAAACATGCTCTATTATGGGGTGTCTCAAAAGTATGTACACACTGTCTGATCGTTTATGTCTCTCTTTCCTGAACGTCTGCTGCCTAACTTTAGGTACACTTCTATAGACCTCGCTTCAACTTAGGTTTACAGCATGGAGCGAATCATCGGCCGAGTCACAAAACCAAAAATGAACTTTGCTTCTTACATTCTTCAACTTAGACCACATAAACTGCAATAGCTGTTTTAACTACGTTTGTGATTATATCAATTGAGCTTTCAAGACTTCTACAAAGTTGAGTAGTAAAATCAGCGCTCGTAATAACCCTACCACACTACTTTTGGAATTTTTCGTAAACTTTTTTTTGAGAAACCACTCATCCACAATGACGCTGTAAGTCAAAAGTCTACCGTAGACTTACAAAAATGGCAATCTGTGCGTCCTTTAAACTGTGAGACTTGTAAGTTGAGCCCAGTTTTGCAAGTTGGTACCTGCATGTAGACAAAAGACTCATTGGAAAGAGAAATATCAGCGTTCAAAGTATACATACTTTTGGAACACTCTGCATATTCCAAAAGTGAATTGGCTACTTCTTTTTGTACTCAATACACAGCGTTACTCCATGTCATACCATGTATTATGCTTCAGATAACGCCAAACTAAGGAATTGGAAACCGGCTCAAATCTCATTTGTCCCATTTTTCGCTTGCAGTGGTCCTGCTTCGCAACTTCCTCAAAAGAAAGAAGACGAATTCACTTCCAATAGATTACACAAAAACAACGAGGTTTTGACTATAGAACTACATATAATTAATTCTCTATTATTCTCTTTGAAGGTAATTCAATGGGGCGTGGCACAATCGCAGAAAACTGTGCCACACCCCCATTAACTTACCTTGAAACCATTTAAATACCTACGGCGTTTTTATACCGTTGCTCTGCTTACTTCCTCTTTATATATCAGGAAATTCATTTGGAATCTTTTAAGAAAAGATGCAGTGGTTTTTATTCTACCCATGGAAATGGAAAATACTGCGAAAATACTGGGTTACGGTAACATGCCAAGTTTACGCTACTATGTGAATCGCAAGGGAAGGCGATAAGAATATATATATTAGGTCATTCCGAAAGTAATTTCGCTTTTTTCAAACGGACGCCACATACGATGGAACAAAGATTTTTAAGAGATCTTGGAAGCATTCGATGCAGAATATCATTCTCTTTCTAAATGTTAAGCAATTGTTACAAAACATTCAATGAGCTTTCAGAAAATAATCAAAACCTGCAACCCATGCTCTTTGAGATGGTCAAGTTTTATGATTTTTTAAAACTTTTATATCAATCCTCAGAAGGATTGCAAGTAACGATTCGATAGTGTAAACCTTATAAAATACAGTACTACTTTTTTCTCTTCCTCGTATCTCGCCGTAATTTTTTAAAAGATTATTTAAGAGAACCATCGGATTTTGGCAGGCCCACCTCAGCCACAATCGCATCAAACATCATAATTTTTCGGAATTTGGGACTACCAAGATAGTACTATTAGTTAGCATAAATTTTACAAAGCATGTGAGGGTTTACGGGTTCGAAATGTCAAATTTCGAGTTTTTCGGGTACAGCCTGGGGCTCGCTTTAGAAATGAATTGTGATGATTTCATCCCCGGAAACTAAACGAATCGGAAACAAAAAACACCTGTTAGAAAGAGGATAAAATGCTGCATCGAATAGTGCGCGAGCTGCTTTTCTTTTGATGTTCTACGAGGATTTAGATGTCCAAGTATGGAAATCGGTAGCATCAGTTGAAATTCTGTTAAAAATGTATGACAAGCTATGGAAAGGAGGAAAAAGTAGTACTGTATTCTATATAGTTTACTCTATCGAATCGTTACTTGCAATCCTTCTGAGGTTTGATTTGAAAGTTTTAAAAAATCATAAAACTTGACCAACTCGAAAAGCATGGGTTGCAGGTTTTGGTCATTTTCTAAAAGCTCATTGACTGTTTTGCAACAGTTACATAACCTTTGAAAAGAGAATGAAATTCTACATCGAATGCTACCAATATCTCCTAGAAATCTTTGTTCCATCGTCTGTGGCGTCCGTTTGAAAAAAGCGAAATTACTTTCGGAATGACCTAATATGTATATCTTCGATAGTCTATGCCTCGTGATCTACATTAAAGTGAGTTAAGACTGATTGGTCTTCTCTAATCTGGATATTGAAGGCGAAAAATAGAAAAAAAAATGAGATTTTGGCTTGCTCTCATTTCCTTAATTTGGAGTTTAATTGGTTAAGAATTCCTAAATTGAGCATAAAATGGGGGTGAGGGAGCTTCTCAGACAATCACAGGCTCTCAGCCGGCAGCCACAAGCCACCGCGAAAACCCACCAAAAGCGCGGTGGCTTTGTGGCTGCCGGCTGAGAGCCTGTGATTGTCTGAGTTAGGACCCGAGCCTACTTAGCTCGATTCGGGGAGTGCCTGCAGGTTACAATCATGCTCGCTGTCTCTGATTACTCACCAGAACATAGCAACAATCTACCCCCCCCCCTCTGAGAGCCTGTTTGGAACCTAGCCAAGGAATGCTGAATATCTCAATTGAATTTCATTGCTGGTTCTAAGCCAAAAACCTTCAAAGTGATCGTACGAAGGTGAAGTTAGGCTCAAACGGAAGAGAAAAACCGTACCATTATCATAAAGTATCTACTGATTTGAACTGATTGAACACAACATTTTCTTGATTCAAAACTTTCTTTAAGTGTTAAATTATTGAAAAGTTATTCAAAAAACCGTCAAGTCCCAGAAGAAATTTATTTGAGTGCTGAATCCGGGCAAAAGACTAGAATACTATTCGAGAAATGACAGTTCAAAAACTTCTCAAGATTGATAGTTATTTAAATGCTGAAATTTATTCGAAAGACTAGAAAATCAATTGCGAAACGACAATTCATAAAATTCTCAGAAACAAAAGCTTTTTGTGTTTGCCCGGATTTAGCACTCAAATAAATTTTTTCTAAGACTTGACGGGTTTTTGAATAACTTCTCAGTAATTTAACACTTAAATAAAGTTTTGAATCAAGAAAATGTTGTGTTCAATCACTTCAAATCAGTAGATACTTTAAGATAATGGCACGGTTTTTCTCTTTCGTTTGAGCCTGATTTCACCTTCTACATCACTTTGAAGGTTTTTGGCTTAGAATCAGCCCTGAAATTCAATTGAGATATTCAGCATTCCTTGGTTAGGTTTCAAACAGGCTCTCGGGAGGGGGGGGGGCTAGATTGTTGCTATGTCCCAGTGAGTAATCAGAGACAGCGAGCATGACTGTAACCTGCAGGCACTCCCCGAATCGAGCTAATTAAGCTCGGGTTTTTAAGTTCCGACCTCCAAAAATGGTAGTTCTTCGCTTTAAGTGCAAAAAGAAATAACTAGCTCATCTTTGAATAAAACTATCATGATTGAAAATGACCATATATTTGAAAACCTCGGAATTCGCTGAAACTTAGCCCACACGGATATTTACGTGCTCATTGCGAAAATGATGCTCTCATGCTTCAAGGGCTCTTTTATCATACTTATGACACATAGATGGAGCCAAAACATCGTTGTGCTAGTATTTCGCACAATGGGCCTATCTGACACTGTTAAATGATATCATGCCATCGCTGACATCAAGGTCATCTTAGGGCCGCATGCACTAACATCCCCGCGGAGGGGGGGGGGATCGCAGCTTAAAAGAAAGCTTTATATTTCGAAACTCCAGATACCTGGATTTCACGTTGTGTACCTATCCGTAAGTATTCCTACTACCCTTCACTATGAACATGTTGAAGAGGAGCGAGAAGCTGTACGAACCGCATTCTCCAGCTTTTGTATAATCCCTGATGATTCCCGGCGCTTTTCTTTAAAGTCATTTTTCTTTCTCCGAAGTTAACGATTAACTTCCAAAGTTGTGCAGATTATCTAACCCAACAGTGCTAAGCATGTTGCTGATGAAAACAAATGATGTTTTAAAGTCATGAAATTTTCGATAATCCACAGGTCAAAATTTGGGGTTTACCAAAAAGTTCGACTTTACAAAAAACTCATTTGTTCTCATCAGCAACATGCTCAGCACTGTTGTGTTAGATGTTCAGTACAACTTTGGAAGGTTTTCGTTAACTTTGGAGAAACAAAAATGACTTTAAAGAAAAGCGCCGAGATCACCAGGGATCATACAAAAGCTGAAAAATGCGGTTTGTACAGCTTCTCGCTCCTCTTCAACATGTTCATAGTGAAGGGTAGTAGGAGTACTTACGGATAGGCACACGACGTGACATCCAGGTATCTGGAGTTTCGAAATGTAAAGCTTTCTTTTAAGGTGTGATCCCCTCCCCAGCGGGGAGATTATTGCATTCGGCCCTTAGTAACGTCACCCATCCCCCTCCCCCTATCTCTGATCCCTCAGTACGAGCCCAGGTGGCATGCCACACTCACGCTTGAGCGTGGTAATAACCTACGTAAGAGCCAGCATCTTCGTGTGTTAGGCAAAGCTATGTTATAGTTAGCATCTTGTAGGAGTGTCTCGAGTTCCAGTTACTTGTCATTATTCTTTAATGCATATAAACATCCTCCCAGGTTTGAAAATGTCGGTATTTCTTCTTTTTTCTTTCGGGTATAAGGAATGCTAAAGTCTAGCAGGAGCACCACTCTAAAGCGACTCGCTGATGGAGCCAGTTTACATTTAATCATCCACTTAAAAGGACGGCCATGGTCATTACTATTACTACTCATTTTCAGATTAGGTCATAATTTGGTTGTTTTGAAGGCAAAGTTACCAAAGAGTTTTTCGGTCTACTGGAAGACGATGAGAGAGCGGCCTCTTTGCGAGATATGTGCAGCGACACGAGGTTTTACGCTTTATTTTATACCAGAGTAGGCAAAGCATTTTGTGTGGAGCGTCGCTTCGATGTAAGCTTTGCGAGCCAGAGTTGGCACTTTGTCAGCTAAAGATTCAAAATGAGGAGATGCGGGCATGGTTTTCAGTACGTTAAAATACAATGTTTGTGCCCCATAGAGATCCTCGTAGGTACCACCAACGTGGCTGCTTTCGATCATTCAAACACGTAAACTCCAACAGATTCTGAGATCATTCGAAGTTGACACGTTAAAAAGATCGAAAGGCAGCCATCTTGATCATACCTATGGGGTACCCTCCCGAGCACAGACGATACTTTTGTTGCGGCACGATACGAACCGCTGCGTGACGGACATGCGTTAGTTTTTTGTTTCAAACTGGATTGAATTCACTGTTACTTTATGCCATTATGTGATCCCTCTGGATCACAGATCTACGCACGGCGGCGAGCGTTTCGCTTGTGGGCTCCCAATCGGTAAGCCCGCATTTGAGCTCAAACCATAAGCAATGCGAACTCTGCGCGGAACTCTGCCGCGGCGCTTTCGTTGACAGAAAGGGAATATGCAATTGACATGCTTTCTACTTTTACAGTAACAAGGCAAACATTCGCAGAAAAGGCAAATTGAAGACTCAAAAGGTGTTTATAGGCCAAGCAACGCAAATTTATTCAGTCAAGACCCTTTTCTATGGTAGCGATGCGCGAGCTGCTTTCTGACATACTTACGAGCTTTGTTGCTTTCAATACATTCGAAACAACAGCAGCAGGAAGCAAACAAGCAACTAGTGTAATTTTACCCCTGCAGAAACATGTTTTTCAAAGTTTTTCCAATGCTTTTCTTTTGGATTCCAAGCATGGGACCATTGAGATGGTATGAGTTTTCCCTGGGAGCCATATCAAGGCGAAGAAAATGCTTCTAGGGCTGGCTTGGAGTAATGAGAGCTACGTTGTTTTCAAGAAGAAGAACGAGGAAATTTTGAAGTGAGATGGTTGACACTGCATCTGGCTAGCTTTATATTCGCGGCAGAAGTCGAAATCCTCTTTGACGTCAACAGTTTCATAATGTTCTTCATCTGTGCTTTGCATTAGAAAATCTACTGTCGCAGCTGTAGCCTGATTAGTGGCTGCGTTGAGCTGCCTAAAGACAGTATAGTGCACAGAGAACGTTACACTCTAGCAACAAATTTGAAAAGCAGATTTCTCCAACAAAAGACGATTTTACTTCTGGACTTTTTACTTCTTGCTGAATCTGTACCAATCATAATCGACGTGAAGTCATGTTCAATGTTCGCTTTGAGCTCTAAGCATGATCAGCGAGGCAGCGTCCAATATTGAGCAGACGCTCTGAAAGAGAGCTCCAGTGCTGAGCTCAGGGGAGTACAAGATCGAATGAGAAAATAGTAAACGCTAATACCTCTGATGAAATATAATGATAATATAATAATTATCATCTTTACCTCGTGTTCGTGTAAACGATAAATGACTAGGCCAGTAATGTGCTTTAGAAATAGTAGTACACGAAGGTGTACAATGTGGTTTAGTTGTATATAAAATGCATTTTCCAAAAGAAATGTCCTAGCTCTGTTTCGTTCCTGCCCTTAGACGGAGTATAGGAACTCAGGCTCTCCCCGGTACTCCTCAGTAAGGAAGGAGAGCCCGTTATATTTTATTTTAAGAAATATTTTTTTCAAAACTGTTAGAATTGAAGTTGTAGACTAACAACTTATATTGAAAATCTTGATCCTGTAGTATATAATCTTGATCTTGTTCAAAAGCAATTCCATCTTCTGATTAGTTCGGTTTTGTCATCCTTGATCTGGAACCAGCAGTCTCGAAATAAGATGCAGATCCACTAATGAAGATTGTTGGAATTTCGGAAAACAAACACTTGTCGTACGACATCATTAGTTACTGACAGGCCACGGAAATGTAGCGTTTCCCACGCATCAGGTTGAGGAAGGGACAGAGGAGTAACAGTAAGGACCACTGCAGTTGATACCGACCTCGGTTGACAGCTCCAGCAGAACCCTTTGACGACATCTGTTTTCGCAGTTGGCTAGATTTTGCGAGGGTCGTTACGCTTCCATGATGAGCACAAAAGGTGTGCAAAACTTACTCCAACATTGTTTGCAGTAATCAAAAATTTGATTGTTCTGTAAAAAAGGAAAACTTTGAATATATTTACTCAAAAGATGTCGCGTTTTTAGGGTGCAAAATGGCCGCTTTTCAATTTTTTCGAGTTTGAAACTTGTGCTCTAAAATCTTGACACAGTCTATAAGCACCCCAGCAAACTACATGAATAGCGGATAAGCTCTCCAGCTTTCTTTGTGCCTAAGAAATTTCCGCACTAAGAGGCCGAATTTTAATCGACCTTTTTTCTCTACTGCGCATGCTGTCGCCCGAATGAAGTGCTGAGAATTCAACAATATAGGCATACTTTGTAGACAACATTATCATTGCAGCAAATTTTGCAGCTCTCAGAAAGGAGAGTTCCGCTTGAAGTTACGCAAGTCCCGGGAACTTTCTTTACAACCTGTACATAACTCATTTCATACTTTAAAGCTCCGGAAATACATCCATAGAATTTCTGCAAGGTCTACGAGGAACGGATGTTAGCATGAGAAAAGAATAGGCGGTATTTTCGTAATTTCTGCCCATTTTCGAAGTTTAATTTTCAGCCACTGAAAAGATGCAGCAAGTGTACATATAGATTTTTGATCTAGACGGTATATGCGTGGCCGAGTTGGAGGCCCGCAGATTTATTTTTCGGATCTGATTTTTGGTGCATACACACATACATACATACGGTCACAGCAGCTGACGACCGGCATATATCTCGTTCAGTTTAGCTTTCATCTTCTTTCGATAGTTAGTTGACCTTTCTTACAGATGCAGCCGTTACGATATCCTCGCCGTAGTACATGATCCGCTCTTACAGTTCTTCGGACTGCCGGCAATCTCAATCCGCTTTCGAGCAAAATGTGATAAGAGATGTGGCATGATGCTGTGAGCTCAAACGGTTTATGATTTATGCCAAAAATTGCATGCAGATTAAAACAGATCAGTTCAAGCAAGGCGCTTACAACAAAGCCGATAGATGAGGTCAAAATCAAAAACGCCAGGTGCTTTCTTTCTGATAATAACATCTTACTCTTATCTTCTTATAATAATTTTTTATGTTGATCATTACTTGGGAACTGACGAGATGTTGTTGCACACGACTGCAACAAAGTCATGTTTTTTCAAAATAATTGTTCAGTAAAAGCTCCACATGAAAACAACATTTTTCTGCTTATACCAACAAGATTCCCCATATTGAGTCGTCTATTTTATTCTATTCTTCAGTTTTTGATAAAGCAGTTGCTTTACTGCGAAGTGATTTTCCATTCAAAAAAGCCCATTCTGGTTTGAGAGGCTTGTTCCTTGATTCCAAGACCTAACGACCTCTGTTCTAAGCATTTCAAAGCAAGGTTTTGTGTATGAAAGAAAATGACGATTTCGATACCTGTACTTGCCGACCTACTAACGAAAATTGCTGGAATTTCGGAAAACAGACACTTGTCGTACGACATCACTAGTTACTGAGAACAGGCTATGAAAATGTAACATTTCTCCTTTTCCACGAATCAGGTTGAGGAAGGGACCGAGAAAGCGTCCCACTGAGGAGCACGGCAGTTGATACCGACCCGGTTGACAGCTCCAGAGCAGCAATAAACACATTTTAACAAGAATATTCATCTTTTTATGAGAAACGGTCGAAGGGCGCGTATTGACCCACTTTCACTACTAAAAGCCAAAAGCTAAAAGCGAAAAATGCTTGAATCTAGTTTGCTGGTTTCGTATTTCAGCTCGTGACTTTTCATACACTTTCCGACATGATGACAAAACTTTCGGAGTCGGAAAACCTTGCTTTCCCAAAGTACGAATCCTTTTTCGCGAAGACAACAGCGGAAAGGCGCGCTTTTCGATATACATCTTTTTATGCCTCATTCATACATGCTTTTCTTGTGACTCATCTTTGGGATTTCGTAAATATCCAATGTTTTCTAAAGTTCTGCGTGTTAGAATTTCAGACTCAAGCAATTGGATTATGACTTCAACGAACAATCTATCGCCTTGCCTATCAATCGGTGCGCTTTGGTTTTTTTTTCTCAGCGCCTTTAAGAACAAGGTACCATATAGTAATGAAAATGGTTTCAATTTGTATTCCCAATACAGAACATTAGCTGTCGCGTTCCTTTATTGCGTTATTACGGTGCCACTTTGCAGCGTTGAAGGCAGTGGCTCAGGAAAATTGCGACTACGGACACGGACTTTCACAGCTACCTGACCTTCTGGATCCGCTAAGTTCTTTACTGTGCTTGATAGTCAAAAAGTGCTTTTTGGCGTTTTCCGGCCCTAGGGATTGTTGAGTGGGTAGGAGCGGAAAATTCGGCAAACGAGTCGCGATTGGCTGCTTGGGCCAATCAACCAAATGCCGCCAAAATGAGTGTTTTACAGTCTCCTGTTTTTGGGCGGAAATATCCGCTCCAGCGCGCTCCAATCTCCAAGGTTAGAAAATGCCACTACAAGCGATTTTCAAATTTTTAAGCACAGTACCGCACTCAGCGGATGAATAAAAAGAAAAAACTAAGTCTATAAATTTTTCTTTGTTTTGTTTCTTTCTTTATACGGTTTCTTCAATTTTTAGGCCCTCATCAGAACTCTCCAGTAAGCAAAGAAGGACTAGGATGTTTTTGTAAAATTTTGTAGAAGAATAGTAAAACTCATCTCCTCATAAAACTAGAACTCATCGTGTGCTGCTTTCCAAAATGGCATAATGTTTTTCTGATGCGGCCAATTTGACTAAGAGCACTTTACTTGCCCGGGGTAAAAAGCCAACTTTGCAGCAGTTCTTGGATCTTATTTGCGGCATTCTCAGCGAAAACCTCTATAGAAAAATGAGCAGCAATATATTTGTCGTCCGAATCTGACTGAAGCTAGCCCTGCAATTCAGAGAAAAAATTGCGATTATTCTGGGGACAAACGACTGGTAACGATCAGATAGATGTTCGTGCTTGAGGCACCACGACGCTTGCTTCTTTGTAAATTTAAATTTTTAGAAGTTTTTCAAATCAGACTTTGGCTTATTTTGAAGAGCAAGACTCTTGACAATGATAACATCAGCTTTATTGGCTCTTTGCCTTAACATAAATTATGGTATGAATTAGATCAAAATTTTATCCTTATATGTGGAAGATGCTTTATGACACTGTCCTTCTCAAGAAACACACGCGTGGTCCTGCAGTCTTTTTCCAAATCTGGTCCTGCATCCCTGCCTGCTTGAGACTGTACGATAAAATTAAGTTACCTGCTTTTTATCCTTTATACATTATCGCTCATAATTTCTGCAAAAAAGTTGCAAAGGTCACCTGATCAGGTGACATCATTGTAGTGTTGCCATATCTCGCTTCACAGTGAAAGAATTCTGAATCCAGTGACATAATTCGATCCATTTCGACGAAGTGCACTCTCTATCATAAAGAAGTACTTTTTAAGTAACGTACGTGCACGGTGGCATTCGATAAATACAATTCGCTTCCAGTAGATTAGTCAGGGTTCGTAATCAAGCACCCTGAGTGACCTACCCTAAACAAGAATTTGTAGGGGTTTGCGAAATTTGGCTGTTTATCGTGCATATACAACAAACAGATGCCTCTATGTACCAGAGATGCGCAACGTCGAGCTGATTGAATGGTGCCACTAAAATTGCCATAACGCTCTGGAGCGAGATTTAGCCTACGGTTGTCACCTAACCATCTTGTTGAACCTTTAGATACAGCATGTATGCTGTCTTCGATTAGCTAGCAGATGACTCCGCATATTGTACAACATCATGTTGCTGACCACACCCCAAAAACAGCATTGAATCTGCCTTCACATTCGCGATCAAATAGTGTATCTAGTAAAATATTCAATCAGCAAAACTTATGGATCACAAATGTTGGAAGCTCTCAGGTCGTTACAGTTTTGTTACACTTTGAACCTCTACCGCAATGACTCATAACTGATTGTTGATCAAGGAAGGTAGCATTCGCTAGAGCAGCAAAACAAACGCGTTGGCGTGTAAAATCAACTCCGCACCCTTGATCTATCTCAAGTTTGAATCAAAGCAGCTTCGAAAGCTGAACTTCTTACAAGTTGGCGTGTAAAATTTCGCGCCAGCTTTGACCCACCAAGCTTGAAGCCGAGTAAATTGGAAGCTCAAGTTTATTCTTCATTCTAAAACTCACTCGCTTGCGTTCTCATCGGACATTCATAAACACCGTTGCTAACTTCTTTCTTCAGGTAGAAATCCAAAGAACGAAGTTTCCACATTTTGGGTTGCCTCCGCGTAATGTACAATGCAGACCTTCGGAAATACAAGCGTAAATTCTCTGCTTTCCACAAACAATAGTTTTGAGAATTAGAGTCGATCACAGAGTTTGTCTTGCTAGGGTGTTTCAAGCTAAAATTGAAATTTTTCGGAGTTCGTAAGGAGCTAATTAGCGGTTGTACTGACTAAGGCTCGTATCATACAACTATTCATGCGGAAACAGCCCCGCATAGCTTTGTAAAATTATTGAATCGTTTTCTTTAGGTGCAGTCGAGGAAGAATACAGCGGTGCTTATAAATATTTGATGCTGAATGTATATGCGCGAGCGATGAGCATTTCCCAAGTTTTTGAACGAATTCATCCTCTCTGTTCTTCTCAGCGTCAATAACTTCTTAGATCTAGGTTGCAAACTTGAAAATGATTCGAAACTATTGCGCATTTCTACATGCCATCTTTTGGGGCATGCCTAGTTTTATTAAAATGTGCCTTGAAGTCTCAACATTGAATACAGGAAATGTTTGACTTAAGGTAAAAATCAATGCTGATTTAAACTTATGCAACAATCCAATATAGTTTTCAGTGTCCGCTCAATCTCAAAATTTGAAGTTATTACTTTATTAATTTATTTCTATCGGCAGTGAAAATTACAAAAACAAGTTAAGTTTCTATAAACTTATACATACAAGATATAGAATCAGTGGCGTACCCAGGATTTCGTTCGTAGAGGAGGGGGGGGATTTTCCCGATAAAGGTGCTGGCGTTAGCGCACAAAAAATTTTTGGGATGCTTCCCAAAATCTTCGCGAAACCCCGAAATTTTAGAAAAAGGAGGCGTACTTGTTCAACTCGCGCTGCCAAAAGTTGCCTACAAAGCAAGAAAATTGCTTCGAAAATCGCTTTGGATGACGGGTTCGCCACGTTGGCTCCTCCCCTTTGACTGGGTGTGACGCTCGCTCCGCCCATCCCGCCACCCAACCAGTCACTTCAAGAAAACTCGCCCTGTGGGTTTTGGTGAACGGGGAGTGTCAAGGTTTTGGCGGATTTTCGAAGTGATATTCGGAATCAAAGACATGAGAAGGCTCCGGAATGACAAAAACATGGAAGTCGACAATTTGGGTGGACCGTGCCTTTGACTATACAGAATAATACCCTCCTTGCGTTTAACAAATTACATGCTATCACAGCTGCTTGTTGCGTCGATCCGACAACTCCCTGGATGAAAAAATTTTGAACAATATCCTGCAATTTGAGTTTGAGGCTCTTAGATAATGTAAGTGCTCTGTTCTAGGCTTTTATGGGATGGCGAACTTCATAGGATGAATAAGTGTATTATTTTGATTTAGCAGTTTTTATCTTCCATTTTTTTCTCTCAAAATCCGCCCCAAAACGCAGATTTTGAAACTCTCCCACTTGATTCTCGTGCACTTTTACCAGCGCGTTACCAGTTTATTATTTTACGGTCCTCTCAAACTTTTCTATCAAGTGTTATCCTGGACTCTGGCCATATCCCTTTCACCTCGCACTTTCAATTACCTCCTGCAATACACGCGGCTATGCTTTCGTTCCTTGCGGTCCTTCGTTACGTAGAACCTTCGTTTCAGACAAAGGGCAGGAAGAGCTTCCATTCCACACACACTGCCACGCAGTAGTGGTTGAGACTAAATAGTTGGTTCTGAGGCTATGGATGCAAAGGCGTTTCTTAATTGACTGAACAGTCCTTTTTTGGCTGGTCACAAAAATAAAATCATTTCGCTTGTCTTTTTTCTGTTGAGTTATAGAGGATTTATGGTACTTTTTTCATGAAAATAACTCGACATGTAACCGTGTTGGCAGGTCGATAGTTCATGTTTGATGCTCGCTGGTCTCATGATGGCGATTTTGAGTACGCGTTGTCTGAAAAGGGAAAAGTCATGGACAATGTTGCAATTAGTTACGAAGCGAATATATCAGGTCCTTTTATAAATTCGAGCTGTTCTTTTGTCTTCGTTTGTAAAGCGGTTTTTTACGGCAAAGTACTAATCGAAAAAGAAAGTCCGCTCTACAATTCTTTTGCTTTCGTAGCAATCCTAGCCTTGTTTTATGAAGTCTCAAAGCAAAGCTTTTTAGGGGCCAAAATAACGAAAACATCTGCATTCGCTCTCATATGGAAATCGCCAATAATCAAATAATAATTGACATGCGGAATTGTTATGAATGGTGAGAAAGAACAGTTTACGGGACTATGATGCATATGAAAGCGAATTTTTCTCATGAGAGACTCTACAGAGAAGGATGGAGCGCACCTTTGCAGTATGTGTAGAGTACTGCGTTTCGGGAATGAGAGTCCTTTACGCCAATTTTTTTTTGAGAAAATGTAAAAAGGCTGGTCGCTTGTAATCGAACATGCACCATTATACAAAACCGTTCGTTTCCAAAGCCCGACAGCAGCAGCGGAACTTTGTGTTGCGAAAGAAGGCGTTCAACTCAAGCGTCAGCAATCGTAAACAACAACTACTGAGACTTCGGCCAAACTAGCATATCGGCGCGACTATTGCGTAAGCATGTCAACTTGCTTCCCTACTAGCTACTAGGACTGAATATACAAAGAAAATCTTTGTGAGATACGAACCAAATACGAAAGCACAGGTGTCGAAATGTTCATTTTCTCTCACTCACAAACCCTTGCTTTGAAGCGCTGTAAAGCAAAGGCATTAGGTCTGCTTTGGAAATAAGGAACAGGCCCTCAGAGCAGAATGGGCTCTTCCGTGGAAAATTACTTTGCCGTAAAGCAACTGCTTTTTCAAAAATCGAAAGAATGATGGACGACTTAATACTGGGAATCTTGTTGGTATAAGCAGAAAAATGTCTTTTTTCATGTGGACTTTCCATTGGATATTTTTTATCAAAAAATATAATTTCGTTGCAGTCGTGAACATCTCGTATGTCTCAAGTAAAGATCAACATAAGAAAGTACCATGGAAAGATAAGAGTAAGACGTTATTATCAAAAAGAAGCACCTTGCGTTTCTAAACTCATCTATCGGCTTTGTTGTAAGCGTCTTGCTTTGAACTCGTCTGCTTTGATCTGCATTGAACCAGCTTTTGGGCATAAATCATAAACCGTTTGAGCTCGCAGCATCATGCCACATCTTATCATATTTTGCGCGAAAGCGGATTGAAATTGCCGGCAGTCCGAAGAACTGTAAGAGTGGATCATATACTATGGCAATGATATCGTTAACGGCTGCATCTGTCAGAGAGGTCTAACTATCGAAAGTGGATGAAAGCTAAGAACGAGGTGTATGCCGGTTGTCAGCTGTATGTGACCGCTGAGAAAAACGAGAACACTTGAGCCACTGAGATGAGCAGCGAAACTACCTCTCAATAGAGACGAATAGATTTATATAGATTGGAAAGACCAATCCATATAAATCTAACTGCGGAAAAAGCAAACTTTACGACGACCATGTAAAAGACGCCCAAAGACGACTGAATGCATGTAAGTATTAATAAGGCCCGTATGCGCGTACATCCCCGCGGGGAGGGGATGTGCGTTTTACCATTAAAATGATCCCCGCTGGGGATCCCCTCCCTCCCCTCCCCACGCGAACCCCCGTATGCACAAAGACAATATCGGAAAAGGGATCCCCTGTGGGGAGGAGAAGTGAGCCCACTTATGCACAAGAGGGGATCAAGCAGGGAGATCACCTTGCTTCCAAATTTTCTATGAAAAACTCTTTCTTATTCTCATCTTTTGACTGCAACTCATCTTCATCTCCTCAATTTTGATAATTTAGGGTTGCGGAATGCGCGTATGCAGTGACTGCGCTCGGCGCACCAAATTTCGCTCATTCTGCCCCATTTCAGCGTAAAAATGTTGAACTATAGAAGTCAAGGTGTCTCTGCACCGGAATGGGTAGAAGACGTTATGCGCCGAAAAAGGGGGGGGGTGCCGCGCGGACATTCAAAGCAGTATTTTAACAAATAACAGAAGCTGCAAATTGTACCAGCTCTCCATAAAGGCTGCAGCTATCACGATATATCGTCCGTTACCTCAAGGGAATGATCCCCAACGGTCATCCCTGCTATGCACGAGGGGAACACTGGGGAGGGGATCACTCCCCCGTGTGGAAATCTCTATTCAGAAATAGGCCAATCTGCTGATTTTTTGATTTTTCGAAGCAATTTATGTTGGGATAAGAAGATAAGGGCAACATAACATATGATACTATAGTTACATTGTATTCGAGTAGCCACATGGATAAAACTTGTCATATGAAAACTGCGAAGATCTCGGAAATTATTAAAAACTCTCCAGACGTTCGAAATTGGCAAATAATTGCTCGAGTGTTTTCGCGAGAACCGAAAATAGAAGATAGAGATAAAATTGAAGCTACAAGTTACTGGGAGAGGAACCTGGTTTTGATAGAAAAATGTTCATCAAATCGAACGAAATGCTTTGTAATAACTGATTAGAATCAGAATTTTCGCTTCTCTGGCAAGACTTATACCGTTGAACCCCTACTTCGCTGCAGGGGATGTCGATCCCCTCCCCTGCGTTGTTTAGTTACATTCGTGCACACGAGGAAGGGAAGGGAAGGGATCCCCACTGGGGTTCGTTCGATCAATACCTCCAAAACCAAATGCTAAATCTGAGGCAGCGGAACAGTACCGCGAACTCTCAAACGCTGGAAACCACGGAAACTACAAAATGCTGCGAAGCACATCGGCACAACATAATTGCAAGAAAACCTTAACATGAACTGCAAAATAGAACAACCTACTTCAAAAATTAGCATTATTACTATTGACAGCACGTAGCGAGTATAACGAAGCTTCAGAATAGTAATAATACGGAAAACAAAAGAGCGACGGAGGAGATAAATGGGAAGGGTGGAAGGAGAAGACTGAGAAAGGGACAAATGCACTCGAATACTATTTTCCTACATTTCGTTTTAAAGGCCATTCTAGTACACACAAGTATTGACCAAAAATAACTTTTTGGCGAGTTCTTGTAGTAGCCGTGAGGTTGAGGCGACTACCGCAAGCACACCATCCCCGCTGTAAGTGCAGGGGAAGGGATCGCTCCCCTCCCCTCTGTCATAGCGGGGTTCATTGGAGGGCAGCTCCCCTCCCCTCTGTCATAGCGGGGTTCACTGGAGGGGATCGTTCCCATGGGGATCCAGCTCCCCTCCCCTCCTCAGCGGGGATGTACGTGCATACGGGCCTAAGGGTGTACTTTCCTGTATCGTTCACGTTTTCTGTCTTCTTTCTATTCCCCTCTTTGTATTAGCTCAGATAATCATCGGGGGCAGGCGGCCATGCGATTTATGGGCGGGCGGGCACCGGAAAAATAGTTCGCTGATTTCTTGCGGCTTGCAGATATTTCTAACAATTCTAGCGAAATTTTAGACGAATGCTTGGATAACAATCGCGGTTTCCTTGTAGATTAGCTGCGGCGCAATGGCCTCATTCTCGCGGACTTTCCGCGAGAATATGCAAAATTTTCGGGGGCCGCACGGTCTTTTGTGGAGGACCGCGCATCCCCCAGGTACTTTCCGCTGAGAGAAAATACCTCAAACTTGAGTAATTAAACCAACGGTGACACCTCTGCCACACAGAGTCTTAGCTGTGCTCGACGTATGCCCGAAACTGCGTTAGAAGAGTCCGAGCGCCTGCTGAAAGTTCGGCCAGCGTTTGCTGAAAGAGTATTTGACGCCGCTCGCTGAAGGTTTGGCCACGCCCCAAAATCCTGCTGACCGCTTGCAGAAAAGCGCGAGTTTGCGGACCGCCTGCCCCCGACGATTATCTGAGAGGTTGTCCAAAGATTAATGCAGGTTTCTTAGGCTATCACAGCAGCGTAGGTATCAAAATGTGGAAAGAAGATTATTCGATAATGCAAACTAAGCCTTAAGAGACTACATTTGAAAGCTTCATTCATGTATAGCATGAAAGTAAAATCCATGTGATCAATTACCAAAAATCAGATCTCCTTCCAAAAAATAAATCTGCGGACCTCCAACTCGGTCACGCATTCACCGTCTACATCAGAAATATTAGGTTGATGCAAAAATAATGAGCGTTTTTATTTGCTTGCTTTAACAAAGCAACCAGACTCAACCCAACAAAGGGTAAGGGGTACTGTTCGATAGAGCAAAGCAAGCTCTACAAGATGGCACTCATGCCTTTGCGCCATGCTCAATCCACGGAGAGTTCGAACTCAAAATCTAAAGATTTCCAAATGTCCAAAAAATCGAAAAAAATCAGATCTTCGTCCAAATAATTTCTACGGACCTCCCACTCGCTCATATCAATACTATCGATATCTGATATCCATATGTGCGATTGCCGTATTTTTTCCTTGACTAGAAACTAAGAAAACGAAAATTTCCCTGATTTTCTCAAAGCATTGCTGAGCCGTTTTTGCATATGTAGTTCTATACTTCAAGCCTAGGTAAGTATAACTGTAGGTTTTCAGCCCATTCCAAGCGGTAGTTTTCGAAAAATAACAAATTCGGATTTTTTCGTTTCAGTTTCAGTGCTAAAATCGACATTTCTCGAAAACTACCGCTTGGAATGGGCTGAAAACCTACAATTATACTTACCTAGGCTTGTAGTATAGAACAACATATGCAAAAACGGCTCAACATTGCTTTGAGAAAATCAGGGGAATTTTCGTTTTCTCATTTTCTAGTCAAGGAAAAAATACGGCAATCGCACATATGGATATCAGATATCGATAGTATTGATATGAGCGAGTGGGAGGTCCGTAGAAATTATTTGAACGAAGATCTGATTTTTTTTTCGATTTTTTGGGCATTTGGAAATCTTTAGATTTTGAGTTCGAACTCTCCGTGGATCGAGCATGGCGCAAAGGCATGAGTGCCATCTTGTAGAGCTTGTTTTGCTCTATCGAACAGTACCCCTTAATCTTTGTTGGGTTGAGTCTGGTTGCTTTGTTAAAGCAAGCAAATAAAAACGCTCATTATTTTTGCATCAACCTAATATATATGCACACTTGTAGCTTTTTTCAATGGCTAAAATTGAACTTTGAAAATGGGCCAAAAAACGAAAACATCGCTTATTTTCGGTCTATCAGGTTATCATCAATTTTCCTCGAAAGCTAGCCCTTGCAGAAATTCTATGAATGTACTTTCGGAGTCTTTTAGTATAGGGTGACTTATGTAAGAGTAGCCCACCATTGCATTTCTTAGAACATGACAACTTTCATTTTCTTAACTTCCAACAATGTAAAAAAATACTGCTACGTTTGAATGTCCGATGTAGGGTATATATGCATGACCAAGTTGGAAGTGAACAGGATTTTTTTGAATGCAAATTCAATTTTGGTTTTAAATTTTTTTTGGTTTTGCTTTCAAACCGCACATGGATTGAACTTTTTACCGCAGCATTCAAATAAAGTCTTGTGGAGTTTGCTTTGCTTTATCGAATGAGTTAAGAAATCAATGATGTGCTAACCTCTGCTTTATATGATTTTTTCAAGTTTGCTGGTTTAATTCGTATCTCTTAATTTTCATCTAGTAATCTTCAGTACATTTTGCAGCGTTTTCATTGATTTTTCAGAAAGAAAAATGGGCTTGCCCTCTCAGATCCCCTGCTCTCCCGCGGGGATGTACGTGCATACGGGCCTTAGGCGACGAAGCGTGAATAGTGTACCATAAGCGGTTTTTTTAGCAGCTCCGGCGGCTGCTGCGGCAGCAGTCGCCTGCCCGGGTTTCACTTGCACGCCTCCCAAACTCTTCCCTTAACTGCGAAACAAATCGAGGTATAGTAATTCATCGGTAGGTTGTTCGTTAATGCAGGTTGCAAATCGCAGCAATGCAGGTACATGAATTTGTGCAGAACTCATTCGATAAAGCAAAGCAAACTCCACAAGACTTCATTTGAATGTTGCGGTAAAAAGTTCAACCCATGTGCGGTTTGAAAGCAAAACCAAAAAAAATTTGAAAACAAAATTGAATTTGCATTCAAAAAAATTCTGTTCACTTCTAACTTGGTCATGCATATATACCCTACATCGGACATTCAAACGTAGCAGTATTTTTTTACATTGTTGGAAGTTAAGAAAATGAAAGTTGTCATGTTCTAAGAAATGCAATGGTGGGCTACTCTTACATAAGTCACCCTATACTAAAAGACTCCGAAAGTACATTCATAGAATTTCTGCAAGGGCTAGCTTTCGAGGAAAATTGATGATAACCTGATAGACCGAAAATAAGCGATGTTTTCGTTTTTTGGCCCATTTTCAAAGTTCAATTTTAGCCATTGAAAAAAGCTACAAGTGTGCATATATATTTCTGATGTAGACGGTGAATGCGTGACCGAGTTGGAGGTCCGAAGATTAGTACTCTGCGTTGATACCACTGCTT